>ML996687.1:817318-911136 GCA_010356995.1 Trichodelitschia bisporula | reverse complement strand
GGCTTCCCCCTGTTGACCGCTATTGACCGCTGTTGACCGCCTCCAATACAACCAACTGCGCAACTCTCTCTCCCCAGCAGTATGTAAACCACCAGCAGTAAAACCATACCAGCCAGCAAACTACCTGCAGCCAACCACCAGCCACCCTCTGCTATCCAGTCCAGTCAGATTTGAGTAAACAACCCGACCCAAAACTATTGCCCAATCCGGTTGGTCTTCAACTCTACAGCAAAGCCTCACAAGTCGTCAAACTTTCGCTCTCCCTACGGAGTACACCCTGTCACGGGCCAGCGTTGCGACCAGCGAAGCGCATCCTTTCTTCACTGCTACAATACACCCGAGCTGTCGCCATGACTTGCTGCTGAGGCCTATCGTTCTTTTAGCCTTCTTTCGACCTCTCTCTCCTCTACCCCGAAGGCCCCAAATGGCGGCCTCCAAGCTGGACCAAATCGTGAAGGGCGCTCCTCCTCCCGATGCCACGCTCCCTCACATCGCCATCACATCCAGCGCTCCCTTAGCCACCATCGAGCGTCCTACTAGCAGCCATGGCTCTACAGCTTCGACGCGCAACCTTCCCGCGCAAACTTCTGATCCGACTGCCCTCCTCCCTTCCGCTCCTCCTCAAATATACCTCAACCTCCTCATCCTCGAGGCCTCCCTTCGACAACAATACCTGATACTTCGCGCTCGTCGTCGTCAGCACACTTTCGTTCTCATCCTCCTGCTGATGTGGATCGCCTACTTCACCTACGGTCAGTTCCTGCGACCTCGTGAAGACGGCACCGGCGTCGGCGGCTCCGTATACTGGCTCGTAGACACGGGCGAAAAGGTGGCGCTTATCAGCGGATACGTCATGGCAGCGCTGTTTTGGGTGACGGGGCAGTGGGAGCGCGGCTTGCGCTGGCCGCGTCGCTGGCTGGGTATAACCAACCGCGGTCTGCGCAGCATGAACGTCAAGATCGTGCTCACGGGGACGCCCTTGTGGAAGGAACTGCTTTCACCCCTCTCCGCCCTCTTTCCACTCTCCACCATCTTTCCCGCCCCGACTTCGTCCTACCACTTCATCGACTACACCACAGCCGAGCGGCGCGCTCTGGCAGCCCAGTCGCGCCCACGTGCTTCGTCCAGCGTCTCATCATCTCCCGTCTTCGCTGAAGAAGATATTGCTCCCGGTGGCGATACCCTGCGTCTCATCCTGCTCCCGAAGCACTTTACACCCGACTTCCGCGAGGACTGGGACTCGTACCGCGCCGCCTATTGGGACGCAGAGAACGCACGGCGTTCGGAGCTGCGGTCACGTATTCGCGCCAGCCAACGTGCCCTCGCGCGCCATGAGGGTGGTTGGGCCTGGTGGGCAGGTTGGCGAGGCTGGGCACGCATCGCAGGTTTGACTCCGTTGCGCCCGCGCGACCTGGCGAAACTCCCACAAGGGCAGCACGCGCACGCGCACTCCCAGTCGCATTCGCATTCAACATCTCACTCGACATTGCATCCGGCGCCGTCAAAGCACCGTCGGCGACCAAGCACACTCCGCGACGAGCGTGAGGGTCACTCGCGCAGCAGCTCGCGGAGCAGCACCAGCCCGACCCCCGAGAGCGAGGAGCGCGAACGGAGATGGAGTACGGGAACAGCGGGCAGTGGCAGTGCTGCGGCCGGCCGACGGCGTATTGGGTCCGGGCGGACTGCCAGCGGAAGACTTGCGCCAGCGGGATCTAGGCCTGGAACACCGAGCTCACTGGGGCAAGAGGCCGTAGCCGCCGACGAGGGACGATAGCAAGGAGCGGGAGTTCCGGTTGGGCTTCAAAGCATACCAGGATCCATCTTGAACTGGTCACAGTGGTACCGATTATATATGACCCTTCTCTGCAGAGGACTACGGCAACCACTCCCCTGTACACCAACACGTAACGAATGTACATGATATAGTGCTCAGTTGTGGGTGCAACCCAGTAATGCTCAAGTGTAGCAGGTAAAATGCCCTCCCGAATCCTACCTATTGGTCCCGCTGGCGCTCTCCACATCCGGTCGACCCTCGACAATGCGCAGCGTCTCCTCCAAAACAAGCAGATCCCGCTCCATAACTTCAGCCCAGTTCTGGATGTCGCCGATCTCGTTGAGCTTCTTGGTGCTCGTGTCCGCCAGCTTCTGCCACTGAGCCGTTTCCTTGGCCAAGGCGGCAGTCTGCTTTGCCAGCTCCTTCTCCTGCTTCGCGATGGCGGTCTCGTTGGCGTGAATGTCGGCGGCACGGCCCTGGATCTCGGAGCTGATGGACGTGCCGATGGAGGAGAGGGTGGCTGCGACAGCGGCGCGAGCTTCGGCCGTCCGCTTCTCTGAGTCGTCGTCGGCCGTTGTCATATTAGACTTTTCTTCTTGGCTGCTTAGAGAGGAGGATGACAGGGTATATCTTGCGCCACAATGGCGATGAGAGGATTGGGTTGTCTGTTCATCTATCTTCTGTCCATCAAGAGGAGAGATATGTAAATTACCCCGCATTGCCCATCGCCTGTAGCCTCATGCCTTATGTCAGCAGATGCGCTTACGTGAGCACTTTCGAACGGTTTAGCCGCGTGAAGCGCCGCTCACTTTGCCTGCATGGTGATTGGATACGCCAATGACCAGACAAGCGCCGGTCCCGAAGTGGCCGCCCGTGCCGCTTTCCCTCGGCCAACCTGCCCGTCCGTCATTCTCGTCGCCCATTCCGCAAAGTCACGAAACACCCGTTGGCCATTGTCGTCGCCCTTTACTTTTGAAATTGCACCTGGCCACAAATATGTCTACTTCTCGGATCTTGCAAACCTCCGCTCGGCGAGGTGTGTTCCCCACAATCACCTCAATGCCTATTACCCCGCGCACTCGGCACATCTGCTAACCATCGCAGCGCTCATCCGCCCGACCAGTCTCGTCGCCAAGTTTGCGCCGCCTGCCGCCTTCGCTACCAACACGCACTATGTGCAGCGGAGGTAGGCAGTCCTTCCTCGAATGCGCAGAAGCTGTCATATGAAGAACGTCGCTGACTATACCCTCGCCAAACAGACAGGTGACACAGCAGGTTTCGCAGTCGACCGGCGAAGAGATCCTCGCGAAGCAGCGTCTGCGCCGTCCCGTATCCCCCCATCTCAGCATCTACCAGCCCCAGATCACCTGGTACCTTTCCGCGCTGAACCGCATCACTGGCGTTGCCCTCAGCGGCAGCCTGTACCTGTTCAGCGCTGCCTACCTCGCCTCGCCTCTCTTCGGTTGGCACCTGGAGTCGTCGGCCATTGCGGCTTCCTTTGCCGCCTGGCCCATTGTTGCCAAGGTGCTGACCAAGTCGGCGCTGGCCTTCCCCTTCGTCTTCCACACTGTCAACAGCCTGCGCCACTTGACCTGGGATATGGCCAAGCAGATCACCAATAAGCAGGTGCAGCAGACGGGCTGGGCCGCTGTGGGTGCTACAGCCATCTTGACGTTGTATCTGGCTGTTGGACTGTAATCGTTGCAAAGAGAAGAGGCCGGGAGGCTAGACTGGGTGGTGCATGATTGGGGGCCGGGTGGGGGCGCTTTGAATGCTCAATTCCATAGGGCGATTGGGGATTTGTGAACAGAATGTACAACCAGTTTTACCTGCTCTCAACTTGCCGTTGCTCAGATCCATCTTTCGTCCGTCATGTCTCCTGTTCGATGAGAGTACGGTATGCCGTCGGTGACAAATGACCGACATCGGATTGGCCGCAAGGCGATGATACTCATCACGTGAGGGAATTCTCACAAGACAACATTGAGGCCGAGGTGGAACATTAGGCGGAGCAGAAACCATGTCGTTATTCTATATACAATTACATGGTGTAGAGTTCCTCGAAATTTACACTACGAGCGACGCGATCCGGTGGCATACGTTCAACAGTCACAGCGACCGTGCCACCTTGGGAAGCTGACAACATCGCGCACGTTCGGTACACCGGAAAGGTAGGTGAGCAGCCGGTCAAAGCCTAGGCCGAAGCCACCATGTGGCACGCTACCGTACCGGCGCAGGTCGGCGTACCATTGCAGATTCTTCGGCACTCCCGCCTCCTTGGACTCTGTAAGCCCGTGCCGCACGAGCGAGTCCATGAGCGCGTCGAATCGGTGCTCGCGAACTGAGCCTCCAGCCAGTTCCAGCACGTCCGGGACCAGCAGATCAAAGCAAGCGACTGTCGGTATATCATCGCTGCCCGCGCTCTCCCCTGACGGCGCCATGTAGAAGGCTTTGATGTCGCGTGGATAGTTGGTTACGAAAACGGGTGAGCCGCAGCCGACTGTCTGCGCGATGTATCTTTCATGCTCAGCCTGTAGGCTGTGGCCGACGAGAGGTGGATATTCGAAGCTCGTCGTGTTGCTCCGCTCGGCTTCCTGAAGCAGGGTTATGGCGCGGGCATAGGTGATGCGGGGCCATTTCTCCTCGCTCGTTATGCCGTCCCACCTCGCAGCCAGTTCCCCTCGAGTGATTTCAGGATTCTCCGGGTCCTTGTCATGGTCATCTCGGGCCAGAAGGAGTTCCTCACCAAGACGTGATGATTGTATTTTGGAGACCACGGCCCGTAGCATTGCCTCCAGGAGCTCCATAAGATCGCCGACATTGCCCACAAAGGCAACTTCAGCTTCGAGCATGTAAAACTCGCTCAGATGTCGCGTGGTCTCGCTCTTTTCCGCACGGAAGGTAGGTGACAGCGTCCAGACCCGGCCGACGGAAAGCGCAAGGGCTTCGAGATGCAACTGAGACGAGACCGTGAGGTACTTAGGCTCCCGGAAGAAGGGTCGAGGGTGAGTAGCAGCCGTCTTGCTCGGTTTGGCTACGGCGGCAGCCGACTCTACGGCAAACACCTCACCGGCGCCCTCGCAGTCGGAAGACGTGATGACGGGCGTGTGTGTTTGGACGAATTCAAGCTCTTCGAAGAAGGACGTCACGCGACTAATCACGTCGGATCTAAGGCGGAGAAGCAGGGCGTTGTACTTCAGGCGGCTTCGAAGGTGGGGTAGGGTGCGGAGGAATTCGCGGGTATGGAACTTTTTCTGGATCGGATACGACTACGGGGAAGGCCACAGACGGGCTTGGTAAGTGAGCACTTCACGGCGTAGTTGCAGGGGCTAGAGGCGTCCTACCGTGGAGTCGTGCTCGCCTAGAATCTTAAGGTCTCGGACATGGAGTTCATATTCGTCCTGTCTCGAGGGACGCGGCTTCCACTCTCCAACAATTTGCACAGCGCTTCCGAGCGTGACTCTGAAAGCGGCGCATCAGCAGATTCCTGATTTCCACGAGCATGCTTCATTGCTAACCCTTTTGTTTGTTCTGGGGTCAGGATGGTCTGCAGCGCTTCGGTGGAGGAACCATCGGTGATTGTAGCGAAAGCGACGTGTCGCTGTTTACGAATTGTGCGCACAAAGCCGTTGACGTGGATGGATCCGTCCACCGCTTGGGGATTCAGAAGGGATGCAATTCGTGGGATTTGAATAGCGCTCGAGGCATGTCGTATGCTGTAGGAAGGATATTTATGCTCAAATAATCGCGCTATGGGTCGGGATACGACCATGGCTTTATGGTCGATGTGGAGGAGTGGACGTAGTGACGTTTGGGTACGGATGTAGTGGAGAAATAATGCGGTCGGTGGAGGAGGCGTTGGCTTTTCAGCCCTGCGCGCATCCATTGAATCCGATTACATAATCCATACAGCCTCAAAGAATCCAACCACCCGCCGAATGTTTGAGGCTCCTCCACACCTGCCAACACCTGCACAACTTCACACTCCAACCCGCAAACTCCAAACCCCACCTTACCCGCCATGTCGGACTCGCACCTCTACGAAGACAACTTTACTTTGACCGGATGCAACGACCAGAAGTATGACCGTGTGGCGCGCTATACGGCCATCTCCGCCGACAACAGCACCAGCGTCTCTCTCGATGTGAACACCGATCTGTACCCGCTCTCCGTTGACGATAACGTGCAGCTGCTTCTGGCGTCGACGCTGAATCTCGATGGTTCCAAGGACGACAAGGGTTGGCGCGATCGTCCTGGTGAGCAGACTCTTGCGGACTTGTACGACTACGTCTGCTACGGCAAGGTCTACCGCTTCGAGGAAGGCGCCGAGGGCGAGATCATGTACGTCAAGTCCTGCGCCTAGCAGTGATGGGCATGTCGATGCGTGTCTGCTATCGCTGCAACCAACCGAGATGTTTTGTGCGAAGCTAACAACACCACAGCAAGGTCTATGTCTCGTTCGGCGGCTTGCTTCTCTTCATTGAGGGCCCTTACAAGAAGCTGACTCCTCTCCGCGTCGACAACGTCTATCTTCTTTTGAAGAAGTAGAACGATGTTCTAGTGGTGGAATCGGGTAAAATGGTGCATATCGGCGTTTGGGGATATACAGAGGCATGTACGTATAGCTAGGATAGGCGTTAAAATAAGGACATCTGAGGGCCGCTCTCTATCGCATCGGAAACTCCAGACGCCTGTGCAGTCGCGCAACGATCTCGCCGTAGTCCGGCTCATCCTCCATAACAATGTGCCCATGGCGTAAGAGGAAGTCCAACATAACCATGGCGCAGTTGGGCTTGAACTCGCCATTCCTCAGTGCACTTTTCACAGCGGCCACTTCCATCAGCTTGAAGGACTCCACCTCATCGTCATTAGGCGCACACTCCGCTCCTGAGTCCGTCAGGTCCATGTCGTAAAGGTACTGGCACTCTGGTTGCAGCAAGCCACACTCGCCGCCCGCCTGGCTATCGCGCTCATACAAGTAGGTGATAGCTCCCACGGCTACAACACGATCGCGTACCAGAGACTCAGGAAGGTCTGCCTCCTCGCTCGCCTCGCGTATCAGCGCCTCGTACGGCAGCTCTCCCTTCGCCATGCCGCCGGCGACGGTGTTGTCCAGCATGGACGGGTATGTCTGCTTGTGGGCGCTACGCCGTGGCACCCAGATGCGCATGCCAGAGGGGTGTCGCTTGTAGGCCGTCATATGAACGCCGTACGTCACCACGCCCAGCAGCGGGCTCGCGCTGCGTTCCACGGCGAAGAGCTCGCGTTTATCGACGCCATAAACCGTGTACAGCTCTTCGCGCCACTTGTCAAGCACTTGGAAGACGCGCGCCTCGCGCAGTGATCGCATAGACCTGTCGACCACGACGTTGCGCTCATCGGCCGTCGAGCCTGCGACAAGAGTGAGGGTCGAAGGCGTGCTGTTGGTATCGAGTTCCCAGCCTTCGCACTTTGCGATTCCCTCTGCCACCTCAGGACGGATCAGACCAAAGGTGACTTCGGGACGTGGCTGGTTGACGACGCGTAGGTGGACATATTTGTTGAGATGGTCAAAGTATTCCTGCGGTTTGGAGGGATCGAGATAGGGGAACCTGAGGTGAGGGTGCGGGGTCAGCGGGGTAGCTCTCAAGGGCCATGTGCATACTGATCACAGCTGTTGATGAGGTCGAGATTGCTGAGGGACACAGGCATTATTGCGATAGGAATGCAGAAGTTCGTCAAGTGCTCAGGAATGGGCACAGAGCAGAGGGGGAGAGGGTTTGTAGGTTGTATTTAAGCCTGTCTCGCCGTACGACGTCGAGGCAGAAAGAGGGTTTTTCACAAACCCCTGACGAGGCAGCAATCTCGTGTCAAAAGATCTAAGCCTTCCCACCTTCAAATATCATTGCCTCCCCGGAGTACAGAGGCACAAACCAACCCCAAACAACGCCTCGTTCGCTCACTGCTCGATGTCCTCTTCACCGACTGTATCCTAACATCATGTTTGCTGTCCTGATTTCCGGTCGCCCAATCCTCACCTCTCCCAATCAGATCTCCCCTACGCAAGCTGCATTCACTATTCCGCCTTCTCCTCCCTTCCACCATCTCGCAGTCTTCCTGACACCCGGAACAGCAATGCCCCCGGATTCCGCCGCGGCCGTTTACGTTCAACTGCCACCTGACTCAGAATTCCGCCTGCTCGGCGCTCTCGACAACGACAAACAAAGTGCCATCTTCCGCATCCGTACCGGTCCCGCCACCGTTCCCACTGGGGTTGGCGCCCTTGACGATCAGGATGCCATGACGGACGAGCAGACGACTGACGCGGGGAGCGCACCTATCGTCTTGGGTATCAGCCTCGAACCCGCTTCTCAGGTTGCTGTCGCGCTAGCAACTGCACGCGCTGCAGCGAAACCAGCAGGCAACGAGCTGGTGAAGCGCACGCTGCCTACCACAGCACCGGGCGTGCCGACCAAAGTCCTGGCCCAGCGCATCATTGCCAACGCCTTCAACTTCCTCGCCAGCTTCAGTGGAGGTGGGCCTGGCGGTCATGAAGTTGTCCCGCTCAAGAGTTTCCAGGAATGGTGGCGCAAATTTGAGAAGCGGATCGAGATGGATCCTGGCTTCCTAGAACGTGGTGATGGGGTTTGATAGAGTCCTAAGTGACGGGATACGCTGGGAAATCGCACAGGAACATCACGGCATCAGGCGTTCGCATAAGAATTAATAATTATCCATTTCCATAGAGGGCTCACGCGCCATCAAATAAACATCGGTCAGTCTCATTCCAGCCCTCGTCATGCTCCGAATGAACTAGCTGACTCCTTCGCACCAGCAGCATGGCACCTACGCATCTTTATTGCTTCAGCCCTCTCTGTCTTGCCCTCTGTCAAGAGTGAAAACCAGACGGCTGCGACTCATAGCGGCGTCTCCGTGATCCTATGTCGTGGGTCCACGAGTGCTAGCTTTAACTCCGATGGGCCTGGTTCTCTGGTGCGGAACAGCAAGCCTTTTTTTTCTGACCAAGGCAAGCGCATTCAGATGCTGCACCCGTGCGGCGTAGTGGGAAAGGTGCAAGTCCTGATCCTCTCACATGGCCGCCCACTCGAAGCAAAACACTCTTACCTCGTCGCGGCTGTCGTCTTTGCCGCCAACGAGATAGCCCTTCTTCACACCGGTCCCGAGGCGGCCACCGGCGACGATGTTGAGCAAGCTGATTTCCTGGTCCCAAGCCACGCCGTTAGCCAGGAAATGGCTATGGAAGCGGAGAGGATCTCCAGGGTAAGCTAGATACTGGCAGCCGAAACGCAGGCCGGGCGAAAGAAAGTAGTCCTTGGAATGAAGATGTGCAAAGAGGTCGTAAGAAGGTGATGCGGGGGGAAGGAGAGCAGTAGTTGGCTTTGGAGCACTCAGTGGAGGATACGATGTCGTAGGGGTAATGCACAGCGGCTGCACGTCAGAATCGTTAGGCACAACACTCGCAGCCCGAGAAACGGCGTACGATGCAGAGGCTGACTCGAGTTCGGTGTCCTCACGGTCAGGCCCCCGCTTCCTTGCCTTGCCTCCTGCTTTCTCAAAATGCTTCTCCCTCTTCTTGTCTGCCTTGCGCTTCTGCGCCAGCGCTGCCTCAAGACCTTGCTTCTCCAGCACCGACACAAACGCGATGCGTTCGGCAGCACTCAGATCAGTTAGGCCCCGTCGGTGTGATGCTACATCATCTACTATGTACGCACTTCCGCGTTCTACCAGCAACCGCGCTTCTTCAGGTATGAGCTCCAGCGGAATGCCACTGAAGACATTCTGCTGTGCAGCCTGGGGGATATTGCCGATCAGTACACCGCAGATGTGGTGGACGCGCCGGATGTACGTGACTGTATTGATGTCGTAGAGGATGTATTTGTTCGCTACTGCAAATATAGGAAACGGTTCTGCTACGGTAATGTCCGCCATTGGGCTTTGTTCAGTCAGCAACTGTTCTCCAATGGTTCGACATGTAATGAAGTGAGGAATGCAAATCATATTTTCAAGGCTCAACATCCGCAGTCTGAGACCACGTTTCAGGGGATTGACAGATTGTTGTATGTGTCATAATCATAGGAATAAAGAAGTGCTTAGCGGAAAAAACGTACCTTTGTGCTTTGGATGCCGGACGAAGATTTGCAAGAAGTTGCGGAGGTTTTGAGGCAGACGAAAAACCTCGGATTAGCATTCTGCCGCTTCCGAAGCTCATTGTGGTGTGCACGGACTCAGGATGTCATCCCTCTCTACTTTCCCATTGGGCGAGCGCCCAGATGGTTGGTGCTTTTAGTTTCTTGCTAATATACAAGCCTGGACAAACTCTCCCATCAAATCGGCAAGGTGACCGAGCGGTTAAGGTGATAGTCTCAAGCGTACGCTTGGCTGTACAGCAGCTGTGATCTATTGGGGAAACCCGCGTGAGTTCGAATCTCACCCTTGTCAAATCTTTTTGTCTTCCTCAGCAAGACGCCTTTTTCGTTGGGTTTTTCTTTTGCTTCGTTGTTCGGACGAATACGTTCCTTTTTGGCAAGAGTGAGCTTCCCACCCGTATACCGACTCTAGGGACATAGGGTAGAACTAAAAGCTTGTGCAGCCCATCCGCATTGGCGAGCTCTACTGTGGTACGCAAAGCAGTACTCTGCTCGGGAGTGAACATAATTGCGGACGGTAGCTTCGTACCAGCCCTGAACTTCTGGCTGTGTCTGGCAGCCTGAATGAATACATCTGTACAGGCATCGCCTCGATTATTACATGAACTAGCTACCGTATTGAGCTAGCTCCAAAGATCTCTAGCGAGCCACTCCCTGGCCCAGATGTCTTCTGTACATCGCATTCGACGAGGAAATATTAGCATGTCAGCTGGGAAGGCCATTGCTCGGATACCGCGATCGTCGCCGTACCGTTAAGCCTTGCCAAGGCACCTGTACTTTGCCTCCCATAGCAAGGCTGAGCCGAAACGGCCATGCGCCTCAACACTAGCCATACTCGGCCACGACCTTGGCCACTCGTCGGCATATCTTTGGAGCTGCAAGCTTGTTTGGTTATTCGCTGAGCATGTTTATTGAATCCCCCACGTTGCTCTCGAAACAGTGGTTGTGGAGCTCGATCTGCGTCAAGGTTCTCCGCTCGTATCCGGCTGCTCTCCCGGTTTGCCCTGCCTTCCCAGTACCGTACCGTACGCACTCCCAGTCTAATCGATCTCCGTCCTGTAGCGTGGCAAGATCTGACGAAAACGAGTCTCACCGCGGTCGGTTGAATGGAGTGGAAGGCCGAGGGAATTCATGACGTGATGCCATTAAAAAGTATTGTTGAGCAGACAGGTCTCCCGCATTGGTCCCAAGGCACTCAGGTACCTATTTGTTCAGACTACACGTTGCCAGGTTGATGCTGCAAGGCGATGACCTGTGATCAAGGGTGTTTTCATAGTACGCTCCGTTCCCCACAGTCGCAAAAAGCTTTGGGCATACGCTTTCAAGATCGCCCACCGGCGCCGAAGTCATCGAACATTCGTTTATTACTTCTAGAAAGTGGGAAATTGCTAGGTTAATCACTTTGAAACGAGTTCAAGCCTCGTGAGCCAAGCACGCCACCTGCCAACCCACCCGCGATATTCGATCCCGCGGTCCAGCCCTATACTGGCGTCTCGTGTAAGAAGGCTAGATTTAAGCCGGCCCTTACTCCGGCTTAGCTTCATGTCCGATCCCACAGTGCCGTTTACCAAAGAGGGAAGGTTGCTGATTTGCAGTCACTTTCGCCTTCATTTCTCTGCAATTGCCATGCCTTTGGCCAGGCTGCCGCCCACCTCTCGCGAGCGGATGCCGTGTTTGCAGCTAGCCATTGCGAGCCGTGTCACCTTAAGGCGCCAAGGGCCGAGTTTTGCATGTTGTCAGGATGCCGTACTGTTCGGCTTTTGAGACTACCGACTGGCCGGCGGTATAAGCCCGTGAGGATAATATTCTGCACTCGCCCGCGTCGTCGCACATCTCCCACCGTGTCACTCTTTACCGTGTTCGCTGAATATCTGACATCACGGCCCGGTTTAGACAAAATCCGCCATGCGGGGTCTGACCCAGTCGATCGCTGCGCTTCTGGCCGCAAGGCCGGCGCTGGCTGACATGCACCACATCTTCGTCAGCTCATTCACGACGCCACAGCTGTACTCGCTCGAATTCGACGACCAAAAGTCTACACTCGAATTGTCGGGAAATATCGCCGCGCACGATGGCCACTCGTGGATTTCTTTCAGCTACGACAAGTCAGCCATGTACGCTGGTGAGCGGGACGGCTTCGCGTCATACGCCGTTGAGAACAGCACATACCTGGGGTACCGACGAAGCATCGAACTCGAGAGCGGCTGTCAGGGAGCGACGAAAGGGTTCAAAACGGCATACGTCCTGCCACTAATGAAGGCACCTTTCACCGTCTACGGCGCTCCCTTCGGAAACTGCTTGAACGCGATGAGCGTGGAGCCAGATGGCACCCTGGAGGACATAGTTCAGAACTTGACCTTCAAATCGTCAACTGGTGTGCAGGGGATGTCCATGGATCCCGACAACAATATTCTGTACAGTGCCGACGACGTAGCCAACGGCATCTGGGCGCATCATGTTGATACAGAGTCTGGAAAACTGGAGCAGGTAGCCTTCGCGCCCGCACCGACGGAAGATGCCAGACCCCGCGATCTTATTGTGCACCCAGGTGGCAAGTTTCTATTCGTCGTCTTGGAGGCGAAGAACGAAATTGCCGTGTACGCCATCAACCAGGGACAGGAAAAGAGCGAAACACCGATAACTTTCACGGGTCTGACGTATTCGTTGATACCACAAGGTAAATATCCCACCTCCTTGTCTGGCCAGAGTGAAGCTGACCCACTTTCCAGGCGAAGATCCAGCAGAATATCTAGCCGACGAGATCTCAATTTCAGTGAATAATGATGTGCTCTACGCCAGCACGCGCCATAGGCCTAATCCCACTCGGAGACCCCGCAACAAGCGCCGCAGTGGCAGGAACGGCTATGTCACAGCGATTTTGCTGGTCCCGATGAAGGAGAGCAAGACTCCACAGCCAAACCACCCACAGGGACCCGGATTCCCGCTCCGGCGATTGTTCCAGGTGCAAACATCAACCAGCGGTGGAATTGCCAACACGGTAAGCCCTGCGCCGTGGGGGAATGAATACTTTGCCCTGAGCGACAGCGAGGTGGGCATGGTACAGGTAGGATGGAAGAATCCAAACCTGTTGCGTGTTAGCTAACAATCGGAAGGTGTGGAAAGTCGATGGCTTGAGAAGCATCAGCTACGAAGGCGCGAGCGGCGTAGATGCCGCATCACCTGCCATAGGTGGCTGGCAAGACGGTATGTGGGTGGAGAACCCACGACCGCCGCCTCCAAAGCCGGTGTCTGGAGGCGGGGTCGTGGGTGGAGGCGCCAGTTACCCGTGGCTGCAGACTCCAGGTAGTGCCTCCCCTGGCGGCAGCTCCCCGTGGCAGCAAGGGCCACCGGCCGGCGGCTATCCATGGCAACAAGGAGGGGGTGGAAGTCCGTGGTCGTGGGGGGACGACGACGATGACGACGACCGCCGGAAGAAACTGAAGAGCAAGATAATGGTCCCGAGACAGGACCGCCCCGAAGGTGCACCGCCGGCCGCTCCAGTTCCTGCTCAAGTTCCTATAGTGGCGAAGATCGTGGCCACTTGGAAAGCTCCCCTCCCGACGGCGAACGGAACAGTGGTTGCGAAGGCTGTGGTACGAACAAGAGATGGCTCGATCGAGGCGTCAGGCACAGGATGCTGCGCGAATGCGCTCTGGTATGATTAATCCGACGGTGGCCGAGTAAAAAACATGCATCGGAGGCGTTCGGGTATTGTACATACATCATTGTTAGCTGCCCGTAGAAAATGGGCTTACGGATCTGGGAGCGATGGTTGTTCGTCACTCTTCAGATGCTCCGCAGATGGATCTTGTATCACATTCTTTGCATCCAACTTCTCCAGTTTGTCAATCTCCTTCAGGAGGAATGCGGTTGTTGCGTCCTTTGCACGCTCTAGGGCTCGTAAACGCGCCAGCGGCAAAGCTTCAAAATACTCGCGGCTTTCGAGTGAAGCGTTGGGGCCAGCAGGCGCAGAATGGCGTACCGGAAGGCTTTGAGCAGCCCGCTTTTGGTTCACGAGGTCGCGTAGTACAGATATGCTGCGATTGCGCTCGAGGAGCTCTGACACCAGAGCAGCTTTCGCGGCTTGCTCCAAGACGCCCTGTTGAGGTGACCCGTCACCGGTCCTAGGGCATTTCGTCAATGGAGGCGTATGGTAGCCAGCGGCCTGCTTAATAGCGTCTCTGGCGCAATTTTCAATATGCGTGAAGCGAACGGGACCCAAGTTGATACCTCCGTACCATCGACCGACAACGACGGTGCCCTCGACTTTTAGATCAACGAGGAGCTTCTCTAGTTTGCTGCCAGCCCATTGTTCGCCGTCATCATCGTGCCCAAGGGAATAGAGGGTCGAGGATTGTGGAGTAAGGGTCTTCTGCGACGAAGGCAATCGCCAGGCGGCGATGCGGTGCGAGGCGGACCGGAGCTCAGGAAGAGCTTGGAGTGCTGGGGCACGAAGAGTTGGACTGAAGAGGGCGATGAAGGTAGATTTCCGGTCGTCGATATGCTCGGAACGAAATATAGGCGAGTCGGAGGCATCTGGAAGAGGGCGTTTGGCAGACATTTTGATGGCGATGCTGCAAAATCCAAAGAAAATGGACAGTTGGTACTGTACGGCACTGTTTGAACTGAAAGCTGAACTGGAAGTTGAACTGGAAGTGGTGAAGGGGTGAGGCCACCAAGAGTGGCGTGGGTGGCACGGGTGGCACGGGTGGCACGGGGTGGCTTGCCACCTTTGAGTGCCAAGAGCATACCACCTGAAGTCAAATCAGACGTGCATCTCTCCTTCTCCTTCCCTTTGTTGACGCTTTGCTTGCTTACGCCACGTAACTCAACATGCACACGGGATACTGCAGCGTTTCTCAATGTAACAGACGTGTGTACAGCATATTTAGGCCACGGTTTGGGGTAACGTAACTCAAGGGCAATTGGCGGCAGCTGCACGGAAGATTAACTAATATCCGAATGGCGACCGCGTTGTTCCACAGATGCAACCGTGGACACCAACCGGAAGGTGGAAGAAGGGGAATAAGGTTAAAAGGATAGAGGAGATGGGTCAGTGGAGATGATGGAAGGAGTAAAGGAGAGGAAGAAGGTTGTGGGGAAGGAGGAGGAGGAGGAAGCTTAGGGATGCTTGATAAAGCAATAGCGACTTCACTATATCGTCCTTCGCGAGGAAGAACACTTGGAAGAGGCGAAGAGTCGCTATACTCGATCTGGAGAAGGAGCTTTTATCTCGGAAAGAAAACCCCACAATCTCTTGGCTCTTGTCAGACCAGGAACTACAGTATCCATCGTATCCCGTCATCGCGTCCCGTCATCGCATCCGCTCTTGCTGCTTGCCGTGGCCCACAAGGCCCAAGTGTCAGCCCAGCGCGCGGCAGGATGCCATCAACATGCATCAATATATACACACCCTCGCAGCTTTTCCACACCTCATTTCTTAGTTACCTGGAAATCATTTCCCTTGGGAAGAAGAAGAACCAGTTGCTGCGTCGTCCAAGCATCTCTACCAACCTCAACCTGTGCATCAGCACCTTCATATACCTTCTATTCCAACCAGTCCGACCTCCCTTCGGACCATATTCTTGCTTACTCATTCATTCATTCCCTTCTCCAAAGTCCAAAGGTGCATCATGTATCTGCGTTGGGCATTGTTGCTCTTCGTCACTGGTCTCTGGGCCCAAAGCCTTGAACGCTTTGAGTCCCTCGCCGCTGCACCACCAGGATGGAACCTAACTGCCTGGCCTCACCGGGACACACGTCTGAACTTCCGCATTGCGTTGAAGTCGGTAAGCTTTCTGTGCACTTCCCCGAGATGTCTAGCGAATAACCATATGCTAGCCGAATCAAGCATTCTTTGAACAAACCCTGTATGACATGTCAACTCCAAACCATCCCACCTACGGTCGTCACTTGAAAAGGGACGAGCTGAACGATTTGTTGCAACCCTCACCAGGTGCCGTGGGTGACGTCCTTTCGTGGCTCGTCAGATATGGCGTCAATCAAGATAGCATCGTAACAAACGTCAACTGGATTACCTTCACAGCGACTGTAACGCAAGCCGAAGCCATGATGGACACCGAGTTTGGCATCTACACCCAACCTTCTCGTCCTGATGTCACCACCATACGAACACTCCACTATTCGATTCCTCAGGATCTTTTCCGATATGTCGATATGGTCCAGCCTACGACCCGCTTTAGCCAACTCACTTCGCAGCGGAATCATATTCGGGAACGGGTTCGCCTCGGAAAGCCCGATGCCGAGTCCGATACCACTAGTACCGACCCCACCTTTTGCAACCGAACCATGACGCCTTCTTGCTTGAAGGCACTGTACTGCATAGATGACTATCTGCCTCGTACCAATGACACTGGTTTCGTGGGCGTTGCGGGTTTTTTGGACGAGTCCGCCCAGTACGAAGATTTCATTTCTTTCACCTCACAGTTCGCCCCTTGGGCAAATGGGACGAATTTCACTTGGAGTTCCGTCAATGGTAGAACATCCGTTTTTGCCTCGCACTTCGGGCTGACATTGCTCAAGGTGGACAGCTTGGTCAAGGCTTCGCATACCCAAGCTATGAAGCAAATCTTGATATGCAATACGCCGCAGCTCTTGGCTTTCCCGTGAGAGCCCACTTCTACAGTACTGCTGGGCAAGGCCCTCGAGTTCCGGATTTATCCAATCCTCCAGAGTCAATGAACACCAATGAGCCGTACCTCGAATTTTTTACATACCTGCTCAACCAAGCTGACGGGACCCTTCCCCATACACTGACAATTTCATATGGAGAAGCTGAGCAGACGGTCCCTGCGAACTACTCTCGCGTCGTCTGCAACATGATTGGCCAGCTAGGAGCGCGCGGAGTCACAGTCATATTCTCGAGCGGGGACGATGGTGTTGGATCCAACTGCCAGACTAATGACGGAAGGAATGCCACGCGTTTTCAGGCCACGTTCCCAGCGACTTGTCCATTTGTAACGTCGGTTGGCAGCACACAGAATATTAATCCAGAGCGCGCTGCCCTCTTTTCCTCTGGCGGGTTTTCGGAACGTTGGCCGCGCCCCTGGTACCAGGAAACCGCGGTGGAAAATTATCTTGCTCAGCTCGGCAGTCAATGGGCGGGTCTCTTCAACCCGTATGGCCGCGCCATTCCGGATATCTCGGCGCAAGGTAAACAATTCAGGGTCGTCGACTCTCTTGCGGTTACATCCATCAGCGGAACCAGCGCGTCAGCACCGACCGTTGCGGGACTGGTCGGACTGATCAATGCGGCGCGTATTGAAGCCGGACAGGCGCCGCTAGGCATGATGAACCCTTGGCTGTATCTTGAGGGTTTCCGGGCATTGACCGACATTGTACACGGGGGATCTACGGGGTGCCTGGGTACGGTCGACGGCCTGAGTGAAAATATTTCGGCGTCTTTCGTACCATTTGCGAGTTGGAACGCGACCAAGGGATGGGATCCTGTCACTGGACTCGGAACTCCGCGTTTCCATGACTTGGTGCGGGTGGCACTACAGCCCGGTACTAAAGTTGCCAACTCCAGGTGAAGCAACTCCGAAGTGTGTGATTACCGATAGAAACTTGGAGGGTGCAGTGGCTCTACTTCTGCCAACTTGTAAACAATGGCCACGTAATCCGATATCCCTAGAGTCTTCTTTGTCCAGCATGACATACACCTTCTGCCACATGAGGGCCATAACAGAGTGTCAGGGGCGCACAAATCATCGGTTGCACAGCATTGGTTGTGGAAAAACATTCATTGAAAGCTTGAAGAACTATGTAAGGGTTTCGCGCGTGAATGTGGAGTGTGGGGGAGCTAGGGGTGCTAGCGCACAGCCAGCGCCAAGTCTTCACCCCTGCAAGTCCAGCAACCGGGCTGGAATTGCAGGGGTCAGGCATCAAGCTTACCGAGTCACGTGACAAACACAGGGTATGTGGCAATTTGACATGGGAGAGATGGTATCCTCCCTTGACACAGAGCTCAAGAAGCGATGACTCAATAAACCGGCGATACAGGAAACTGATATCCAAATTATAAAAAGACTCTCCTTAGCAGTATCTCCGCACCCGATGGACATTAGTGACCGGATTTGGTTTTGGGGGGTCCGGGTAATTTGAACGAGCTGTAGGGCTTCCCAACATCAGTGCAAGGCGAAACATTCCGGAGTAAGCATCCAGGCATCATTGAGACAGGTGGTGCCTCATGTCTCGTCGTTGTAATCGTGCGTGTGTCCGGCGGAGGAGGCTTCGGAAGGGCCGAAGCGGCGGACACAATCTGGGAGATCCTCGACAAGAGCGGAGACTGCCAGTTGAGCGCCGAAGGAAGAGGCGGCGGAGCCGCAGGAGGCGGCTTCGGGGCCGGAGTGGGAGTGGGCTTCGAAGCCGGGGCTGGAGCCGGGGCTGGAGCCGGAGCTGGTGCTGGAGCCGGTGCGGATTTCGGAGTGCGCTTACCCGAGAATTTGGGCTGCGGAGCGCCGGCTGGAGCGGGGTTGGGTCCGAAGGGGTCACAGCCCTCAGGATAGTTGCCGGAGGCGTTTTGGCCGGCCGGGTTGTCCCGGAGAAGGACTACGGCGATGGCGACGAGGAGAAGTGCTGAGGCGAGGGTCTTGAAGCGCATGGTTGGATCGCTGGAATAGTGATGGTTGTTTTGTGGGTCGATGAGCCGTTGAGGAAAAGGATAATTCCGAGAGGCAGATTGAGCTGATGGATTTGCAGCGCGGATTAATAGCATCATGGTGTTTCCTAGTTTGGGCGTCAATACAAGACTTGTGGTGGTTTGACACACAATGCGCTGCTTTGACGATGCGGTATGGCGACTTCCCGATTGGGGTGTCAATAGAAGCTTTGGGGCGGCTGAGGACAACATGGAAGTGACTTTTGACAGTATCCATGGGTACAAAAGGTACAAAGCCTTTCCTCGGTCGACCGCTTCACATGGGAAACAAAGGGCTCCGGTCAAGCTAGACTGAAGATCAGTAATGTACTGATGTATTAATGTACAGTGAAGATCTTTCTTTGTTCTGGCACGTACAGTTCTCGAAGGAACGGCTGCCGTACTTGGCGTCTTCTGGAAATGCGGTAAGGAGTAGAGGAAGGCTCATAGATTGCCATTCCAATCAAGATTGATGATCTGACAGGGTGGCCTTCGCTCATCCGTTGCGTCGCCGGTGGCTTGAAGCTTGTTTCGACTCCGCCCAGGGTGACCTGACCATGACAATACCCAACAAGCTTTTCCGCGTGAGCAGAAGCTGACCCATGCGGGACTCCACATTCTCAGGCTTCGCGACTCTTTTGTTCCATGGAGAATGGGGGACCAACATCGCGAAGAGAACACCCGGCTACACACATCGCAAAGCGCTCCGCCACTCCCCCCCGCCCTCGGATGGAAAAATGGTGGTACAGGTAAATGCTTCTTTGTGTGGAGAGGGTGCGAAGAAGAGAGAGAGCGACAAGCCAGTGATGATCGATGCATGCCGAGAGATGCTCCCGCGGCTCCCGCGTTTAGCCTGAATGCCAAGTCAGATCGCTTCAGACGACCGCCGAGCCACAAAGTCCCTGGGGGTCTTTTCGCAAGGCTCTCACGGCTCTACTTCTCCGGTTGCTGCCTTGCGTCTTGTCTCAGAGATCTCTTCTGATATTGACCATGTGCCCAAAAACAATCACGCCCTCGCAGGGACCATTCGGTTTGCGCCCCTATCCTTCTGTCGTCTGAATTGGCCTTAAACCCGTTTGGGCCGGGCCGAGGGGCGGTCGAGCCATCCCATTTTAATGACATTTCCGGCGAGGCTCGCTGGAGCCCATGAGTGACGTTACAGTACCTGCAGCAATCCACCCCAGACTGTCACGGGTGGCGGACTGGTCGGCTTGCGGGTTGGAGCCTTGATCCTCTCAGATAGGGGTGGATAGATATTGCGGACGCGTACTCGTAGCGAGCGTAGCTAGTGTGGGGTAGTCAGAATATGTAGCCCGCGATGGGCGCTGGAGTTTGCTGAAGCAGTGAGACTTCCTACGGCCTCTTCGATTCAAATCATCTCTTACCTTTTCAGCTGTCTGCACCATATCTTTTCCCTAGGTCTCGTCATGGCGCTCGAAAAAGACGAGAAATCGGTCACCATCTTCGAAGAGAACCTGTCGACAGAGTCCGAGTCCGAGCCAGCCCCCAGTGACCTCGACGGTGCCGCCATCTTCCTCGACGCCCACAAAGACGTCGACATTTCTCATATCGACATTGTCAAACTGAGACACAAAATCGATCGATGTCTTGTACCGTTGATGTGCTTGTGCTTTATCATGCAGTTCTTGGACAAAGCCATTTACAACGTTCGTCGTCCTGATAACTCTGTGCTTCGCTGACCCTTTACAGTACACAGGTAAGCTTGGCAGCTGCTGGCTTTCCGGTAGTGGAGGACAGGGCTGATAGCCTTCGTAGCTCTCATGGGCCTACCTAAGGACCTCCACTTCAAGCATGGCGACTTTTCCAACGTTGCTTCGGGGTACGCATTTGCCCATCTGGCGATGCAGCTACCGAACACATACCTGTTGCAACGCCTCCCCGCTTCAAAGTGGCTGTGCTCGTGCATGATCGGCTGGGGATTGGTGACCCTTTGTACCGCATCGGTCCAAAACTTTGCTGGTATCTTCGTTGCCCGAATCTTCCTCGCCATAACCGAAGCGACCATCGGCCCATCACTCATGCTCATCACAGCTCAGTGGTACAGAAAGTCAGAACAAGCTCCTCGATTCGCCATCTGGCACTCGGCTCCCGGAGTCGGACAAATCCTTGGAGGGCTGATGTCGTATGCATTCCAGGTACCGCAACAAGGCAAACTCGCCGGATGGCGGCTGATGTTCATTGCACTTGGCATCATCACGCTTTTCGTTGCTGGCTTGTGCTTTTACTACCTTCCCGATACTCCCATGAACTCCCGATGGCTGAGTACAGAAGAGAAGGTGGCAATTTTGAAGCACGTCAGCGTGAATATGACGGGTATCTCGAACCACAAGCCGCGGCCAGGGGTAAGTCTCCACGTTGAGCCCACCAGCGGTTGGCATGAGTTGATGGGGCGTAGGAACTGTTGGAGGCTGCCAAGGATGTTCAGATATATGGATTGGCTCTGCCAGCGGTCTTGGTATGCGACTCTAAACACACGTCAGCAGATATCCCACTATAACCATATGCTAATTGCGCAGGCGGCAATGACGTCTGGCTTGACAGGCACCTACTCGACGACGCTGATCAAGAATCTCGGCTTCACCAGCAGGCAGTCAGCACTACTTAACATGCCCAGCGGGATCGTCAACATCTTGTCCAACATGATTGTCGGCTTTGGCATCAGACGGACGTCATACCGTTGGGCGTGGGGTGTGGGATGCACAATCCGTAAGCCCCGCGGTCAGATAGACGCATATAACACCTGATGACCAATCCAAATAGCCGGTATCACTGGCGCAGCGATGCTCTCCTTCCTTCCTCAACCGAATGCCGCTGGTTCGTTGGTGGGAATCTACCTCGTGGGAGCGATCACCAGCATCTCCACCATTATGCAACAGTGGGCCATGGCCAACGTTTCCGGCCATACAAAGCGTGCGTTGACAGCGGGCGTTATGAGCGCATGCTACGGTATCGGTGGAATCCTAGGCCCGCAAACCTTCCAAGATAAATACGCGCCGCGGTACTTGCCCGCCACGTTAACCGTCATGGCCACGCAGGCAAGCTGCGCCGTGGTCTTTGTGTGCTTATTCCAGTATTACCTGTGGGAAAATCGAAGGCGGGACCGGGTTCAGAGCAACCATGGTATCGTCGAGGACGTGGGTGAGGTTGATATGAGCAACCAGGACGCGTGGGCTGGTGCGACCGACAGAGAAAATCCTCAATTCAGGTATGTATACTAGATACGTCAGGATACCGGATAGCGGTGATAGAATGCGGGTGGCGCTGGTGCGGCGATGGTGGCGCAGCTCTGGCAGCATTTTTTAGACTAGAGGGGACGGCGGTAACCAAGCCATCTCGCTTCTTAGAAAAGCTTTGACAGCAATTTTGATTTCGGCAACAGTTTTGTTCCAGTTTTGCCTGCTGTCTGAGCCATCCGGATTCTTCTGGGCCTCCTTCATGGGAGAAGGGCTTTTGCCTTTTGCTGAAAGATATGACCCGAGGTGAGCAACGCGACCTTTTCCCTTAGGGGCTGCTGAGGCACCCATTTTAGAGACTAAGGCCTGTTTCAGGCGGAGGAGATCTTCTTGATCACGGCCCGTGAAGACAAGGATGTAGTCGTAGCGACTGAAGAGCGTGGTGGTGATTCCTTTAGAAGCTCGTGAAAGGGCATCATCTCGAATCTCGTACTTGAAGGGGTAATTGAAAAGGTTATTGTCGAACAGGGCAGCCAGTGCCATCCAGTTGGGTCGCTTGCCGCCATCAACCAAAGGCACCGGTGGTTCGAGTTGTTGCATAATATCCGCGCAATCGCAACCAGTTCTGACTCGGATCCCCGCTGAGCTCACTGTGCTAATGCGCCAGTTGTCCCTTGCACCCAAAGTCCACTCACGGAGGAGTTCGACATGGGCCTCGGCCACCCGGCTTCGTCCCAGGTTGTGGGCGTCGACAAAGATGATGCTGTAGTCCAGTCCGATCGGATTCGAAGGCGTCACAAGCAGAGACGGCGGAAAGGTCTTTGCAGGAACCTTTGTGGAAGTCTTCGCGAGCGCCTTCTCAGGATCTTTCTTGCCCGCCTTCTCGCTAGCCTTCTCGAGAGTCTTTTCGGAAGTCTGTACAGGGGGCTTTGCAGGGAGTTTCGCGGCAGACTGCACAGGTGCCTTTGCAGACGTCTTTGCAGGAGCCTTTGCAGGAGCCTTGCCGGGATTCTTAGCGAAAGCCTGTGCGGGGACCTTCACGGGATCCTTTTCAGCAGCGCTCTCGGAAGCCTTTTTGGAGGCTCCTGCGGAAGATTTCTCCAGAGATGACGCCTGGTTGGCAACTAGAATCTGATTGAGGCCAAACCAGCCAAGGAGCTGCAAAAAGTCCCTAAGCTCAGACTGATGCTGCTGTATGCTTTCACACAGGTCGTTTAATTTATCCGGACTGCTGCCAGTCGCAAAGAGCGCCTGCGCCATTGTCTTGAAGCGAAGCTCAAGCCCAAAGGGGCCCACATTGTTGTCCCACTTGTAGAGGATGTCGTAGATTTGTTGGGAATCGGATTTGATATCCTGGATCACCAATTTCAATTGCTGAGTTTGCGCTGGCTGAAGTGATGCCAAGGTATTGCTGCTCTTTGCGTTCAACAGCTCCTGGAGCCCACGCAGGTAGTGCTCCAAGCGCTCCATGCGCTTCCCGATCTTGGCCACCTGCTCCGGAGCGTCTTGAATCTTCTTGTATAAGGCAACTGCTTTTTGCACAATTTCAATCGCTTCCATGGGCGAAATTGGAAGCGACATAGTAGTGAGCACCTGGCACTTCTTGTTGTAGGTTTAGGTGCCGTAAGATAACCTTAGTCTATGAGCGTGAGACGGCTAGAGAATTCTGAGAAGAGGCGGGGCACGTACCAAGCACCTTAGACTAAATTTAGAAGTACAGAAAGTTGAACTCCTTTGAGGATATGATGTCTTCGGGTTCTCGCTCCCTTTCTCTTCGTCCTGGAGTCGTGTACAAGCTTTGGAGCTTAGTAGCACGTGACTGAGAATACGAGGCGCACAACATGTCGCTACACCACTCCGCTCAGCTCCTGCTAAGAAAGTTGGCAGGGATAAAGAAACATGAAGGTACCGTAGGTAAACCTCGTGAAGGGACTCATTAGCCGCATACCCTAAAAATCTTAGAGGCACACCTTAGAGGCACACCCCCCATAATTTACTTTATGTACTTAATGCCAAGACCCCACCAACACTTGCCGCAAAACTTCAAGTCGCGATGCACGCATGCGATAAAATTATATAAAATTAAAACTTAGTTCATTAAAATCGCCTCGATGCGACGAGTATTTTGATATTATCCTCATTGCGATGACGTTGTCGATGAATGAGTTATCGTGAGTTGAAGTTTGTGGAGTTTTTGCTGTGGTCTTGGCTCACGCTCAATTCAGCCACCCGCAGCCACCCGCAGCCACAAACAGCCACAAGAACTTCAAATCGCAATAACTCTTTTTATAGCAACGCGACGACGACGAGAGTGGTGCTAAAATAATCGCATCAATGAGGCAACTCTAATAATTCCATCCTTAATTCTATATCATGCTGGCGCATGAGTGCATCGCGACTTGAAGTTTTGTCGCAAGTTTTTGACAGGGTCTTGGCAAAGTCTTGGCGTCGTAAGTATGGGGGGTTTGTATTCAAGGTGTGCCTCTAAGATTTTTGGGGTGTTGCACCTAATGAGTCCCCCTCGTGAATTTGCTGGAGGGGTCGAGTACAACCGAATTACAATGCGAATGCCCTCTTCCAACCGATTTGGATACGGTACGGTACTCGTTCAGTTACCCGTACCGTCTTTCGCCGTTCCCACCAAATGCGCCGCATGCTGATTTCCCAGCGCCGAAAAGAGAAGAAAAGGTCGCTTGAATACATAATGCCGCCCGATACTGTACCAGCTGGACCGACAACGTAGTGCTTAAATCACGGTCCACTGAGCCTCCCACCTGTGGCCGTAAATTAGCCTTGACCCGCACTCCGCCCCGCCACGCCCCGCCCCGCCATGCACCCCCTCGCTCATATCTCTTCCTTCGATGACTACCCACTCGATCGTCCCAAGGTCCCGTCAGCCGCTGAGCCAACGCATGCTCCACCTCAGCCTTATCCTCCATGCACCTCCACATCGCCCTAATTGGACATCAAGGTGCATTGATGGCCGTCACTGGAGGATCAGCTGTGGAAGGCCTTGAATGGCGTGCGGCAAGTGAGAAAGGTGCATATATTCCTTTCCTTGCGTCCACCAACCAGACTGTGGCGCTGCGAAGGTGTGGTCAGTGTGTTGAGGGTAGCGAGGTCAGGTTGAGGGCCTTGCCAAGTGCCCATTACCTTGAGGGTCATCCAAGCTGAGGTTCCGAGGGCCTGAGGGATTACTCTTTATGGTGACTTGCTTCTTGACCCTGTATTGTTAGATGGGGGTCTTGTTAAACGCTGGATGTGAGATTTGAAGACGGGTTCCCGCCTTACACCGAACACATCTACTGACAATCGGCGACAAAGGCGCGGTCAGGCTGACTCTAGCCGGCAAATGAGGACGCCAGACAACAACCACTCTTCCCATTCAGTACTGGCCGCTTTGGGACCAAGAGTGCTGTTGGTAGGTGTGAGTGGCAAAGCGGGATGCCGCCCCCGCTTCCTTGGGTGCGCCAATGTCACCCACGTTCCACATGGCGCTGGGTCTGGACGGTACGTACAGGAGGCCACATGCTAGTTCTCGGCCTATAGGGATCACCGGCGTACCCCCATCAGAGAAAAGCATATGTTAACCTTCCTCTAGCATCGTTCTGATCTCTACTACGTATATCCGTTCACCCCTATGATTTGACAGCTTCCACATTTCCAGCAAGGCGGTCTGCCATTCCCACCTGCAGCGACAAATCCTCCGCATTTCACTATGCTTGTCTGTCATGTCTGGGCATTCAGCTTGAAGCACTAGGACAATTAAGGCTCCAACCTCTCGCAACAGGCCACTTGTTGGTAGCCGAGGGGCGTGATGGGTGGAAAGGAGGGATATAGGGAGGGACGGTGGAAGGGATGATTGAAGAGATGATGGAAGAGATGATGGACGGGAAAATACGGTAGAACGTGTTTGTCACGGTGACCCCACAGGAAGATTTAACTTGAGTACTCAGTTGCACTTTCTATTGGGGGAGAGGATTGTAGGGATGAGGGTAAAGGTATGTAAGACTTGGCCGGTCGTTCTTTCCTAATCGCTAAAGTAAGGAAGGGATAGTGGAAGCGACAGCTGAAGCGACGACCTAGTGACTAAGAGCCAGTCTTGCGTCTTAAAAACAGAAGCTGACCTATTCATTATTCATTAAACCTCATCCCCCCCACCCTCTCCCCTCTATCGCCCCTATCATTTCTCTTTGACCTCCTTGCTGCCATTACCCAGACATAGATAGCAACCGACGTTCACCGCAAACCGCAAGCCTCACATCTATCAACAATGGTGAAACCTACGAAGCCAACCCGCACGCCGGCATTCCCTATCTCCAAGTTGCCTGGTGCCCTTCCAACCACCTCGGTGCCAGACGGCATTGATCCATTGCCTGTTGCCGAAGATTGCCTCTCCCGTCTGCAGGACTTGGACGATACACTAATCTCCAGCCAAACCATATGGCGAGACCTCTATGCTCTCACGGGCACTGTGAGGACTCTTCATGGTGCGGCCAATGTAGTGCCAGCCTGGCGCAAACTTTGGAGCGACCATCAACCCGTCAACCATCGAATCACCCCTGGCTCCGTTAAAATCGTTCGACCTCCTGGTCCGCCAACCTCCTGGGTGGAAGCAAAAATAACCTTCCAGACCTCGGGCGTACCACCATTATTGTGCAGTGGCATACTTAGAATCGTTCATGATTCGCAGACATGGAAGCTCTGGACGATGATTACCATGCTTCAGGGCATTGACGGCCTTGGCAACGTCGATGAGTGTGAACCAGTGGTCGACTGGCAAGTTGAGAGGCCTTTGACTCCCTTCTCAGATTCCAACGGCTCAAACGTTCACGACTGTGTGGTTGTCGGTGCAGGCATGTCCGGACTCTGCGTGGCAGGCTACCTCAAGGCGCTGGGGGTTTCTGCCGTTGTTCTCGAGAAAAATGCCTACATTGGTCAGAACTGGACGGACCGTTACGACTCAGTTCGCATCCACACGTCTCGCGCCTATGGTCAACTGCCCTTTGCGCGCATGTGGGGTCCAGAGTACCCCTACCACCTCGGCATCAATGACTTGAAAGAAGGGTATCAGAAGTTCGTCAAGATGTACGGACTCGATGTCTGGTTGTCGACCACACTGGTGAAGTCAACGTGGGACGCAAAGGAACGCACTTGGACATTGAAGATCGCCCACCTTGGCCTCGAGATGACAATCAAAACTCGTCACATTGTCCTGGCGATCGGTGGTGGAGGCCAGGAGCCTCGAATGCCTACATTGCAAGATCGTGAATCATTCTCGGGGTTGGTGCTTCATTCCGCTCAATATAAGTCCGCAACGGAGTGGAGCGGCCTGAAAGGGGTGGTCATCGGTACTGCAAACTCGGGACATGACGTCGCCAACGACATGCTTCGGGCTGGACTCAGCTCAGTAACTATGGTACAACGGGGACGCACTCCAGTTCTGCCCGTTGAGTATTATCAACGGATCTACGACCCGATTTACAACGATGAAGTACCAGTTGCGGTATCGGATGGGATTATGATGACAACCCCGACAGCAATCGCCCGTCAAATGGCGATGCGTGCCATCAGCAACTTCGCTTCCCAAGACAGCGAGCGCTTCGACTCTCTTGAGCGCGCGGGCTTCCGCGCCGAGCGAAACATGGACCTGTACCATTGCTTGTTGGAGCGCTTCGGAGGTCACTATCTTGACGTGGGTGTGAGCCGGAAGATCAGTGCCGGGTTCATTCGGATGAAGTCAGATGCGGTACTGACGGGCTACACGGAAAGCGGCCTGCGGTTTGACGATGGAAGCACCCTCGATGCTGACGTGGTCGTATTTGCCACGGGCTTTGAGGGTAACATGCGACTCTCAGCTTCAAAGTTTTTTGACCGTGAGGTTGATGAGAAGCTTGAGGATTGGTGGTGCGTCGACTGCGAGGGTGAGATGAGAGGAGGTTGGAAGCCCATCGGCCGTAAGTTTTAACCTGTGCGCGTGGGGTGCCGATTTCCATTTTGGAGCAAATGCTGACACGATACGCAGACCCGGGAGTGTGGTTTACGGGTGGTAATGTTGCTCAAGCTAGATTTTTCGGTCGTTTCCTTGCACTGCAGATCAAGGCAGATCTGGAAGGTGTTCCATTCAAGATCTACAGCGAAAGGCCTGCTCTGGCGCAGCTCTAGCTGGATGGATGTGCAGTCGGGTTTCCACCTCTCCGTAGGATCTATGAACGCCTTCTGTGTTTCTGTGTCGAACATATATACATGATTGGACGGCCTGCGGTCTCGAGAGCCGTGAGGTGAAATCGAAGTCTGTGCATAGTACAGTTGAAGTCCATGGTCAGCAGGCATCAGTCTAGACATGCCACTGCCCACCCTAAGGCGCACCTCGTTCGCTCATGACCTTTTGATGGCCTCGCGCATCTCCCCCTTTATCCTCCCCACCGTTCCCGGGCCCCCGTACACCGTGGCCGTGTAGCACATGGCAGCACTGGCGCCTGCATTCAGCACAGCGAGTGCTTGTTCGCCATTAGTGATACCCCCCGAAGCGAAGATGACCTTCGGCTTGAACTCTTCCCGCGCTGGTGACTTTGCTGTTTCACCTTGGCTCTCCGTCGGAGCGTCCACCCGAGGTCCTTGATCGAGTGTCTGCCTGTATTTGCGCACCAGAGCCACTGTTTGCCCGAACAGCTGCGGGCCGCTGTATCCGCCGCGCTCCATCAAAACCCGCACCTCTGTTGAAGGAAGTGTGAAGCCGCGCGGTAGCGCGTCCGGGCGCTTCATCGTAGTGTTCCCCACTATCACACCTGCAACCCCCGACTCCCACACGGCGTCACAAATGCCGTGGACTTGCTCCTCTGAGTCTTCGTCGGGGCTGACTTTGACCATGACAACGGGCTTTCTCTGTCTGTTGACGGAATTCGCAGCGTTGACAACGGCGGAGAGGATCTTTGTCAGGGGCTCGCGTGACTGCAGAGAGCGGAGCCCGGGCGTGTTGGGACTGGAGACGTTCACCACCAGAATGTCGGCGTACCTGCCCAACTTCTCAACGCACACGACGTGGTCGCGCACCACGGCATCCAAGTCATCGTCTGGCGTCAACTTGTTCTTTGCAATCTGAACGGCTAACAGACGGCCGGGAATGAGGCTCCCGGGAGGCACGCCAGCTTCGCCGTCCAGGACAAAGCGCTCCGCCTCTTCGTCTATGCCATAGCCGTGTTTATAAGCAAACTCCCGAAGGCGCTGGCGCAGGCGCATGGCAACCACGTCGGCGCCCTCCGAATTGAGCCCATAACGATTGATCAGTGCCTTCTGAGACGTGACGCGAAATACGCGGGGTTTAGGGTTCCCGTCCTGTGGGAGGTTTGTGATGCCGCCAACCTCGACGATGCCAGGGCCCAGGGCAAAGAGAGGATCCGGGATATCAGCATTCTTATCCAAGCCGGCCGAGATTCCGATGGGGTTGCTGAGCATGTGGCCAAACACCTCCACATTCAGCATGCCATCTGCGTCCGGACCACCACGCTCCCGCGGATGCCATCCAAACGCATAGAGCTGCTTGAGTGCTGCTGTTCCCGCATGGTGGGCATCCTCGGCGTCTGGGTAGAGGGCGCGGAGTAGGGGTGGCACGACGTAGCGGTGGACGGAAGCGCGAGTGTCGGTGAAGTAAACGTATCCGAATGTGACAAGGGCCAGCAATGATGATCCGTAGGTAAAGTTGCGCAGGCGGTTAGACGGGGGGTTGGAAGACGTCGAGCTGGAGGCATGGCGGGTGCTTGACGAAGCCGAGAGTCGGAGGGTGGCTTGCTGGAGCACCCGCGGCCGCGACGAGCGTGATAGTGCGACGATTAAACTCATTGCAGCATTGTAGGGTATCTCGGAGCAGCTGGCAGATCAATTGGCCCTGAGCGCGGGGCGAGTGGTGGGGGGCGGGGGTGCGGAGCGTAATAAAAGCGAGCGTGAGTTGTCCGTCGACTTGTGAGTTGCGGGCAGGGCTTGGTGTTGTCCGCCGCCGCGACATTTTCGACCTCCCACCTATACAGCGCCAACTACACTATCGCCAACGTCAAATCAACTCGATCAGTTTTCACCGCCAACAACAAAGCCACCACCTCCTCATACTCTCCTCGGCCTACTCGTGCCGTCAATCTACACGTTCAGGTCGCCTTTACATTTGCTTTCTCCTGCGAAACGCGATGTCCGCGGCCATGGCGACACGCGCCCCTCCTCCCCGTGGAGCTTCCCTTGGGGTGCCTCCGAACCAGACGTAAGAAATCCTCCAGCCCTCTAGATTTTATGTAGCATGCTCACCTATATTCAGTCTTTACGTCAAAAATCTGCCGGACAGTCTCAAGAAGCCAGACCTGCGACGCAACCTCTATATGCTCTTCAGCACGTTCGGACCTATCCTCGATATTATCGCCCTAAAAACGATGAAGATGCGTGGACAGGCTCACATAGTATTCCGCGATGTTCAGTGCGCGGCGCAGGCCATGCGTGCCCTGAATGGATTTGAGTTCTTTGGAAAGGAGATGGTAAGTTTGTCCGTCGAAACGCTGCCAATTACTGAGTTACTGTTGCAGAAAGTCCAATACGCCCGCAGCAAGTCTCAGACTGTTGCGAAGCTCGACGGGACCTTCAAGATCCCAGCTGCAGCTGCAGTCCAGACTACCGAGCTACAGCAGTCTATCTTCAACTCTTTGCCGGCGGGACGTACAGAGGTACCTATATCTCAGGCCGGTACAAAGCGGAGGAGAGACGACGAGGAAGATGACGAGGATGTCCCTATGGAGGATGATGAAGGCAGCGCCATGGAGGAGAGTGAAGGCGAGGACTGAGAGCACTTCGAACCTCGCCATTTGTTTCACCATTACTATGTCGAACAGCGGATACCGTGGGGTAGCGCCCTACAGCTCACAGAAGGTACCATATTCATGTAGCGTGTGGGCACGGGACATGCATATTGTTGCATGCTCTGACTCGACTCTCTGGCATCCACTCGCGGATTGTCAGTCGCTACGAGCGCGAATAATGGGCATGGCATGGAGTTGCTGAGGTAGAGTATGGCGCATGTGTGTTTACTTGAGTCTATTTAATGTATCGTCTCAGGTAACCGCTATGCAACTCCGAGAGCTCCTGCGCTGCGCGAGGAATCCGCCCAAAGCGTGACGTAGGCTGTTTTCATGAACGGCTGGGGAAATGATGCTGTGATATGAAGTTTTAGGCTTCACAAAGTGGGTGAGAGACCTCCACCACAGGCCCGTCAGCCAGAGGAACAGCCAAAGGCTTCCGGATTCTCAAGCCCAGTATCGCAGTGCTAGATGCAGCTCCAAGCTGGCGTACCTTCGAAGACGCTGCCAGTCTCTTGGAGAGGAGTGTGGCTAGTTTCTCCAAGGTTTTGGTTCCAAGGTGACTTTCGATCTCCTGGGTGAAGTGAGCGGCTGAAGGTCGACAACAGAAGGTCAAAACATACATAGACAATGGCTTCCTCAAACTCGGAGATACTCATGGGACTCGACAAGATCAGACCGTCGAGCCACACGTTGATGACAAGCGGCTGCTCAAACTTTTGCTCGTGGTTGTTTATGCCGACAATTGTAAGGTCGTGGATATCCTGGAAGTAGAGTACTGAGTAAGCCAGACCATGACCCTCGCCGAGGATGCGACCCTCCCTGTAGCCGACACCTTCGCCGGCTCTTGAGGCCTTTGGATATAGAATATCCACTTCGGTGGCGGTAAACGGCGGTGGAGAGCTGGTCTCGAGGGCGGCCGTCTGTACAATGGTTGCCAACAGCGCAAGATCCAGATCGTGACCAACGGTCTCGAAACGCTCAATGGCGACAATGATATTCTTGGTCAGTGATGAGTAGTTGACGGTGCTGCTGTCGAGCACGTCGCCATCTGCAGCCGAGATGAAGGGTTGGCCAAAATGAAGGGTGATGGAGATGACAACGGGCTGCAGCCGACCCATTCTTCCCCACGCGTCCGGTCCGCATTTCACGTTCAGCCTCAGGTTTGAGATGGACATCTTGTTGCACGTTGGCGGTACATGGCGGTACCATTCCGACTGCAGCACCGTGGATTGCAGCAACGTAGATTGCAACACTTCGTCCATAGCGGCCGAGTGAGAGGTTGATACGGCTGGAGGAAGGTGGGGGGGGGACTTCTTTCGGTATCCAATTTGTCGATAAACTACGGTTTTGATATGCGACTTGTACAGTTATTCGCTGACCGTTGTTTGAATGAACATTTCCATCGTTGCAAATCACGCCAACTGGAACTACCATTTTCTGTGGGGACAGGAAACCTTTCGACAAGCCGGGAGCCAATGACGTACTCGGGCGATTTAGGACTGAACATTCACAAGCTTTTGAGGAGTCACGACATTTACTTAACCATCTACCCAATCACCTCATTGACAGAAAATCATTTTCCTCTCCTCTGCTCTCCCATCTCCCGACCCCCCACCAGCCCGCAATGTCGAACACTACGGGAGCCGTCATCAAACCCGACTTGAAGGGTCTTTACAAGCTCCTCGCGAGCGGCAAAGTTCGGGACTTGTATGAAATCGATGACAAGACGCTGTTGTTTGTCGCGACGGACCGTATTAGTGCCTTTGATGTTGTACGTCAGTTTCCTTCTCTTCCAGTTGAGTCAATGCTGATTGTCAAAGATCTTAGATAATGTGATGATATTCTCGGTGCAAAACTCAGCAAGGTAGTCTAACTAGACCAGGGAATTCCTGATAAAGGCGGCTTGCTCACGCAGCTATCCGCGCACTGGTTTTCTGTGCTCAGCCAAAAGGTCCCATCGCTTCGAACACATTTCTTGACCCTAGACTTGCCCGAGAAGCTGGCACAGTCGGATCTCGCCCCGGTCTTCCAAGGTCGAAGCATGCAGGTGCGCCGACTAAAGGTTTTACCCCTCGAGTCCATTGTTCGGGGATACATCACGGGCAGCGCCTGGAGTGAGTACAAAAAGTCTGGAACGGTACATGGCATAAAGATGCCCGAGGGTTTGCGGGAAAGCCAGGAGCTTGAGACGCCTATATGGACCCCGAGCACCAAGGCCGAGGTGGGCGACCATGATGAAAACATCAGCCCTCAGAAAGGTATGTTCCGATCGCAAATCATTGAGGCTCTGCCGGCGACTTACTGGACGTAGCGGCGGAGATTGTGGGTGAAGATTTCGCCAACCAGATCTCGAATCTTTCCTTGCAACTGTACATCGCTGGCCGTGATCACGCAGCTAGGCGAGGCATCATCATTGCAGACACAAAGTTTGAGTTCGGGCTCGACGAGTCCACCACGCCGCCCTCAGTGGTACTGATCGATGAGGTATTGACCCCCGACAGCAGCCGCTTCTGGGACCAAGCAAAGTATGAGGTAGGCCGGGCCCAGGACTCTCTGGACAAGCAGCCTCTCCGAGACTGGCTGAAGCAAGCCGGCTTGAAGGACGTGAAGGGTGTGAAGATGCCCGATGAGGTGGTGGCTCGAACGCGAAATGGCTATACGGAGGCTTATGAGCGCCTCACGGGAAAGCGGTGGGCTTAGATGGGCATTATCTTGTTGTCGCTAGACTTTCACCGAGGCAGCTCACAACCGTCGCCCATCTTGAACTATGAGCATATCTCCGTGCTTCCTTTTAGACCGCCCTCGTTAGTCGCTAATCTCGAGGCCGGAGGAGAGATGGATGTGGTTGACTTTAGGATAAAAGCCAACGGCTGAGGCGTCTTGCGGCATGACGCGATGGCTTACAGTAAGCTGGCACGGCTAGGTAGCACGGGCTACTCAGAATGAAGCATGGAAGGGGTACTTATAAAAATCCACAGCCCATAAATGTTACATCTACAGCCCTCCAGAAAACTATTCCCAAAGGGGTAAACTTTACTTGCAAGGACTCATTAGCTCCACACCCTAAAAATCTAACTCATGCTAAGACTCTACTAAAACCTTGCCGCAAACCTTCAAGGCGCGATGCACTCATAGCACAAGCTAATACAAAACTAATTCTAGGTTCATTTTGATCGCCTCGGCGCGACGAGTATTTTAGTATGCCTTTGTCGTGATAACGTTGCTACAAATGAAGTTATCGCAAGTTAAAATTTTATAGCTTTCTAGTTGGGTCTTGGCGCCGGCGCGCCCGAGGCACATCAAGCCATATCAAGCCACAAAAGCTTTATATCGCAATAACTCTTCTCCAACAATGCTGTAACAATGGGGTAAGTGTCAAAATACTCAGTGCATTAAGGCAATCAAAATAAGTTTGGCTTCATCTTATATCATTTTGTGGCAGGGGTGCATCGCGATTTGAAGTTTGCAGCAAGTTTTTGATGGGGTCTTGGCGTCTTACACGTGAGCAACCATAAGCGCAGGGACCAGTAGACTTTACCCTTTAGGACTAGTTTTTGGAGGAGTGTTGATGTAACATTTATGGGCTGTGGATTATAAAGTACCCGCATGGAAATTGCAACAGTGAAGGGAACGACTTTTGCTTTGGCAAAGGAGAATAAGCCTATATCAAAGCAGCTTAACAGCATGTGATGGCGGCATACGCTGTATAGCAATAGGAAGCATGGTGGTACTGAAGGAAGGACATTCTGGCCCGCCGTGGCTGCTGCCGCCCTGCTGCACCGTTCGACATACTATTATAATCTCTCCACTGAGAATAACTTTCTACTGAAGGCGAATATCTCTTTGCGACTTTATCCACCACAGTATCGTGCGACTCTGGAAAAAGAAAAAGGTGCAATTCGCAATTGAGCTTCGTATCGGAGAGGAGAGAACTCGAAACGCTCCCTGGTTCCGAAGTGTACAAAACTCATCCGCGGGGCCGCCCCGCTGGTGCCCACCATCACTCCGGCCTAGTCACTCCGCTCCGCAACGCTCGCTCTTCACACTCCCGACGTCCATACCCAACGACTTCGATATGCGCCCTTCTGGCGCAAGAGACGCCGTTGCTGGCCCGGACGAGGGGCCAGCCCCGCCTTTCCCCGTTAAGCTCGGCGGGCCCGTCATCAAAGGATTCGGGCGGGGCAGCAGAGAGGTGTGACTCTCCTCGTGAATGCCGGAACGGCGGCAGCAAAGCGCACACGTATCTAACCGAGCACGCAGCTGGGTATCCCAACGGCCAACATCCCGCTCGAGGGCCTTGCTGTAGGCGGCCATGAAGACCTCGACAGCGGCGTCTACTACGGCTGGGCCGGGCTTGAGGGAGCGCCGCCCGCATCGACGCCGCAGGCCGAAGGCAAACTCGAGGGCGACGCGCGTGGCACCATCTACCCCATGGTCATGAGCATTGGATGGAACCCATTCTATAAGAACACGGTGCGGAGCGTGGTGCGCATCCACCCTCTCCTCCCTTCCCCCCAGGAAGCGCACTGGGCTGACGTGGCGGTGGACAGGAAGTGCACATTATGCACGAGTTTGCGCAGGACTTCTACGGGCGCCATCTCAACCTCCTCATCCTCGGCTTCATTCGGCCAGAGTACGACTACGTATCCAAGGAGTCGCTTATCGACGACATTCGGACCGATATTGATGTAACGAGACAGAGCCTGGCGCGACCGGCGTATGAGAAGTGGAAGAAGGACGAGTCACTGCTTGTGTTCCCGGGACGTGAGAGTGTCGAGTAGGAATGGCTGATGGAGAGAGAGTGTCGAGTAGGGATGGCTGATGGAGAGAGAGTTTCTAGGCCAAAGAAATGGCCCACTGGCGCATTGGACGTCTCCGTAGAGCGTGTCTCTGTGGTTTTGCTGGCTCCAATGTTCCCCCAATGCCCCAATATTTTCGCTCCCCTCCGATGCGACCCAGTCCCCAATACTTTGCAGTTCGCAACTTTATCATATTCCTTGGGCTCGTAAATGGTGCGCTGTTCAGTCGGAGTGTAGGGCCTGGAGCGTTAAGCCCCCCCCCCTTCCCCCCAATAATGTGTTGGGGTCTCGGCCCGCCAATGCTTCCGCCGTTTCGTCCAGACCGTTTGGACATGACGCCCCGGGACCCAAACTCAACAACATCTCTGGTCCTTTGCTTCAACCTTCAATTTCTTCCATGTCGGCCAACCGCTCACCTCCGCTCCGATATAACTTCTCATCTCTGTAACAGCGGAGAGAATGGACAAGTCAGAAATACTCATCCCGTCAACTATACGGGTACCAAATAGGGGCTTCCTCACTCCCTTCTCCCAGCCTTAGAACCAGCCCTCCTCCCACGCGCGGAGGGCGTGTCGCATAACCATAATGAATATGCGGTTTTGTCTTGAGTTGGCCAGAACCCCCACGCCCGAAACATGTGTGATCTCTGTAAAACCACGTTATAGCCAGCCCGTCTCTTACTCTGCACCTACGCTTGTTGATTTGCTGATATTGCACGTGCAGGCCTGCCATGGCCACAGAAGGCCCACTCACTACTCTCTCTAATGTTTCAAACTCCACCAGCCCGCCCCATCATGTCCTCGCTGGCATGCAAGCAATTCCTCGGTGGTCTGTGGGCGTTTGGGTGTTTGGACGTTTGGAGATGATTCGGAGGATGAGTCCCCACTCCAAAACAACCCCCCCGCATTGGGAAGCAAGGCTGACAATGAAGCTTTTTTGTGCTTCCCCACTGCCCTCCCCGCTTCGTCCCAGGGCTGCGGGGCGCGTAACGGCACGGCTACAACGTATGATATGTGGCTCGGACTCTCATGGCGTCCCAAACTTCCCCTCCATAGGACCCTTGTCCCCCAGTTGATAGCAGCTTTTACTCGGTAGGTAGTCGGTCTGCTGTGGGAGCAGGTTGCATTCATTATCAGAGGGGTCCAGCTGTTGTGTTTGTGCTAGCCGAGCTGGTCTCTCCCTCCCGAAAACCTCCAGAATTTTTGTTGTCTCCTCTCTCTGTCTCTCATGCCGGCACACTTTCTCTTCTCTTAGCATCCGGCCCGAGTTTCTCTACATGCATCCTCTAACCTACAACCTTCCATTCTCAGCCAGTTTGGGTGTGCTAGCTTATCGGATTTCAACTTTCCGGTGTAGCGTCTGGTGACCTGGCCGCGTGGTTGACATCGGATTTCCCACTGGTCATTTCTAGTCATGCTCACTTCCTCACTTTTCTTCTTCATTCTTACTCTCCATCTTTCAACAACCCTTTGCGCACCCGCGAAGCGTCAAGCGCAAGCTACACCTGTAATCTCGCAGGACTTTGCCGATCCTTCCATCCTCAACACACAGCGCAAGTGGTACGCGTATGCGACCACAAATGGCCGGTACAACGTCCAAGTTGCCAACTCGACCGACTTCAGCTCGTGGACCGTGATCAAGAAAGATGCCATGCCGAATCTGCCAGCGTGGGCCAATCCAGCAAGCCCGCAGGTATGGGCGCCGGACGTGAGCCAGAGGGTAGGATTTCATCCCCACTCCGTTACATGCGAGGCTGACTAGTCCCAAGGACGATGGGTCGTTTCTGCTCTACTTCAGCGCCGCTCTCGCCAAGTTTCCCGGCCAGCATTGCGTCGGAGCAGCCACCTCCAGCACTCCCGAAGGCCCCTTCATCTCCATGACACGACCGCTCGTATGCCCAGATCCCGACGGTACCGGCAAGGGCATGGATGCAATGATTGCATCTCCCGGCGCTGGCGGGGCCATCGACGCGTCTGGATTCAAGGATGCGGACGGCAAACGGTATCTCCTGTACAAGGTCGACGGGAACTCCATCGGCTCAGGAGGTATATGCAAGAATGGCATTGCTCCACAGAGGAGCACGCCCATTATGCTAGTTGAGGTGGAAGCCGATGGGGTTACGGCAATGGGAAAACCGGTGCAGTTGATCGACCGCGATAACCGCGACGGACCACTCGTTGAAGCTCCTAGCCTGATGCGGACGCAGGATGGCACATACATCCTCTTCTACAGCTCCAATTGCTTCACGAGCACGCTCTACGACGTGACGTGGGCTTCAGCGTCACGAATCACCGGTCCGTACGTCAAATTCGGGCCCATGTTCGTGACTGGGAACTTCAACCTCGAAGCCCCTGGGGGTGCGAGCATAGCTGCAGATGGCCTGCATCTAGCCTTCCACGGAAACTATAAAGGCGGGAGAGCCATGTACACGACCACGGTCTCGGGAAGCGGGCCCAACTTGCGAGCCAGCCTGAGATGAGAGTTTCGGGGAGGAGTGTCAATGATGGAGTTTGGGGTTTTTGTTCGGTTTTTGGGGTTAACGAGTTGGATAGACAAGATACCCAGCAAACGTGCGATGATCATTTTGCGCATTATGTGCTCTACCCGCCATCTACCGATTTGCTGCAGCAGACGGCCCAAGCGACAGCCGATGTTGGGGGGGTTTGCTGCGCCACAAGTGATAGCCGTGTTTTCCAGTCCAAGGGAGCCTTTGCCTTCTCGAGCCTTTTTGCCTCTCTACCTCTCTACCTCTCTATCTATCTGCTTCTCTGCCTCTGCAGTACCCGTATTCCTCCGCCGCTGACGAGTTCACTTGCGTCTCCCTCGCTAACTAGTAGACCAAGGCAGACGCAGTTTGTGCACAGCCACGTATGTGTGTGTGGCTTTCTGTCTCGACGGGGCTGGTGATTGGTCCTAAAATAGGTATCCCAGGCACCTTGCAAAGCAACCCCCAAAAGGCACAGCCGCCACCCTCAAGAGAGGAGAGAAGCAGAGAGGACTAAGGACACACCACCCCCCCCCCTTCCCCTCCTACCCCGGCTTTCTCACCTCATTCACCTACGGTAGTGCATCCCCCCCCCCTCCACCCCCAAAGAGGGTTGGATTCGAACCATCAACATTACCAAAGAAACCTCTCCCCCGCCTCTAGCGCTCACTTCTTCTCATCTCACACCTCACCTAAGGTTCCCTCGCCTCTTCCTCTTCCCGACTTTCTTCCTCCACATCCTCCGCCTCATCTCCCTTCTTCTTGTTCCTTTCCACTGTTCCTCTCACCTACATGTCCGCTTCGATGTTGTAGGAGGCTCTGCCTGAATAGGCCTCCCACCAACCCACCAAAACCTATCGGTGAATCCAAACACCACCGTTCGCCATGATACTCCCATCGAGAGTCCTGCTCGCTGCTCGAAGCAGCGAGATATATCGTATACGAAGGCAGGACAATCAGCCGGCTACAGATGAATCAGGCACCGGTCCCAACAAGATTGTGATTGTATGCTTACGCCTCGATCTCGAGCCACACTCCAACGATGCTAATGCCCACAGGGTGTTGTCATAGTAGTCATTGTACTCTTCCTGGGCATAATAGCCTTCGCACTACTCCGGGCCTCGCATCGCAATCGTCGCTCGGTGCGGAAACCTCAACCGGGCGTTAGCCTGACTAAACGCCTGCGTTTCTGGTCGTCGAAGCCGTCTCGCGGCGAATACACTGCACAATTGGAGCCAGGAGAGTCCTCTCCTACACGACGGCGTACGACCGAGCGCAATAGTCGGGGGCCCAGCCCCGACCGGGCCAGTGGACCAGATGTAGAGCGCGAGGCCAACGCAACGGAACAGGGCGTCGACCGCCATACATCCGTGAGAAGTGTTATGACGCTACCTGCATACACACCGGCAGCACGCCCGACGGAACTCATCCTGGGCCGTGAGGGCGAACGTGCTGGCATTGATGTCGTCCTCGAATACCCAGAGTCAACACACGAAGAGGAGGCACGCCGAGACGAAGAGATGGAATCTCTCTACCAAATTCGTCGAGCGCGTCGCGAGGAGGCGGCCGAGCGTGAGGAGCGGCGGCGGTTACGCCGCGAGGCGCGTGCTCGCGGGGACCTTGAGACCGTTCGCCGTCTCCAGGACGAGAGTCGCCGGCGCCTCGAACAAGATCCGCCGCGTTCCGCCCAGCTCATTGCTGAGCACCGGTCGGCTAGCCGGGATCGCCGCGTTTCGGCCGTGCAGTACGGTGCTCTGGGTGTGGCGCGCCACGATGGGTCGCGCATCCGCGCCAACTCCACCGACTCCGACAACCGTCCGCTCCTCGACTCAGCCGCGTCCATCAGCAGCGACAGCATGCGCGCTGGTGCCGGTGTAGGCGCAGGCACCACCGGCAGCTTGGCCACACACCACCGCGGCCGCTCTGGCTCGTCGGTGCTCAGCGCCGCCTCGACCGCCGCGCCCCCTGACGAGGACGACGATTACGATGTAATCTCCCTTGAGGCGACCTCGCGCTCGCCATCCATTGTGCCGCCTCCAGGTGCTGCCGACGATTCCCCACCTGCCGTCGTCATCCCCACCGAGGAACCCCCACGCTATGATAACCTCGGCTGGGGCGAGGCGCCGCCCTACGAAAGTCCGGCCACGCCCACCGTTCCCCGTCTAGCACCTCTGGGGGCGCTGCCGTCGATTGAGATTACGGCCGTGTCGCCGGTTTCGCGCCCGCCGTCGGCGGCGCCGGCTGTCCGGGCTGAGGGTGCATCGGCGAACGCGCGCTGACGAGTATGCATGAGCGATGGAATGGATCTTTTGATGTGCGTTGTGGTCAAAGAAGGCGTGAATTGCCATCCACCTTGGTTCTTGTGAATACCTTTTTGAGCGCTGCTTGTCTGTTGGGTGGGCTTCTGGCGCTTGGATACGCCATTGAGATACTGCGGATCTGGGTTACGATGAAACGATATCTGTCGCTTTGGCGGCATGTAGAAGGTGGGTTGATCGAGCACAAGGCGCCGAGAATACACTCACATGGGGTTGGTTGGATTGTATACTCGCCTTACTCGGCCTTCGAGGTCGACTCAATTTAACTATCCCCCAAATGCCGACGTTCCCCTACTAGTTATTGAAGAACCCAAGCCCCACACTTTCCGCGCACGCCTTGACTAAGCTCGCAAACCAAACATATCGCCATTCGGCCGGAAGGTCGATGTTCCCAGCTCGTCGCCCGGTTCCATAACTTCCGGGATGAGGCAATCATCTTGCTCAAGATCCGAAGCCTTGCCAGACCCCAACCAGTCCTCATGCTCCGTCGCGTCGTTATCAGAGTCACACAGGGCCAGAGCACTGTCTCCTGCCCTCTCCTGTCGCTTGGCCAGCCCACGTTTCACACGCTTCTTCGGTCCCTCGTTGACCAGACTGTCGTCGTCAGCCTGACCGAACAACCGCAGCGGCACCTTCAATGGCGCCATGGGGGACCCGTCCTTGTGCGTAAAAGGTAGCAGCGTCGCCGTCTGCACTGCCTGAGCCATTCCACTGTCGTCTGTCAGCTCTTTGGCCGAATGGTGCTCGGCCGAAGTCATGGCTTTGCTGCGATGGAAGATGGCTTCCTCCACGGAACCCCGCAGCACGAGCGTCTCGACGAACACAGGGCGGGTCTGGCCGATGCGGTGCGCGCGCTTGATGGCTTGAGCCTCGATGGCGGGACGGCAGGCGGGATTGATGAAGAAGACGCGCGAAGCTTTGTTCACGTTGAGTCCCAAGGCGCCGGCGCGGATGTCCATGAGGAGGACGCGGATTGAATCATCTTCTTCGAAGTTCACGATGTATACGGAGCGCTGCTCCTGGGATAGTGATCGCGTATAAATGAGGTGCTTGACATGCATCAAATCGAGGCATTGGGCAAGGTAGTAGGCCGTGTTGTCGGCATCGTAGAAGATGAGGATCTTTTCGTCCCTGTGGTGCTCCGCAACCTTGTCCAGGAGATAGCTTAGCTTCGCCGACGTGGTACCCACAATTTTCGTCTCTTCCAGTCGTGAAGTCTCAGACGGAGATCCGGACTGCTCGTATGATTCGGTCGACCTTCGGCGCTTTGGGGGTCTAAGCGGAGATTCGACTCCTTCAGATTGTGATATGGCCTCTGCATCGTTTGGTTTCGTCAGCCTACGGATGAGAGCTTTCGAGAGTTGATGAGACTTGTTGGCTGATGGCTCAACCAAAATGCCGGATGATGGAACACCCATCTTGCCATGAGTATAAGTCGGCTTGCTCCTGGACTCTTTCTCAGCAGCGGCGTGCTCTTCAACCAATGCCATCGTTATCCTCCCAGCAATGGCAAGGCCCTCCAACGGGTCAGCATCGGTTAGCCTCGAGTTGACAATCATCTGAGCCTGGGCTAGTTGGGTAATGCCAATCATAGCCGTAGAGCCATCGTTGGTAAGAGCCCAGACATTACGAGACTCACTCGGCCAATCCTTCACAAACACCCCAAGCTCATGGGCAGCACAAAGCTCTTTCCATCCTTTACAAGCGAGAATGAACCGCGCAAATGTTAGGCACTCTTGTAGTAACGCCCGATCTATTGCCGTACATTTGGTGTCTTCCTTGGCGAGATAGGCTCGACTGTGCTCGATGGCCGCTTCAACGTCTGCAGGTGTAAAGCCTGTCCATGTAAATGCGCTTTGCCTGAGGTTGGTAATTAACTGGGAGCGAGCGGTCCTGCTTTTCGGATGGAAAATGTAGTCGCTCTTATTTTGTTAGCCGCTGCGACAATGGTGCTGACACACCAAGGCACGTACATCTTCTCTTTCGCTCGTAACGGCATTAGCTGTCAGGAAGAAAACAAAGAGGTTTGCGGTAAGAGCATCATAAAAAGACGGTTCAACAGGGACCACTTTATGGTGCAACGGGGGCAGCAGGACGTCGACTTCCACGTCTTCAGGACGAGTCTGAGATATTAGCAGTTACCAAAAAAAGGATGAAAGTTCTCACCTTCACTACCAGAGTTTCAAGCGTGGATTTCAGACCTAATGAAAAGGACGAATGGGTTCGACTCTGACTTTGGTGCGACTCATGACGATATATGTAGTCCTCCCAGTCTGCTCCACGTTCGCCATCAGATCCGGCCCAAGGCTGAACGCCTAGGAAGTTTTTGGCTAGAATTCCAAGGCTTTTGGCAGCCGCGAGGCATTCCTCCCGTTGTGTAAACGCCTTCCGTCGGTCAAGGGCGGCTGCTCGAACGGATTGTGCCGTTATGGGTAGGCCATTCGCATATTCTGGCGTTCCATTGAATTCAGCCCCAGCTTCCGTGGAAACTTGAGATTCTTCTTCAAACGATACATCTGCCGCAAGCTCCACCTCGACACCGAAGAGGCGATCCCGCGCCGGGGTGCCACTGACAACCCATTTTCGATCTGTCTTCACTAGCATCCGAGCAGCCTGAACAGCGTCTGAGCTGGTTGACGAAAACTCGTGCCCTTCATCGATAATAATGCGAAGAAAATGCACTGATTTCAATGGAGAGGAGTAGCGATTGTCCGGTGGCTTGTATGGTAGACCGCGGGCATGCCTCGAAGAAAACTGAGGAGGCCCGGCAGAGTCGAGGCGCCATTCCTTTCCGAAACGATTTCTGCTGAACAGAACGATGTCATATTTCGCGATTTTGGAAGCTCTGGGAAGGCGAGATGTCATTTGGTCCATGTAAAGGACTCGGAGGCCGTCACGACTCTCAGATACGTGCTTTTTCAATTCAAACTTCCACTGATGAACCAGGTTTTGAGGAACCACGATGATGGTGGTGCCACAGAGCGTGAATTCGCGCGGAGGAGGCTGCGCGCGTGTATTCGTCCGGAGAACGGACGGGTTGGCGGTGATGGTGTACTGTGGCCGAGATGATGCATCGTGAAACCTGATGTGCTCCCCTCGTTCTCTTCGCTTTCGTGCTAGGAATGACTTCACCGGAAGCCCGTGCCTCCCAGCCGTATCAGCAGCGAGCCGACTCAAGCTTGGAACGCCAGTACTGTATGATGGATGCCTGTCATGCTCCTGAGGTATGCGAGGCACGTGTCCTTTGGTTGCGAGAATCAGGGCCAAACAGATGACAGTTTTACCTAAGCCCATGGTCTCAGCGAGTATTCCGCCCTTAGGCGCTTCCCAATATATCGGATCCCGAAGGAAGATGGCATCGCGAGCACAGTAATAGAAGGTTTGCCCATCAAGTGCTTTCCTGGCCTCATAGCGCGGGTCTGCGTGAAGACGAAATGAAGACTCGCGTTCAATCATGGCAGCTGCGGAACGAGCTTGAAACGGGAACAGACGCGTCCTAAGTCCGGGGATGTAGGGAGGATTTTCAAGTAAGCCCGAAGCGGCATGATGAGAATACCTGTCGGAAATGGATTCGAGGGCAGGTGATGGCGATGGGAGGGTATTGAACAGATAGAATAACGACCCTTCTATCGGAGTTGCATGAGCATCGAAGGGCATGGCATTGTGGCCAGTCGGATTTCCATTCCACGCCTCAGGGGAGGTGTCTATAGCTTTCAAAAGCTTTGTGAGATTAAGAAGGTGGTTCTTGGGTGTTCGCTGCTGCACAATTGAACGGGCGGCATCGGCGGGTAGGAGGTAAACACGGAACACGGCGATGTTGTCAATATTCATTACATGAAGTCGGAGCCATTTCTGCTCAATGAGGGCTTTTGTTGGAGCCTGGATTTCATCCGGCAGGAGACGGAGTGATGAAGAATCGGCGACCTCGGTCCATTCAGCTGATGAAGGATGATATGCTCGGCCCGGTGCTGTGATAGAGCCCAGCGGTAGGTACCGTTCAAGGGGAACATAGAGGTCCCGGGAAAGTAACATCGGCCTCGGCCGCGGCACAGTTCGACCCATGATGGGCTTGTGATTCATCGGGATTGAAGGTGGACCATATCAAAGAAGAGGAGAGGGGAGAAGCGGCAACGAAGAGTCAGTGGAATGTGATGAGAATGGACTAGGGAAGTTCAGGTCTTGCAGCCGTTACTTGCACATGAGTCTGTGGCCTAGTTCTACGGAGTACGCAGTAGAGTGGGACATGCAAATACACGGCTGACAGAGTGGCACGCGTGGTTGAAGATAGAGCTAGTCTAAAATAGGACTAGATCTTATGCACTGATGTCTGGATGCCTTGAATGCTCCAACTACCATCGACACTTTGCCAAACTTTCACATCTTCACTTTTACATCCCGTCTTTGTACTTCTATATCAAAAGCACAACCGGGTCTGATGGCGCCTGGTCCAGGAGACCAACAGGCCGATCAATGCGCCTTTGTCGCCATCATGGTCCACGCCATGAGACTGTACGGCTCAAAGCCTCAAAGTGGGGGACCCGCGCACTGGCGTGAGCCAAAGTCTCGACACAACTCTTGCCGCCACTTATCTTTGCATGAATATGTTCGTAAAATGCCGGGAACCGGACACGCTTATGCCAGTCGTTGACGAGATAGTGTGCCATTCCCATGCCTGCCAGTTCCCATGACTCACGATTGGTGTCCCAGACTTTGACTCTGGCTGCTCTGAGCCTCGCCTCCAAACCAACCGAATGTCCCCGTCACATCAGCGAACTGGTCCCCGTTGCTCTAGCGCTTCGGAGGTGGTCTAGCAACGAAGCGGATGAACTACACCAGGCTGTACTGCGCGCCGAGATTGTGCTGCTTAAAATACTGAGCTTCGACGTTCGCTTTTCGTCCCCGCTTTCGTTCATATCTGATTACTTGCGCCATGCAACCACCTATCGCCGTTGTCTTGATATTCCGAACTTCGACAGGCTGGGTACAACTGGTAAACTTGAGTATGGCATTGTGGACGAAGATGCCACACCTCTTGCCCAGGCATGTCGTACCTTAGCGGTTAGCGCGTATTTAGCTGGTGAGCCTCTCAGGGCCTCGAGCTGATCCATGGAACTAGTTGCCGTAACTACAAGCTTGCCACCACGTGTCCTCCCAAGGTTATAGCTGCTGCGTGTGTGTACGTTACTTTGAGACGGTGGAGCATTCCGACACGATCCATTCAAAGCCGGCTCGGGTCGGTGGCTCGCCAGAAACTTTCCAGGGAATCCGGCATCGCACTGGCCATGGAGGCGGTTGTTGAAATCACTCTGTGTTATCCAGAGCAATAGCTCAGTTATGAGCAGTCAGGGCCCAATCCTCCTCGATATTCAAAGCCAGCCCACTTCCTTCATCCTTTCCTCCAACTCAACAACTCTCCACCTTTCCAGCCCCCCAACTCAGCAACTTTTCCTGTTTACCTCAAACATCCAACACCAAAGCCATGAAGTTCACTCTGCCCTGATGTCCGCCTGCTTGACCGCCCTGGCCTCGGCACGTACTGCAAGCTTTGCGCTCTAAACTGCTACCCATGCGTGTGTTACGTAAGAAGCTTGACTCTCCAGGCTGTCTTTCGAAATACTAACATTACTTCAGACTCCCCTTCTTACTAAGGCAACCAAACATACCAAGTGCTCTCCAGTTTCCGTAATCTATGGAGACTACTCGTGTTCCTGTAATGATGACGAGTTCCTCACTTGGGCCAAGAACCGCCTCAACGAGGTCTGCACCACTGAAAAAGAGCAGGAGGGTAGGTTGATACAGTCATGCTTTGCGTACATTATTAACCCAGATTGCAGATGTGCGGGGGATGATAGCCGAAATAGCCGAAGCCTATGGGAGCCTTGTTACCCTAGCACCTCTAATCACAAAGATGATGAAGAATACTCCATTGACTTGACCGATGAAGAGGAAAAAGAATGGAGAAGAAGAAGCCGAATGACGAGTCGGGGTAAGGGCACTCAATTTGAAGACTCGGCAATAGCACGACGGCACCACCATAATAGCTCATCGGATGTTGAAAAAAATTGTGCTTCCTTGGTTCACTTCCTATTTAGGTCTTGGCTTTCTTCTTCTCAATATACCTTTCTGGGGTTTGGAAAATCAGATGCTTGTACTGCTCAGCCAACTGTGACATCTCGCCTGAGTGAACCACAAAAAAGCGTCTGCAATACGAGACGTTGAGGCAGGCCCACACGGAGAACCACTCAATGATGAAAGTGTTGGCATCCTCTTTGCTTTTCAGTATGAGCTCACCCCATTCTGGGAGGTCATCAGGTGGGATCGAGGCAACGGCGCAATCCGGTCCTGTGTACGGCGGATCGGAACGCGACTCGTCGTACGGTAGCAATAGACATGTTTTGGCCCACAGCGCGGCCCTCCTTGAAGCTGTCAGCAACCACTCAGAAACTCTTGTTTGGGGCACACATACGTCGTATTGTCGTTCTCATTCTCCTTCATGTGTGCCTTGGCCAAGGACAACAACCAGTTCAACAATCCGGGTCGCCCCCCGAGCCGCCACTTGGCTGCCCCTTTTCTCTTGTTCGCCTTCAAGATATCGTCAACAATATGAAGCGCCTTTTGCGGATAATTTTCGAGCACATCATCAGTGACGAAAACCGTCCGACCCGAGGGGAAGAGAGGTTTGCACCTAAAGGCATACCTCCCAAACCCGTCCTTTTCCTGCCGGCAGCAGCCCATCTCGAAGAAGTTCGTGCGACCCCACAGAAGCGTGGCCAGATTGGGAATCTGGGGGTAATAGTACACTTCTGGATGGAACTATACATCGATAAATATGAATGAAACGAAATACCGTAGCTTGACAAGAGTGCACTTACGATGACGACGCCCTCTTTATCTGCGCAAAAGCCTTTCCATGATCCAGGTACGAGATGATTATAGACTCGGGCGCCTAGTTCTCTGAAAAACCTCGTGAAGATTTCAAGCTCCAGTTCGTTGTCTTTGTTGAACATGAGGTAAACGACCTTCGCTACAGTACCTTCATGGCACTTGAAGAAGTCTTCTCCGACCAGTCCAAGCCTTTCTTTCAGGTACCCTTCAAGCGTTCCGTCTTCCGGGCGGTACGCGGGCTGATGGGTCGTTGCGGGAGCCTCAATCCCGGAAAAGATGAAGAAGCCAAGTGGCGCCGGTTGGGAAGGTTCGGTACCTGCTGTCGCAAGGAACTTCCATTCCTTTTGAGCTTGTTCAAGCGGATACAGGATAAGTAGTGACGACCCAGCGAGTGGCACGAGAGCAGCGCTGTCCACGCGCAACAAGACATCGACGAGGGAGTTTAGCCGACGACGCTCAGACGTTGCGACAATGAAGCCATTAGCAATTGTGGCCCTGACGAGCGGCAGCACGTGATCTTTAAGACTTTCGCGCGGGCACATTTGTTGTATGGTCATAGACGTCGGCTTGCCCAGGTAGCTAATTATGGCAACTTTCGCTTCGTCGTTCAGTCCATAGAAGTCAACGCTCAGTTGCGTAGAAGGCTCCGCGCTCGTTGGCAGATAGAGGTCCACGGCGAGGGAAGACATATGGGCTGCGACCAAATCTTCGCCGCGAGCTGGCAAAGGTGGTGAGTCATCAGGGGAGGCTGGGCTGAGCTGGTCATCGACAGAGGGAGAAAAGCGAACTTTTTTTGATGTTTCGTGAACCGAGTTCGAAGGTACTTGGGCAGGGGAATGTGGAGGAATCAGTTTCTCCTGAACGTTGTTAACATATACCCCCGGTCGTGGTGGAGGATGTGAAACAACACCACAGTCGTAGTGCAAGAAGCCGCAGTGCTCTTGTGATTTGGTACATTTCCCCTTAGGCCAATAATAGCAAGCCTTTCGTATCTTGGGCACTTCATTTTGGACCTTAGGCACTTCGGGCTCAGTCCAATGCGCAAATGAACACTGGACTACGCTCTTGAAACATCCCCGCTGGGTCCAGCGGTATCTACAAGGGCCGGGCGGATTTGAAAACTTCTGGTAGATGCGCTTGCCTTGGAGATTCTCAATGTACTGGACGTAGAGCTGGTACGGAGCTACCTCCCGTGAAGATTCATGGAGGAATGGACATCTGGTGGCAAGATCGCAGCTCAGGTTATCGTTCCAATAGGGACAAGTTAGAGGTATCGTTGAATTGGTCTGATATTCTGCCGTTCTTGTCGGTCTCGTGGGCGGCGGCGAAGCAGGACGGCGAGGAGCGGGTGGTGGCTCATGAATTATCTTCCTCGTGCTCGGTTCCATCAGGACAATCTGTGACGGTTCTGGAGTGGCGCCGTTTCGACCAGCGACCTGCGCATTATGGATGGCCGAAAGGTTGTACAGTTTATTCTTACCGTCGGGCTCAAGGGTTGTAGATGGGGGTGGCTTTGTCTTCTTCACTGGCGGAGCTGCCCAGTTGTCAAGCACGTTGGCCGGTCCTGACTTTTTGGCCTTGGGATTTCTCGTCGGGACGCCAGATGGTTTGGGCGCGGAGGATGATGCAGAAGGCTGTGGCAATGTAGTGACGGTAGCTGCCCCAGTCGTGGAGCTAGTGAGTTGCCGCGCTGCACCGGGCTGTTGAACCGGCATACCCGTGTCATTGCCGCTGAATCGGATGGCTTTAGATGCTGATTCTGGCGCATCCACCGGTAACTTCCGTTTGGGCCTGTTTGCTACTACATCCACTTGCGGACCATCCGACGGTCCACTGGCAGGTCCTCGCGATGCAGAGCCATGAGCTTTTGCCGCAGCTACCTCGGGAACGGATTGGCGGCGAGACTGGGCAGTGGCAGTCTGCCGGGGCAGTTGACCAATGTCCACAGATTGGCGGTGGGCTGCTTTGGGCGACTCTTGTAAACCAACTGTCCGCGGGGTAGCAGCCTTGGCTTGCAGAGCACCGCTATGTTCAATACGGCCAGTGCTACCATCTGGCCGTGGTTTTACCGCCTGAGAGGGAGGAGGCCTCTTAATGTTAGCGGCATTTGGTTTCCCGGAAGTATCGGTCAAACTCTCTAGCCAAGCTTCCGCCTGAGATGGCCCTGATATGGGGTTGCGTGAAGAATTGGGAGCGTCAGAAGGGGAATACGGAGTGTTCCTTCCAGCCAGATCTGAGCCGGTAAGTTGAGGTCTGGGCTTAGCAGCACCGGGGACCTCCAAGCGAGCGCCTGCTGCGGCCGTTCCAAAGTTCTTAGTGGCCGGTGCCCGACTAGTAACTCTAGGGGACTTAGAATCAACGGACAGAGATTTAGTGTGCCCCAAAACTGAAAGCATGAGTGGAGTGTCCGAGTCCGAAGAGGACTGCGCCGAAGGACCACGGGAAATGTTCGTCGATATTGCGGTGGGTTGAGCTGGCCGAGATTTGACCTTGGACTCTTTGGTACCGTTGCCACGAGCACGAGCAGTGGTTGATGTCGAGAGACGCGATGTTTCAGCAGCTTCCATCATGGCTGTCTTCGATCTTTGAACGGACACCTTTGCCTTAGATTGCTTCGCTTGTGCCAATGTGACATCCTCATCGGGTTCAAAAGAGGAAGCGTCGCTCTCGCGAATCTTCTTCTTTTTCTTTCTGAGCGTATGAAGCAGAGGAATATCATCTTCGTCCGATGGCTCATTTCTAGCAGCCTGGACAATTGACGTCGGCTGGGCTTTAGTCGGCTGGAATTTGGTCGTCTGGGCTTTGGTCGGCTGGGCTTTGGTCGTCTGGGCTTTGGTCGTCCGCTCGAGAGCTTTCTTATTTCTGGCGAGTTCCTGGCGCTTCTCCTTGCGTTTCGCTTTGCGGAGCTTTTTCGCGCGCTCGGCAGCAGCGACCGCGGATTCCCAGGTTCTGATATCGAAGGGAACCCTGAATCCGCTCGCAATCTGCCGCTTCCGCTCTTCCCACTGGTGGAGTAGATCATCGTTAAGATTTTCCGCTGGCTCCCAAGTAGCGCTGGCGAAGACGAGGTTACTTGCCGATATACGAATTGGTGTTGGGACGCAATGACTTACCGATGGAGATCATAGTCTTTCCACTTAACGAGGTAGTACACGCCGTCACTCCGCTCATCTTCAAGCAGGATGTCATCGACGGTGTATTCACTTCGAGGCTCACTGGGAGCCGTTGATGTTATGGATATGTCAGAGTCACCGCTTTCATCTTGCCATAGTGGGTGAAGTAGACGGGGTTGAGCCTTCCTAGACATGACGTGACATGTGATGGCGACGCGTAACACAAGGGTAAGTGAACCAGCGGCAGGTCGGAGAACGGCGTAAACGACTTCGATGATCTGATGGCTTTCTGTGATACGTGGATTTTTTTCCTTTGGCGAAGATGTGAAGGAGGAACGGTCTGGATTTACTGTTTGCCTAATTCTTGTCTGCGGCGGCGGTGAAGTCGGTTTGCGGTGGGGGTGGGGGGAGGGGGGGGTTGTATTGTACGGTATCGCGGAACAGTAGATGCGGTGGGGAGAGTGCGGGAAGAAAATACGATCTAACGAGCGGGGTGGTGGTGATTGTGGGAAGATCGTTATCCTCGCGGTTAGCGCGGGTAACTGCACGGGACAGGCCAACGACGAAGCAGGTACGCGGACTTGCAGCCAACTTGGGGAAGATGAGGAAAGAGCGAGAGAGGTAAAAAAAAAAGGAAAGTATAATGGTAGTTTGCATTGGTCGAGTACAGTATGTAGAGTACTGTGTACTGTATATACTGTAGCACAAAGGGGGAATAGGATTTCCCGGTACCGTAGGGACAAAATGAGGAAAGGGGGCCGCCGACGGGCCCGAGTATGGACGGGAAGGAGGGGTTGAGGTCGGGTGGGATGGGAAGTGGCGCCAAGTGGTTTTTAGCTTGCAGATGGCACAACTGGCGGCTACGTAGTTAACCTTAAGTGATGGAAAATTACTGTAAAAGGGATGGAAAGAAGCACCCAGGTACCGGTACACTAGTATAATAATGAGGTTAGGGCACACTCACACCTGGATTCTAGGTACCAGGAAAATGCGGGGCAAATCGCTTACTATGTACGGTACTTTGGTAACTACCTGTACGTAGTATACCAGTTCTACCCCCGATAGCCGTCAAGGGTCACCTCCGGCCCGGTGTCCGCGCGTGGCTGGGGTAAGGGCGACACGAAAAGAAAATCGTGGCCGCCTTGCCTGGGTGTCTATTATGCGGACGGGATCTGCCATGACCTTTCAGTCTGCGGAGTAGTATGGCCCTTGAGGCTTCATCACTACAGCCATTCCGCCAAAGGCCACCCCCTCACAACTCTTGCACCAAGCTCGACGACGGCAATCTTCCAAAAAAAGACTTTAATCAGATGTACGTATCCTACCTCAACTCCAGCGCTATGTTCGTCTCAAGAGCAAGCAAGTTTTAAGAAAGCACTTTTACGCATACCCCACCTCTAACCTTACACCTTGCTCCGGCATAACATCCGATGGGATAGACTCGACACCTTCGCCCGGTTCAACCTCTCACTCTCTTCGAGCTCAACAAAACCTGTGTCGACGGCATTCATGTCTTCAGCCCTCATACCAGTCCTTGCCGCCGTGCGCTCTAATTCACCAACCTTCCACGCCTTCAAAAACCAAAGACACATGGCGGCCAGGAGATACATGATACCGGAAAACCTGACCACTTTAGCAAAAGTACCCCACTGAGACCTCACGTCTGTACTTACAGTTGTGCCCCAAGATAGCTCCCCGTTCGCTCCACGATTTCTAGACCAATTGGCTCCGAGACTGGACGACATCAGCAGTCTTTCTCACTGACGGCAAATCGACTTACAGGTCGTGGGTACTGCAAGCACCACCCACACAATAGAAAGAGCGGCGTTGAGCTCGCGGAGACCGACAACCTCTGCCGTAACGGGCCCAGCAGTTGCCCAGAAAGTGCCCGCTACGCTACCCCCAATGACGGCGTAAACGAGAAGGACCTCCAAAGTATTAGCTATGCATATTTGGTCTGTACGTCGGCTACGAGTAGGCTTCTCACCGCATAGGTTTTGGCATTGATCCATATCGTCAAAACGAAAAGACCCGACAGGAATGTCATCAGCCCTGCCACGTTGATCCTCCCAAAGCTGTCGCTCCAGTATCCAATCGGCACTCTGCCTAGTCCCTGGCCAAGATTCATCACGGCTCCCACCACCGACGCCTGTTTGGCTGTCAACCCGATCCGGTTCGCGTAATTCGGTAGGGAAAACAGGAGCACGCTGTACCCCAGCATGCTGAAGAAGCCGTAACCAAGCATGAGGATGAATTCAAATCGGTTGAACAGTCGCCAATCAAAGGCAAGCTTGGAGGGTTTGATCTTCGCGTTTGCATCACGGATGAGAAGTGAGCACACCGAGTTCACGGCAAAGGTTACCATACCCAGCACGCGGTACGTCCACGGCAGGCCAAGGCTCGGGATCATGGCGCCAGCCGCCAGCGCGTAAACGAGACCAAAGATGCCGGACCCGCCGGCCGCGATGCCGTTGGCTAGACTGCGTCGTGACGAAAACCACTGTGACGTGATGCCAACACTGCCGACGAAAAGGAAGCCTAGACCCCAGCCAAAGCACACGCCCTGGCTGAGGAAGAGGTGCCATATCTTGGTGGAGAAGGAGGCGCCAATGAGCGAGAGTGTTTCGAAGAAGATGCCGATAAATAAGGCAGTGCGTGTACCCTGCGCTGCAACCGTCGCTGTTGCGAGTGGTGAAATGAATAGGGCCTGGGAGATGGAGAGGCCGCCGATGAAGGCGAACTGAAGGGGCGTAGCGCCGGGGTATGTGTTTTTGGCGAGATAGTGAGCGAGGAAGACACCATATACCTGTCGCTGTGAGCAGTGCGCTCCTCGTGTTTTGAGACGGAAGAATGCCTACAGCGTTTACCCCCCATGTGTGTCCGTTTATGAGGAAGACACACGCAGTGCACACCCATCCATATCCTCCGTCCGGCGGAACATACTCCTGTGGCGCTTCGCTAGTACCTCGCTCATCATCGTGCGCAGCCTCTGTGAATTCGACTTGCGAGGTGGGTGAACTGGGAGCCTCGACTTCCTTTTCGAGCATTCCTGGGGTGGCGGCCCGGCGCTCGGCATCGCTCATGGTTGGCGGATGAACGTACAGGGCAGTGCTCTTCTACGTAAGCGGCGTGGCTACTGTTGAATCTTCCTAGGTGGCGAACTTGGTAAAAGTGGGGAGTACAATGATGTGGTCTGGCTCATGGACGACGAAGTAGACCCCTCGCGCTCAACATTCACCTGTAAGCCCCGTCAAACGGATTATATACCCCTTATGATTCACCGGCCGGGCATTAGCTCCCCTGCCATCGCGGCCATATTCCCGGCGGCTTCAAGCTACTGTACTTAGCTAGCGGGGCGATCAGACCTTATCAGACGGGGCAGCCGTGGGAAGACGTTAGGTAACTCGCTCGCTTCTCCTTCGTTCCTAGAAAACTTCCCTTCGGGAGGCATCACGCTCACTGTACGTTGCATGCAGATGATCCTGGAAGTCAGAGCTTACCTTGCCTCAATTGAATAAAAATCTCCGCTTTTTGCCCGCAGGCGCGGGTTCAATGCTCGGCAATGGGTGCGAACCAGCAGCGCCACGTGCCTGCATGGCGTCTTTACCCTATCACGTCTGCTGCTCGCTCGGGACGCAAGCCTCAGCCTTGATACCCCGCATTAAGATTATTCTCCTAAGATTCGGTTAAAAGCCTTAGCGGTGGTGCCGGCCTCCCGATGCGCTTCAAATTTCCACCGACTTTGAAAAAAAGCGCTGATGTTCTGTCAACCACAGGCAAAGTTCAACCTTCATTCCGCACCCTCACCGATGGACGATGACCCTCACACCTTTGGATCCAAGCTTCGGCGCCGGATTGAACCAGTCCAACTCACACGTTACTTCGTCTCTGTCCGTCTCAAAAAGTTCCAAATCCAGCCCACCACATTCAACGGGTCGGAAGAGTGAACCGATCGCCAGATGGAGCTCTGCATACGCGAGGTTAATCCCCAAGCAAGCTCTCGTGCCGCGACTGAACGGAACAAGAAACTTCCGGGCTTCTCGAGCTTCAGGTGGCACGGTCCCGGCCTCCAGAGCTTGTCTTTGTGCTTCATTCAGCCATCGCGCGGGCATAAACGCGTCAGCTTCTGGAAAGATCGTTTCGTTTTCGTGCATGTCCATTTGTGTCATGCTCACAGGCTGTACGCGTCAGTCCACGTACCCTAAAACTAGACTTGAAACGTACCGTTCCGGCTGGGATAGTCCATTGTTTGTACTGGAGGGGAGAGTCCGGTGAAATGCGTTGCAATCGATGGGAGACGCCATAAGACATTCGTAGACCCTCACTAATGACGGCGGATAGAAGTGGCAGCCGAGCGAGCTTCGTCCAGGTCCATTCCGGCCCTTCTGCAGCAGCGTCGTCCAACTCTCTTCGCAATGCCTCCAGTACATGAGAGTTCGAGAGGAGGTGGAAGACTATCACTGTCAAGGTGTGCGCCGTGGTGACTGTTCCAGCGCCAACAATTGTCAACCCTTCTTCGGTCAGGCGCTCCGTCGAGAGCTCTTCAGCGGGCAAACCACTCGCAAATAATCCGTGGAATATAGTCTGTGGCACTTGCTGGCCACCATATTTGTCCATCAGCCTTACTTTGGCGATTTGAGAAGCTATGTCCCGTCGGAGGCGGAAAAGTTCCTTGGTGAGAGGATGTACCAGGTTGACAAGAAACTCCGGAATGCATGTCAGGAGGCCATAAGCCCAGCCGAGTTGCTTCATCAAATGCGTGCTCCGGCTCAGGTCCTACACCGCAGACGTCAGCAGTGTGGCACAAGTAGGAAATATCAGCTGACCATGATATGGTGCTCAACCGCAGCCATCCCGAGCTGCTGCTGCGCCTTCAAGAGTCCCACGGCCATAGTGGCAGGAAAAAGCAACAACACTTACCATCATCAACTTGCGCCATGCGGGATGGAAGTCCTCGGATTCCAAGAAGCCATAGGGTCTTCCGAATGCATAGCTTCCAATTACGTCGGCAGACAAACATGTGAAGGCGTTGCTCAAATTGACGTATTTGCCTGTGCCTGAAAACTCGCGCAGACGCTCGCACAGCCGATCAATGCATCTTTGGATCACAGGCTCCAAACGGGAGACGGACTGCTTGGAGAAGGACGGGTTGAGGGCGGCTCTGCGCATTCGATGCACATCATGGTCTACAGTCCCAACAGATGCGCGAGTGGTCCTGATAGGGCAATTGGCAGGCGGACTGGACTGGGGGGACGGGACTAACCCAAACATTTTGGCTGACCAGTGCCATTTCTGAGTGCGCCGGGTAGGGCCAACGTATATCTTATCGTAAAAATACGGATCGCTGATATGCAGTTCGTAGGGGTTTATTCGCACAATAGGCCCTGGGTAGAATGCAACATGAGCAATAAGAAGGAGGCGAATGGAAGTATCCAGCTACCGTATTGTTGATGCATCCTCCGAATTTCCCATGTGTACCGGCCATCCCGGACAACGTCATAGTAGAACTCATAGAGGAAAGTGGCAGCGGCAAGCCGAGGGCCTGGAAAGTGAGCGATGGGAGAGTAAAAAAGACGACGGACGACAAGCACGCAGGAGCTGCAAATGAGAAGCAGCAGCAGTGAGCAGCAAGCTAAGGGAAAGGAAGAGAGTTCCATGCGACACAATGCGATCAAGGTGGGGGGGGGGAGGATATGGGCTAGGGAGGCATAAATAGTTGAAGAGCGGGCAAGCCGGGGATGATGCAGCGCTTCGGCGTTTTCGGCGCTGGGGGCAGAGTGCGAGCCAGGACAAGATAAAAAGCCATGGATTCGGATAGGACAGGATGCGCTGAATGGCTTGCTTACCACACTTGTACGTTCGTAGTAAATCCGTTTGCCAGCCAGGCGGCGCCCAGCGGCGGTCAGCCATGATGCCGTCACATGTGGGGACCGGGAGAGAAGGTGAGGGAAAGGGCCGGGGAGTGTGTCATAGCAGTGTAGTGTATATGCTAGTACTAAGTGAATTTAACACGTTCGGAGGCTAGCTTTTTGACCCAGTTCAGTGTGGGATACTGTTTGCTGGGGGAGATATGTACATCCGTAGGACATTTGAGGTGAGCATGGCACGACGATGCGCGTGGTTGGAGTGGGGATGGGGTAGTAGAACTAGTAATAGTTGTTGTTTTTTTCTAGAGAGTTTAGGGATGAAATGGGCCCAGCGCAACGGCAAGAACCGAGAGAGGAGGTCATATATTGCTGACCCTTCTCCACCTGGCAATTAGCCCACATTTTGAGAGCAGATATGAAAGAATATCAGAAAGACATACGATAGGTGTGGAGTGCGTGACGAGCTACCCAAAAGACAATGCGACAAGACAACAAGACGTGAAGGCGGAATTGACATTTCCAACTTGCCAAGAGCTACGTACCGCACAGGACTGCCCTTGGCCCATCGCCTGTTCTTGTACTCGTACCATGTCGTCCTCAGGTTTCCACGCCTTCCAAGCACCCTTTGGTGCCTGGGGCTTGAACTGTTGCTTGGGGATGGAACGTTGCTCGTCCAACCAAAAGCCTCTCACTCCTCAGTAGGTTACCTCTCTCCCTCAATCTTTCTCCCTTTATCGACCTTCACCTTCACTTCCCACGCGCTGCCGTCCCCTCCTCCGTTCTTCAACTGTTACCTGCCAGCTGCTCTTCTTGCCATCGTCCTTCATACCACCGCTCGTCGACATGTCTTCCCCTACCAACCCCACAGCAGTTCCGCCTGCGGCCCATCCCGAGCCCGTCGATGCTCCGAAGCTTGCCGAGCCAGTGGGTGAAGCAGATCTGGCGCCAAAGGACCCGGCCGCTCCGGTGGAGGAAGTTATTCGCGCCTCGACGACAGCCACCACCACGGCAGCCTCTCCCAAGCAGGAGGCCATCCCGGCCCATACCGATGCAGCTGGCGATGAGCTGCCTGAGAAGACGGACACTGGCGCTGCAACTCCGGCGGCTGAAACTGCCGCTGGCAGCGAGGCTGCTGCTATTGGCCCCGTCTGGCCGACTCTGGACGCCGACCATCCGCTCAGCCTTCTGGTGAAGGAACTCCCCTCCATTCTTGAGAAGGCGGACTACGCCGAGGTGTACGGTGTCCAGCTCAAAGCTGATACTCCCTTCCACACCAAGCTCATCCTCCAAAAGTTCCTCCGTGCAAACAGCAACGTGGTCCCAAAGGCCAAAGAACAGCTTCTGGCGACGCTCAAGTGGCGCAAGGAGTACCAACCTCTCAAGGCCTTGGAGGAGACGTTCAGTGAGGAGCTATTCGGCGGGCTTGGGTTCGTGACATTGGTCGAGAAGGTTCCGGGCAGCACCAAGGACAAGGAAGTGGTGACCTACAATGTCTACGGCGCGGTCAAGGATATCCAGAAGACCTTTGGAAATGTCGACACGTACGTGTGACAGCCCTATCTCATGGGATTTAGGTACTAACCAGTGCATGCAGTTTTCTTCGCTGGCGCGTCGCACTCATGGAGCTCGGCATCTCTAAGCTCAGTCTCGCTACCGCCACAGAGCCTATCCCCGACTTCGGCAAGGGTGCCGACCAGTACCAGGGCATCCAAGTACATGACTACAAAAGTATCAGCTTCTTGCGCCAGGATCCCCACATCAAGGCCGCATCCAAGCAGACAATTGACCTCTTCAGCAAGTACTATCCTGAGACGCTGAGCAAAAAGTTTTTCCTCAACGTTCCTCTTGTCATGAGCTGGCTCTTTACCTTCTTCAAGGCCTTGCTCCCTTCGGCCACGACCAAGAAGTTTAGCGTCATCAGCTATGGTACCAGCCTTACGTCGGAGCTTGGTCCCGACATCCCCAAGGAATACGGCGGAAAGGCTGGCGCGCTCGATTCAGTCTCGGAGACGGTCAAGCTCGCCAAGGGTGTGGAGGAGACAGCCAAGGTAGAGACACCAGTGAAGACTCCCAAGCCTGTCACGGCGGCGACGGAGGCCCCCGAGTTGGAAACTGTACCAGAGGCGGGCAAACCAGAGTAAGGCAGCAGCCTCTAGGACCTTTCTTAGGTTGGTTCATCGAGTTGAGGGGAAGCGATTGTGCTAGCATTTTGTGTGCACATCGGTTCAAGCTGGTGGTGATTTTGTTCAAGCGTCACATTTGCTACTACTATACCCAGCGTCTACAGGATTAATAATTGAAAAACGTCATAGAGGGAATCAAGCCATAACTTCATTCAATGCTGTGTAAAAGACATGTTCTCTGATAGCAAAGTCCTAGGGTATCTGGGTACCTAACGCCTCTCTAAACTCCCAGACCGCGCGGCATGACTGCGAGGCTGCACATTTATTGGTCCTGCTTTTGGAGGTCGGCCTCAACACCGCGCTGCAGAGTCTTGCCAGTGTCGTGCTGGTTCTGCCGACGCTTCTGCTCTTCCGTATTGCCGGTGAGACCAGCGACTGCGCTGCCAATGGCACCCGAAGCCCTTGTATGTGTTAGCACGTACTGCTCCGAAGTTCTTTTCTTTTTTCTTTGGGTAGGAAGTGCTCACCGATCAGTGATACCCGTGCCGAGATCGCTCAGTTGTCCCTGAGCCTCCTGGCCTTTGCCCTCACGGTTTTGCTGGATGCCCTCGCGCTTCAGGCCCTCAGCGCCGACGAGATTACCGACAAACTCCTTGCCCGCACCGACAGTCTGGTTCCAGGAGCCCTGGCTGCGGTTGGGGTCGTCTTGGGCAACGGCACCGGATGAAGAGACGGTAAAGGGACCAGCCTTGGCGGCGGCGTGGGACAGGTCGTGCTCAGCGTTGGCGGTGGCCTTGCGGTCTTCGGCCTGGGCCTTGTCGGCAGTGCTACCGGTGGCAGAACCGAGGAGGGACTGGGCGACGCCCTTGGCCGAGTCGACATACGACTGAAGGGTGGAGGTCTGGTCCTTGTTGGTGTTGGTGTTGGAAGACATGATGATGAGGGTTTGGTTTGGGATTTGAAATTGAGGAGTGTTGGTAAGAGTTGCTGGAGTTCTTGTGTGAGGGAAATAAAAGAGTGGGAGGAAAGCTGGTTAAATAAGCTTGCGGATTGTGAAACTTGAAGCTAGTACGGGTACGGTACGCGTGAAGCACGACGATGAATGACCTTGGCCGGAGGAAGGAGCGGGGCAGCATATTCAGCCTCATGACGTACACTGCAACACCCCTCTTTCTTCCTGCACGTATGGGCCCTTGGGCCGTGTAGGTTGTACAACGTGACCCGGTGACGTAGGCCAAGCCATGCGCAGCGGGGAGGCATTTTTGGAGGGTTTGAATCTGGCATGTGATGCTGATGGTCCCCATGTGCGTTGCGGCCCGAGGCAGTAAGGACTAAAGAGGTTCCCGAGGCAGCCACAAGGCATCAATCCGGTAATCGGCGATTGAGGTCTCTCTTTCGCGCCCTAGGAGTCACGTGGATTGCTGGGAGTGGCGATGTGGCGATGCAGCGGGACTGCCGGGTAACAGCAGCAAAGGACTGAACAGGCAATATATACTTGCAAGATACGGATGTACATACGCAACGTAGTAAAGTAGAGAGAGGGAGGAGAGAGTTGCCACACTCGCTCTTTAGTTATGGTGAGCTCGAGGGAGGGAGGAGGAGAACATGCGAACACCCAACCCTATTTGTATATGTACGGAGCACCGTATCGTATCACCACTCTGTTGACTGGCTGCCGAGCTATATTAGTATCATCCTGCTGTAACTTCACTCACTGTTGCGAAAGGACCTTACGACAGGTACCGAAAGGCACACGGACGGCGGTACTCACAACACTCACCCAAATGCCAAAATAATAGTGTCCGGTACGGCATGTAGTCCTGGTAGTCAGGGATATGGTACGGTACGTAGTACGGAGTACACACATCAGCTTCTTGTGTGTGGGCCTCCGGGCCAGGCCGAAGCGAACACCACAAAAAAATTCTCTCATCCTCTCCACCGCCATTCTCCATCCCTCCCCCTTCCCCAATCTGTTGACTCTCTTCGCCTTCCTCACCAAAAACGACTCATCCCCTCATATCCTCTCACATCCCCTCCCATCCCGGCCTTCTCACCTCTGCTCTCCTCCTTCTCCTCCCACTCCCAGCACCCCCTCTGCTCTCTCTCCAGAACCTCGTTCCCTGTATTCCGTAAAATCCCTTCTCCCATCAAAAAGCCCACTTATTCAGCCAAACACGCCTTTGATCGTGCTTCAGTAGACGATCGACAGCCTTGCAGGTTTCGGTGCCTCAAACCCGCAAGTCACCGGAACCGCTCGTACGCCTGCCCACTCACCCACGCGCTATTACGGGTTTCAATATAAAAAGCCCGCATACTATCCAACCCGTTCCCCCCCTCCCTTCCCCCCTTCTCTTCCCTCCCCGCTTCCCTCCCCCCCAGCATCTTTCTCTTTCTTCTCTTCCTCTTTGGCTTCCCCTCGCTTCCGGGTGTTCCTCTCCCCGCCAATATCACACATCACCAAAATATCCCGCACTTGGCGCCTCCGTTCCGACATCCCCCAGGCGTCTTGATTCCTGTTCCGCTTCCCCCAAGCTCCCAAGTGTCTCCAATCTTCCAGCTGCCGCATAGGACGCCCTTTGGACTTCTTCCTCTCTCTGAGGAAGAGTCGAGGAGGCCTCGTCTGTCGTCGAGTAACCGCTTCGAGCCGTTCCGGCCCCCCTAACACTGCTACTACCCGACTCTACCCTTTCTATCGCAAACCCACACAACCAGGAGCGGGCTGCCCCGGGTTATGGCACCTTCTGCTCTTACGTCTAACGATTACATCGATTTGCCTTTGCAAACGACCCCACCAACACCGCCACCACCGGTTTTAGACGCAAGTAGCAGCGACTTGGACTTGCTGCGCCCTATAAATCATGGCTTGACTGAAGCTAAGCGCCTGATTTCTCAGGCCCTTGAATGTCGCATCTCCACCATCGATCACGATACGTGCGATGTAGGTGACGAAGATGCCTTCTTTGTTGCCGACCTTGGCGAGGTCTATCGCCAGCACCTGAGGTGGAAGCTGAACCTTGGCCGCGTCAAACCGCATTATGGTATCCCGTTACCAAAGTTTTTCTTTCGTCGCGTGACTTGCTAACATCACCAGCGGTCAAATGTAACCCGGATCCACAGGTTCTCCGCTTGTTGGCCGAACTCGGCACCGGCTTCGACTGCGCCTCCAAGGCCGAGATGGAGCAGGTCCTCCAGATGGGCATTGACCCCGCGCGCATCATCTACGCGCAGCCCTGCAAGACCAAGTCCCACCTCCGCTACGCTGCTCAGAACGGCGTCAGACAGCTCACCTTCGACAATGCCGACGAGCTTTACAAAACCAAGCAGCTCCTGCCCGACGCCGAGCTGTACCTGCGCATTCTGACCGACGACTCGGCCAGTCTTTGCCCGCTAAGCCTCAAGTTCGGCGCGTCACTCGACAACACCCGTGATCTTCTCGAGTTGGCGCACGCCCTCGGCCTCAATGTCGTTGGTGTTGCCTTCCATATCGGCTCCGGCGCCTCCGACCCCAAGGCTTTCCTCAAGGCGGTGCAAGACGCACGTGTCGTCTTCGACCAGGCCGCCGACCTAGGCTTTGCCATGCACACGCTCGACGTCGGAGGTGGCTTCTGCAGCGACGCCTCCTTCGAGGATATGGCAGCCGTGCTGTCGAGCGCGCTCGACTGCTATTTTCCGCCGCACATCCGCATCATTGGCGAACCGGGCCGCTTCTATGTCTCGTCGGCCTTCACGCTTGCGTGCCACGTGATTGCGCGCCGGACGGTCAATGACCCTACCTTGGGTACGTCGTCGTATATGCTGTACCTCAACGATGGCGTTTACGGCAACTTCTCCAGCATCATCTTCGACCACCAGAACCCGGTACCACGTATCCTGCGTGCAGGCGATCGTTTCCTGTATGCCGCTCACTCCAGCGGCTACGAGACGCCCAACATGGTCGACTACTCCATCTGGGGACCGACGTGCGATGGCATCGACTGCATCGCCCAGGCCTGCTCCTTTCCGGAAGTCATCCAGACAGGTGACTGGATGTACTTTGAGGATATGGGTGGTGAGTTTATCGGAGTTGTCTCTAGATGAACCACAGCTAACAGCAACCAGCATACACCAAGTGCTCCGCTACCAGGTTCAACGGTTTTACCGACAAACACTCAGTCGTGTATGTGTCTAGCGATCCCAGCGTGCGTGCGCTGCTGCAGCTCGAATGAATAGGGGAGAGGAAGTCCTGAAAAGTTATGTGCTTTTGTTTGTTAGACTTACTTGCCTTGCTTTGTTTTGCCGTACGGGAGTGGGCCGGCGGGGAGATAGAGCGGCAATCGCGATAGGTATACGAAAGAGCAATATGGCCAGGTTTTTGTTACATGCGCATTCACACTTTAACACTTGCAAATACCCGCACCTTAAACCTCCAGCTATCAATTTACTTGCTGCCGACAGCCAGTCTAAACAACAGATGAGCCAGTTGTCCAATTTAATGGTTCCGTCCGCCCGCTTTGCCTCGACCTTCATGCCATCACCCCACCACGTCGTCATGTCTGCGTCAAGCCCTTACAAAAGCATAGCACCAAGCCCTCCCAGCGCCATCCGAACACCGTGCTCCGGTCGACGCCAACCTAGACCCACTGCCACAACACTCGCCCCAGCATAAGAGCATTCGCAAATCCCAAAGATCGAAGAAATCTCCGTACCCAGCCGTCTATGAGCCCGCCCTCCGATATCAAGACTAAGCTTGCGGTAGAAGATCCATGTTGCCGCCTTTTTCAAGCCACACAGGCTTGATCAGAGCCTTACGATCCTCGAAGATGTGTCGGTAGGCGGTGCGGATAGTGCCATCGCTGACACCGGCCACGAGTGAGATCTCCTTCGGCGTCTTGGGCATACCCATCAGGTGCGACATCATGTAAATGGACACGGCAGCGATGGATAACGGCGAACGACCAGCCAACAGACCAGCCTTGATCATTTCGTCGGCATACTCGCCTGCAATGACGCTGATTTGCTGCGGAAGATCGAGTCCTGAGCAGTAGCGCCCGCAGAGATCCTGCGCTTTCGTCGATGTTGTCGTGGTGTAAGTTTCGTTCTTGGCCACGGTGCTTTGAGTGTGCTTCTGAAAGAACTTCTCGAGGGCCTTGAACGTACGGCCAATCTCCTTCTTAGGCACCTTGGTGAGCGAGGTGATCTCCTTGAAGGTACGCGGCACGTTATTCTGCCTGCACGAGATAAAAATTGTGCTGGCGATAATGGCGTCTTGCGACTTGCCCTTGAACGCCTTTGTGTCATCCGTCATCTTGTAGAGCTGGCGAGCTGTGTCTGCCACACTGTGCGATAGGTGGTACGAGTCGCACAGTGTGCCGATCTGCTTGTAGGCGGCCAGCAGGGCCTTCGTCGTCTTGTCCGCATTCGCCCTGTTCTGGGCACGGTTGAGGTCTCTGCTCCGCGCATCGCCTTGCCCATAGGCAATGGTTGTGGAAAGTTGTGAACCATTGAGCAGCGGGTTGGCCGCCTCACCGATACGCGAGGGGTCATCGTTGCCTTGGTCGTCGTTCGAGAAGGTGCGCCATTCTGAGCGCGTGTCGACAACGTGCGACTGGAGAACCAGACCGCAAGAGCCACACACCGTATCGCCCGATGCAAACTCCTCGACCAAGTTGGGCGGGTACTCCTTGCAGTCGGCGCAGACAAGGTGGATGTTAAGGTTCTGCGCCCACTCTTGGGGCCTTTCCGTCAAGGCCTGCGTCTCAGGCACCTCTCCTGGTGAGAGGGCGCGCTCTTCAGTCATGGTGGACGCCATCTTTGATGACTTTTCTTGGTTTCGTTCGGTACGGAGTAAGGGAGGCCGCTTGGCTTCCTTGGGGTCTGCTATCTACGCCTCCCTCCCTAACTGTATGTCCAGCAGTCGAACGTCGAATTCACTTCTTGCAGACGTGCTCGCTGTGACTAACGAGTGGAAGAAGGCGTGCCTCCAGGAGTCGTCGCAAGAAGCGCCTCGATGCAGTGACGGTGCCGCCTCTCGATTGGCGGAGGATTAAGCAAGCGAAGGTGGCAGTGCGTAATTTCGATGTCCGTCAGCTCGCAAGTGGGGATCCGAAAGGAGACGGCGGTTTGTGCGAGACGATGTGATGGTGACGGACGAAGAGTAGAAGAGAAGAAGAGTGAATACCGCTGCCGTTCAAGGACCCGCGCCTCTGCCAAGCCTGGAATGATTAGTCACACATTCTGCGTGGAATCTTCGGTAAGCACAAGGCATCTTATCACGTGGTATGTTCCGTTTGCAAAGTCAACTGCAATGTGAACTGGGACGCCAGATGGCATTCCAGCTCAAGTGTTCTTGATATGACAGTCCGTTTAAGGAGTATGTTCACTGTGCTCGATTGCATGCATCTACAATGGCATCCCTGGGCCGTCGCCAAGGGAATCCCGCTCAATGCTAGCATAACTCCTCTGAACCCATCCTTCGGCTCTTCACTTCCTAGGCACGAAGCCGAATATCTCAAGATATTCTGCGTGCATGTAGCGTAAGCCCATGTACCAATTTCATCGAATGCCCATTCAACTACATCCGTAGCGGCTGTAAAATGAGACGGTGCTGGTAAGGCGGCATAAGGGCAATGTAGCTTTTAATAGTGTGTTCCGCTTTGAAGCTGAAGATTGGTCGAGAATGGTGGCAAGCGTACCTGCGTGCAGCAGCGTTCAACCTTTGCCATGCTTGCTTCGCTTGGCCTTGAGTGCTTTGTAGAAGGCCTTCTTGCCGCTTGTCTTTTTGGTCTGGACTTCTTCATACTTCCTCTTGAACCGTCCAGTTTCGACCTCGCCGGCCAAGGCATCTTCCACAAAAGTTTCCTTCCGATCCTTATTCCTCAACCGAGCGCTGTAGAATTCTGTCGGCCCCTCGACAATTTGACCAACTTGAGAGTATTCGGGTATCTTGAACTTTCCCTGCTTTTTGTACATCCTTTTCGGATCGAGAACCGAGCGCATATTGAGCAGTTGGAGGTCCCGTTTGAGTTCAGTTGTCAAATTTGTCCGTGGAATGTTGTACCAGTCTGGAAGAGTATCTGGGGCTTCGGGTTGTCAGTAACGATCCAACGAAGGAAGGAGTAAAATGAATGGATTGTTTGATGCTCAGAGTAACTATGAAAATAATCTCTCATAGGTTGCGGCAAGGAGACCAAAACGGTTCCGGGCACCGCGTCAAGAAGAATTGGGTAATTTTCCTCACAGCATATTCGGAAAGGTATGCAAAGAACATACCGTTTTTGCGTCTTTGGCGCACTAGAACTGGGTCAACGAGCGTCCTGGGCTTCTCTGAAACCGTCCGCTGTGAAGACGGGACGAGCGCCTTGCTGTCGGCACACACGACCGGTCCGGACTGCTGAACATACGGGGTGGGGAGGGTGCCGACGTCCAGCTTGGGAAATCTGGTTTTAACAGTCGCAGCATTCGGGCAGGTGGTCTCTCCAGCCTTTAAGCGCCCTTCTGCCTGTTGCAAGAGTTCATCGATTTTTTCAGGAGGTAGTTGGTCGAGCGAAGAAGCCATGTTAGATGCGTGAAGGAGAGAGTTGGGGAGCGAGGAACATTGGGAGCTTGTCGAAAATTTTATGAGCAAGGGCGCTCTTGGCGTCTCTTGATGGCAAGCTCGCTTTGCGCTCCGTGCGTACCTTAGGATGCTGTTCAATCCACGTGCCGACGCGTCTACTACGTACCGCAGTGTACGCGCTGCGTGTTTTGTTCCCTTCTTGTGTAAAGTGGCCAGCTTCCTGACATCGTATCCAAGTCACCGTCCATTCATAATGGCTTGAGAGGCAATATCTCACTCCACACTTCCTAACTGCAGCGGGATGTCATGGTCTACGGATGTACACGGCGTCGAGCCGGTGATAACCCACAATTTCCCACTCACTTGTGCCTATCCCTTTGTAGTGCCATTAGCATTGTGACTCTCCTTCAGGCGCCGGGCTAGAAGTCCTGACCAAGCTTGCGTTAGCGACTTTGGATTCGAAATGTTGCAAGCCAATGGTGCAATTCAAAGGTTTTCTTGGCTTAATCCCCATCCAGAAACAGATCTTATCTTGAAACTCTCGGTGTCATCCACTTGAAACATGGCAACCCGCTCTTCTCAACTGATATCTAAGGACGAAATACTGTCGCAAAGACTCCATTTCGATGTCCATAAAGTAGCCATTATAGGCGCGGGACCAGCTGGCCTCGCTGCAGCGAAGTACGTGTGTAGGCTGTAGGCTTCTGCCGAACTAATTTTTGGTCAGATATCTCAAGAATGAAGGGGCCTTCCAGACAATAGATGTCTTTGAGCAGCGAGACGACATCGGCGGAGTTTGGGGGTATACGCCTGAGAGTTCTGGAGATCACCTCTTCTCCGTCCCGCAAACAGATGCTCATCTTGGACCTGAACAGCCGGTATGGCGGACCAAACATCCCATCAACGGCCAAGCCGCGGACCGTTTGAAACAACCAGTCTTCCTAAGCCCGGTTTATGACCTGCTGGAAACCAACATTCCTAGGTGTTTGATGGGCTTTTCTGATCTGAACTTTGCAGACGACATCCCTCTCTTCCCAAAGCATTCCCAAGTGCAAAGTTATCTACAGAACTACGCCGGCGACATTCGAAGCTTGATCAAATTTCGACGGCAGGTCCTGGATGTTCGGCCTCTTCACGGAGCTTCAAGTGACCCGACTTTGATTCATGCTCAATGGAGGGTCGATTCGCTCGATCTTGATTTGGGGCGGAATCAGACGAGCATATATGATGCTGTTATAGTCGCGTCTGGGCATTACAGTGTCCCGTATGTCCCCGACATCCCGGGCGTCCGGGCATGGGCGGAGCGATATCCAGGCGCAATATCACACTCTAAGTACTACCGCAGGCCCGAGGAGTTTATGGGGAAGAGAATCGTCGTTGTTGGAAGCAGCGCATCCGGCCTCGACATCGCTTCTCAACTTGCCGCTGTCTGTCAAGGAACCTTATTCGTTGCTGAAAGGTCCCATTCTTCTTTGGAAGCTGGGTTTGCTTCGAATTCAGTCATTCAACTCGTCCCTGAGATTTCAAAGTTCATTCCTGAGAACCAATCCGTTCTATTTGCCAATGGCAGCGAGGCACAGGTCGACCATGTTCTTTTTTGCACCGGCTACCTCTACTCCATGCCATTTCTCGACAAGCTTAAACCACCACCAATTTCTGATGGCTTGAGGGTTAAGCACACATGCCTTCACCTGATCTATACGCCTGCACCGACCTTGGCCTTCCTTGCGCTCCCGCAGAAGGTCATTCCATTTCCATTGTCAGAGGCGCAAGCTGCCGTGCTTGCTCGCCTCTACTCCGGACGCCTTTCTTTGCCGTCCGTGGAAGAACTGGAGTCATGGGAGGCCGCTCATATTGCTCAGTCTAGCAACGGAAGAAGCTTCCACAGGCTCAATTTCCCAAAAGACGCGCAGTACATCAATATGCTCTATGACTGGGCCGCAAGCGCTGAGCCTCGGGAAGGGTTGGACCATGGCGGGAGAGGAAAGCTTCCGAAGAAGTGGGGGGAGAAGGAATTTTGGGTGCGTGAGCGGTTTCCGGCAATCAGAAAGGCATTCTTGGAGCATAGGAAAACTTTTGGGTGTTCACCTACAAGTTTAGTAGAGATTGGCTTTATATTTGAAGGCGATCACATTGCAGACCCATCGGCGTCTGAAACTCGTCCCAATGACGAGGGCGCGCTCTGAGCTTGGATGAAGTTTAGCAAGACCACTCCTGCGGGAGGGGTCTCGGGTTCTTGAACAGTTGGATGTGCTGCTGGCGAGATAAATATGCCAGCAATTTGTTACCTTGCATTCCACGGCACAGTGTGGGATCAAAACAGTCGTGAAAAGTGAAGTAATCCGTAGCATCTAATACGGATGTACCTGTCCCACTCTATAAAGTTGATGTGCCAAGTCGGATCTTTCCGACATTCAAAGTCGCCAGGGTCGGATCGGACTCGGAAGATCGACACGGCGCAGCCATCCCTGTAAAAATACGGTAGCTACCGTACGGTACAACAGAAGGCGAGCCGAGTGGACCCTGGACATGCAATGTGGCTGTCTCCAGTGGACGCCGCATGACGGTCGCCAGCTCTCACTTCCTCGACCCCTTGCCTCGCACCCACGATGTCAAGCCAACTTTTTTCATGGGGCGCGTGGTACGTTTTGCCAAATGTAAGCAAGCTCTTAATTTATTTCTCATCGCGCCTACTAACATCGGCCAGCTTGTAACAGGATGGCTCCAGACATTCTACTATCGCATTACCCTACGTGCCGGCGAACACCAACCGCGTCCCGGCGAGCCCAGATGGGCGAAGCACCGGAAGAACATATTCATTCTGGTCATTGCTGCGTATCTGCTCTACACAATATATGAAGCGGACTGGGAACTGCAGCGGGCCAGCACTTTCTACCGAGATCTCAGTGTGCCAGTTGACGCCGACGAGAGGACCATTAGAACCCAGTTTCGCAAGATGTACGTCCTTTTGAGTCCACTTATATCTCAAGGTCGCTATTAACGCGCGCTTATAGCTCAGTCCGACTTCATCCTGACAAGGTGATGCCCGAATTCCGGCAGCAAGCTGAAGCCGGGTTCATCCACCTCAAGCAAGCCCACGATGTGCTCACCGATCCTGCAAAGCGCTTTGCATATGATCGTTTCGGACAGATTATTTTGCAATGGCGCTCGTGCAAAACGGTATTTGACTTCGTCGTGACCGGTGCGCAGACTATCGCACCATACTACCTAGGGAGCGCTTTGATGCTGGTTGTCATGAGTGTGCTCGGCTACATGGAAGACGGGCGCTACGTAAGTATCGTTGCACCAGGAAATGCAGTTTTTTTAATCATCAACAGTGGCGTTATCTTGCTCTGGCAGCGATGCTTGTCTTCGAGGCGCATACTATCACTCGTCCTGATTTCCCTCCGCTGGTAGCCCGGTTGATCAACCCTCTTTGCACAACATTAAGACTTCGCCCGCCCTACCTGCCGTTCCAGGCCATCATCCTCGCACGTAAAATTGCGCTGTCATTCTTCATCGCCGTTGCTCAGCTAACTCCACTATTTCGGAGCCCCACCAACCAAGGAAACGTGGAAGTTGTCCAGCGTCAAACGATAGATCAGTTAGCGCTTCTGATCGGAGCTGTCGACGGGAACGTGAAGAAACTCCTCGAACTTGAACTGACGCCTTTTGCGGACGACCCTTCGGCCGAGGACAGGCTCCAACAACAACTAACAGCGTGGTTGGTCCAGAATGAGATCAGGAACAATCCCGAGGTGAGCGGTGCTATCAAGAGAGCCATGGAGAGACGACGAACGACTACTGAGGGCGACGATTCAACATAAGTCTCCCGTCTCGAGCGTACCCATGTACGATATCAGAGATATATCCCTGTAATGAAGTATGAAGCTGATGAACGAATGTTCTTATTTGTTCGCTTGGTGTGCGACGCTTCCTATGTACAAGGTTCCCATCCCATAGTTTGATCTGATTTGAAGTATGACATTGTCTTCAACTCTCCTTCCCCGATTTCTGTCTGCCAGAGACGAGCATCTCCCCCGTGCATAATATCAATCACTTCAAAGTGCTAAAGCAAGCGAAGCGCCAGCAACCAAAACGAAAAACCCGTTCGGCATGAAGTTGTTGCTTGCAGCGCTTGCTTCAATGCTTCGAGTAACCTTGTTACCGGACGGCGGGGTGCCAGCCGCCCCAACGCCTTTCGGGGGTTAGCTCAGTGATACGGTTAGAAAGGTTAGGCAGCCTCACCTGTTTGATTCTTCTTGCCATTGCTTGCTTTCTGATTCTGGCAGCTGGCTGTCAAGGTGGTGTTGGCTTGGAGTTCCCGCAGCCGAGTGGTGGCATTGGAGGCCTGCACCTTGATCTCGTCGAGCTGAGTGGCAGTAAGGTTTCTCCTCGTCTGCAGCTCCTGCAACGCGGCTGCATTGTTGGCCAAACCAGCAAGCTTGGTCAAACGTTGGATCTGGTGGCACTGGCTCTGGAGTTTATTGTCTGCCTCAACCACTGCACAGGCTGCAATAAGAGTAGAGTTACTCCGAAGCGCGGTAAGGCGCGTCTTGGCGTTGGCGGCTGCTTGCTTGATGTCGTCGATATCAGCAACCGTGAGGTTTTGCTTCGTTTGAAGCTCGGTGAGTTGAGTGGTGTTTGCGGCGAGTTCGGTGAGTGTAGTCAGCCGCTTGACTTCAGCGCACTGCGCCCTTGTAGATGCCCCAGACGCGGATGCTGTCCCATTGCCGCTTGCCCGCCCACCCTGTCGTCCTGCGGCAGCTGTGGCTGTCCCATTGCGGTTCCCGTGGTGGGTCTTTGCGGCAGAAAGGGCCGCAAAGCAGACAGCGAGTAGAAGGTGAGAGAAACGCATTTTTGAATAGACTTGAAGGACCTGCCTTCGGGTATATGTACAAAAATTGATGAACTGAAGGCAAGAAGCGGCACTGCCGGTTGAAGAAAAGTGGTGAGAGAAGATGGACGACTGATACAGTATTTCACCACTACACAAACAGCCAAGGCCAGTCTCTTATACTGTCCATGACGTGTGGAAACTTATGGTCCGCATAGTCTCAAAGAGCCTCCCCCTTCTCCACTCAGGCAAAGATATGCATACCAGGGCAGTAGATTGACTGGTATCATTTTCGTACCTTCGTAACGGTCAACGAATGCTGCCCCAGGTCTGGCGCTTGTAGCCTAGCATGGTGTGGTTTTCGGGGCCAAACGAACTCAAAGACAGGGGCGGCGCTGCGGCCGGGGATGGGGAGAATCGGAAACATTGGTCTGAAGCATTTCAGGAGACATGGAATTCGGTGGCCAGGAGGAAAAAGCTGGATGCAGGTCAATGCAGGTGTTGCGTGGACGTGTGGATCTTGCTGTTTCATCATCCTGAGCCTAAAAAGCCCGAAGGGCGAATGAGGATGAAAGGCGCGTGAACAGGAAAAAAGAAGTTCCGGGATTGGAGTGGAAACAATCCCAGGAGCAACCAACCTCCAGTTCAAACGTCACTCTAAGATCAATCGGCGGCATCTCGCTTCTCATTATCAAACAAACTGGACTGATAGTGAATGAAGGCATTCTAACCCCCCCTCCCCCCCTCTTTCCTTGAAAATACCGTTCCAGGGTAGACGCTCCCTTCTGCATGCCTCTGGACATATATTTACAATCTACCCTTGGCACCGTCTTCCACAATCTTCAGTGTCGGCTTCGGATTGTTCACCCGCTCCCACAGGGACCCCAGGCCTACTTCTATTCCCCGCTTCTCCTCGCGCCGGAACCACTCCTCAGCGGTCCTAATACGATTCGGGTGGATCTCGTCCAACAACGCATAATCCCGCTTGATGACACCTCCATTCCCCCCTGAATACTTCCACATATTCCAGAAACCTGTGAAGTTCGTCCGAATGTTCATGGCAGCAGGATCGGCTAAGTTGGAGTTGTAGCCGCATGGTGCATCCGCGGCCGGAGCCATTGGGCCGGTTTTCCAGTACTCATCCAACGACTCGTCGATGTATCTGGCTGGATGGCCAGTGACATTCTCGAATGCGGCCGCCAGTTCAACATACGGAATGTGTCCAATTGCCACTTCTAGGTCCATACCATTGGCTCGGTCCTGATGATCGAACAACCACCGAACGTAGTGCTCGCAGTCATCCAATGCGACGTGGCAAACCGCACCGTCGCCCAAAGGCACGCGCCAGGTCACAACACCATTCTCGACCTTGGGTGTCATGACGGTCCGCGCGGCAATGGTCATTTCGATATACGGCCCGGTCGTAAACAAAGCAGCGCGCATCCGATTCTGGTTGGTCCTGTTCTGATCGAGGATCCATTCCCCGATGCGTCCCTTGCCGTCATAGTGACCCGACCGGAATTTCGAGTCATAGCCGCTCTTTTTGTAGACGAAATCCAGGTTGCCGTAGACGAAAAACTTGATGCCCGCCTCAAATGCCAGTTCATAGGCGCGGATGGCCCAAAAGATTTCGGTTTTTTCCCCAGAGTTGAAGCCGTCAATGTTGACAAAGGCGTAGTCGCAGCCAGAGAAACCCGTCCTGAGATCGGCTTCGCTCGCAAATGTGCCTTCGAGTAGTTCAACGTTTCCGAGAGCCAACAGTTGCTGCGCTCGTTTCGAAGTCGTATCGCGAGTGAGCACTTTGACACTGAACGTCCGATCCTTGACGAGGCCCCGGATGACCGGGATGCCCTGAGCTCCAGTACCCCCAACAACAAAGACTTTGGGTGCGCTCATAGTCGTGTCCAGTTGCGGTGATTCGAGTTTGGCTGTTGATGTCTGACGGAGAACTGGCTTTGTGTACTTATGGCCCTGTTTTATGTTGTGCGCTGATTAGTATTCCAGATGATAGCTTGGATATCACCTCTTGCGAGTTGCGTGTAATCGAGCATGATGTTCTATGCAACATTCGTGAAGCTACGCGGGTAATATGAAGCTGCTTGCCCAATTCGTCTCACTGATAGATGCCTGGCCTCGCATTAGCCAATGACGTGGAGTGGTGTTGAGCGGTGATTAGTGATTTGCTCCGTTTTCCCTGGGTTTCGCAAGTCGGTGAGGTAAACATAACGTTGCGTACGTAACGCCGAGCGTTGATAGCACCGAGGACCAAGGGCCGTTCATCACTCGTTGCCGGTTGGTGATGGGTTAAGACTCTCCCAAGGCCGAGCTGAAAGGTGCAGCACAGCAATCTTGTCCCTTTTGCATAGAGTGACGTACAGCACAACACATTCCTCGTTGCTCTGTCCATGAAAATATGCCTGCATTGGCTTATGTTTATTAGTTTCGTGGAATGCAACGAATAGCTTTTGCTAAATATTGCTCCCCCGCCGCGTCCGCACAAGCGCAGAAGAAACGTTACGGGGGCTGACACGCGGCTCTTTCAGCGCCTGCGGGTAGCCGATGGAGCCGGAATTGCATCAGCAATAGGACTGGTTCCTGGACGAGACCGATCAGCTAATAAGGCTGTAGCACCCGGTGAAGATAAGTGATCCGGACGGACGTGCGAACCAGATGACGGTTTTCCTTTGTTTGCAACGGTTCACTGAGTGCATACGTAGTACTACAGTGTGGGGGACGGGATACTCGTACCCGTAGCCGAGGCTCTGGTAACAGGACACAACTCCGGCCGCTGCGCTGATCGGCAGCTAGGGAAGCAGTTGTGTTCCCACAAGCGACTTTCCGGAAGATCAAGTCGCGAATACTTTTCAGATCGACTTTCGAGTTTCATTCAGAGGCTGGAAAGAACAAAATGATGCTGTCAGAGGTGCGATCCAGATGGCCGGGATTTCTCTTAATTCCCCATGTCAGATTGACCTGCCGATATGAAGCACAAGCGAAGAAAAGATTAACGATGACGGTGATGGCGATGATGCTGACTCTCTCACCCTCACAGATGCCCGGGCCTTCCTAGCCATTTGCAACAGCTATCCAGCCATTCCAGCCATTCCAGCTATTCCAGCCATCCTTCGTGTTGCTCGCCGTTTTGCCGCAGGACTACTGCGAATCTCTCTGCCGCATCGACCGCTAAAGGGCGCCGGGAGGTTCGATGGCGTCGGTCAAGTAGATGCCCCATTGGTGGGTACATAACTCTGACTTTCTATCTTATTTTTCCTTGTTCAACCCGCAGACAGTTAGTCGACTTAGTGGCTTACAGCCTAGAACTACCTAGATGCGTGGCTTGGCAGGCCGCTCCCCACGCCGCCATTTCGCTACGTGGCGATGCCTATCCAACATAACACCCTTCCTTGATCCGATCAAGTCCTTCGCCAACCAGCCAACCAACCTACGTGGCCCGGCATGACGGTGCGCCGGTGCAGCAATGGAAGGATGGAGCGAATGCAACGAATGCGGACCTCCGCTGCTTGGCGTGCTGCGTGCAGTATCCTGCTGGAGCTCGGGCTTCTCAGCTCATGCGCTACTTAAAAGCTGGAGAGGCCTTCGAGCTGCGTTCCGGTGAAAGCCTGGCTACAGTAACTGCCATCTCCAATTCTCAATGATGCTTTCTAAACTACTGTTCGTCATTCAGCTCTGTACACTGTGGTGGGGCATCCTGCCTGCCACAAATGCGACATACATTCCCAAGGGTGGTTACCCTGGCGGCAAAGGGGGAGGAGGAGGTATGTCGGAGCCATTGACGCTGGTGAAGCTATTCTGACTATGTGGCAGGGAAGGGAGGCCATTCCGCGCAACCAAATTTCACCTTTGACGAAATGTGGAAGATGCAAACCAAATTCTGGGATGCCTTTATGTACCCAAATAATGTTGCTGAGGCCAAGAGCATCAATTCGAGCTTGCTGGCACCAAATGTGAGCACACGCGCCCCCGCGCCGCTATATCTGGCTTGCTAAAGGACCTTCCTGTTCAGGTTCTTGGAAGGGTGGACGTTACCCGGACTTTTGACGGGCCCGAGCTGAATACGGAGTACCTCTTCGGGTTGTTCGCTACGCTCGCTTTGAACCCGGGGGCGACTACACTGTTGGGATATCCTGTTTCGTATGAGATTGTGCATTTCGCTGCGAGCCAAAACATTGCCTCAGCCTCCACCATCATCATGTTCAATCTCACCAGCGTCGCCAGGCTGGTTCCCATTGAAATCGACACTTGGAACATGTGGAATGCCCAGGGCCAGGTCGTCGAGTATGACGCCACATTCCGCTGGTTCCAATTCTTCTTCGATAACTTCCTCGGCCTCGCCATGCCGCTGCTCGGCACTACGACACCGCAGCAGACCATTACCATCTTGCAACCCCTAATCGCGACGGGAATCTGCAGAACGCACACCGAATATTGCACTGGCGAAAACCAGCAATACGACAACGCCACCGACTGCTTCAACTTTTTGTCAGCGAAGACGCGCTTTGGCACTGCGTATGAACTGGGCCGCGATACGCTTCTCTGCCGCATGGTTCATGAGAACATGATTCCTTACCGCCCGGAGGTCCACTGCCCACATATTGGGCCCAGCGGGGGTGGCATGTGCGTTGACGACACCACGTACAGCCAGAAAGTACTTGAACCGTACTTCACACACGCCCCATTTGTGCCGTACGGCTACGCCAGCAAAAACGCGACCATTGCCGCCATGTAAGAGATGTCAGGAAGTTATCTGATGCTCCGAAACGGCCGCCTCATGATAAACGACTTTTGGATCGGTTACGACACTTGGATACCCTTATGTTCTCATGAGACAGATTTTCTTGTATACTTAATGTAATGGGATACTGATGACGTAGTACCTTCCCTATCGGTTAGCATGCCCATTCTACGAGCCGTATGCCGTAGAAAAGTTGAATAGCGGAGCCTTGCATTCATGTGATTCTGAGGTTCCAGCCGGGCTCCTTTCGGCATCTGACTCTAAGCTGAAAGGGGCATTGTTTGCTGCCTGTTGATGGCCGGATTCACTTAATGTGATGGAGGTGGTAATGTACGGTACTGTACGGAATAGTGCACGGCACACGCCATTTTTCAAGCAGATCAAGGACAGGTGGTCTAATGCTCACTACGGTTCGGCACAAGAGGAGCCGGCTGCCTCCGCCACCCGACGGGAGTGAATTGTCCCGCGTCATAACTTGCTCCCTGCCATTATCGGGTTGAGACAACTACTTACGTAAGCAGCAGTCCGCTTTTACGCCAAAAATAAGTGCATCCGAGTCGGCCTCAAGCCGTGCCGAGTCAGACTTTAAGTAGACCAGCACCCCGCTTTACGGTGTGGCATTCATAAAAGGCGAGGTCAACGCGTTCTCATATTTCCAGGCATCAAGCATTGCAGCAAGAGGCAGGATATCGCGACGTTGCCAACATGCAGGGATTGAAAGGAGCCGCTGATGTGAGAGTCTCTACAACCGTGATATCATCAATAATAACGCAAATAACAGGCCCAAATGGCCGAGAACCGCCCCTTGGTCGCCGCTAATCGCTTCGACATCTCCAAAGTCCTCGTTCTGCTCAAAGGTCGTGACCGCGGCGTCCCTCGCTCTCCCTTGGATCACCCCCTTCCCGAACCCTCGACCAAGCGCCTCGAGATGTCCATCCAATCCAAGCCCTTCGATATCAATCACGGCACCCTCGACGCCCAAATCGAACACCAACACCAACCACATACGGTCCTCTACCTCGCATACGGCTCCAATCTCTGCTACGAAACCTTCCAAAAAGGGCGCGGCGTGCGACCCCTCTCGCAAATTAACGTCTTGGTCCCAGATCTGCGCTTGACTTTCGACATCCCCGGCATCCCGTACGCGGAGCCATGCTTCGCAAACACAGGCCTCCGTGACCATGACGCTGAGCACAAGGCTGAGCACCCGCCGCGCTACCGCAAGGACCGCTGGAAGAAGGGCCTCGTCGGCGTGGTTTACGAGGTCACGCCCGAGGACTACGCCCACATCATTGCCACTGAGGGCGGCGGCTCATCCTACCGCGATATCCTCGTCGACTGCTACCCGCTGCCGCCGGGCGACAGCATCCCTGAGAAACCTTCAGGCCAGCCATTCAAGGCCCACACATTGTTTGCACCGCTACCCTCCGACCAGCAACTAATGCGGCTGAACCTGCGTGGTCGATTACGCCGCCCCGATCCCTCTTATGCCCAGCCATCGCCGCGCTATTTAAAGCTCATTAGAGATGGCGCCGATGAGCACGCTTTGCCACATGAATACCGGGACTACCTTGATTCACTGCAGGCATTCAGGAAGACTTCAGCAAGTCAGGGCGTTGGCCTAGTGCTTCTTTTGCTAATTTGGGGTCCGATCATGGTGGTGCTGTTCGCCATGCAGAGAACCTTTCGGGATGAGAGAGGTCGTTCGCCAAAGTGGTTGGTAAAGCTATTTGAGGCTCTTTTTGCGAATATATGGCGCACATATGACTATATTTTCAAACCGATCTTTGGAGAGGGCGAGAGAACTGTTGTCGGTGAGGAAATACAAGGATAGCGACAGTTCAGAGAACCTGGGAATCTTCGAGACAAGAAATACACTTGATGTAAGGGACTGCATTTGACTATCTAAGTTCGCGACAAAATCTGGGTCTCTTTCGCTGCGGCGAGGAACAGTCTGTGTAAATATGAGTCAACAAAAGCATTGAACACTGCTAACCGAGGACTCTCCCCGCAAGTGAGCTTGCGCTGCGGTCCTTCGTCTCAACCTTCTTCAGTGGTTTTCCGGAGCGTATATCACCCAACAGAGCTCCAACCACAGGCGCAGCGCGGGGCACAGGCATGGGCGGTGGAGGAGGGGCTCCACCAGATGGCATCGGAGGGGGTGGGGGAGGCGCGCCCAAGGTTGGCAGCGGAGGGGCAGGTGGAGGCCCACTAGACTGAATCGGAGATGCGGTAGGAACAGGGCTATCTGCAGCAGGGCTCTTGTTCCCCATGGATGAAAGCGGCCGCGGGGGGGCCATGGTTCCAAACAGCAACGATGCAAGCTGCTTCGCACCACCAGGAGCGTGATCGTCGTCGTCCGATGAATCGGAGTCGGATTCTACCACCGACCAGTCATCCTCTTCCGGCCGAACGCGGGATCGCCCAGTAGGCACAACCGGGGCGGTCTCGGCAAAGGGCTTCGGAGTGTTGTCCTGTGTAAGCCTATGGAATGGATTTGTGGAAACCTCTTGCTGCGGGGGTGTTGGAATTGTGGGGGCAACGGGCTCCGTGTTCTGGGTCGCAAGCTTCTTGAGGAAGGGGTTCTTCGTTTCAACATCCGCGGCCCGCTGAGATGGGCTCGTGATCGTGGAGCGAGGCGGGCTCGTGGCAGGCGGGCTGGACTGGGAGAGGGGAAGAGATGGCGGGAGCGGGGGAGCAGGTGGGGGCTGGGTGGGCAGCTCCTGGCTCTGGGTTGGCGTCGTCCCTTGCGGCGTGATTTCCTGAGGCCCCTCATCATCCGAAGAGGACTCGTCACCAATGCTCTCGAGTTGAAGCTGCAACTGCCGTTCTCGCTCTCGAGCGGCTTCCAGTTCGGCACGCTGAGCAGCAAGGCGAGCCTTCTCCTTGGCTTCCCGCTGGGCAGCCTGTTTTCGGCGTTTGTCTTCCTCCTTCTTCAGCTTGCTCTGCTGAACTTGCTCCTCCAAGGCCCGAAGTCTTGCCTGAGCGGCTTCCTTTTCTTTGGCAATTTCTTCTTCTTGACGCCGGTCTTCCTCCCTGCGATTGTGAGCGGTTTCCAGACCGACAGCGTGGGGCACATACTCTATACGCGTACGCTCGGCGTCTTGCACTTCCTCACCGTCACGCTGCACTCGCCCCTCGGTTGCCAGGGCCTCTAATTCAGCCGGTTGAGATACTTCCGATTTGTTCTTCCGCGAAGGAGGTGGCGGAGGTTTCTTCGCGGTCGATTTGCCCGTGGTAGGCGGGACGATCTGTTCGTCAGCGAGTCGGCGCTGGCGCTCTTCCTCTCGCCTGGCATCTTCTTCCTCCGCCTGGCGAACACGCTCTTCCCTTTCTCTCTTCTCCCGTTCCTGCCTCTGCTGCGGTGTTTCGCCAGGTTTCGAAGGGGCTTTGATGCCAAGAGCCGCAAGGCGCTCGGCCATACGCTGTTCAGCCTGCTGCTTGATAAAGGCAGCACGCTCTTCGGCAGTGCGATATTGCGCGTAAGATCCGGAAGTACCGGTCTGGGAACGTGGAGGTGTCGTTGCCGGCCGAGACGGAGCACGTACAGGCGTCGAAGTCCTCTGCACCTCCTCCTCACGGCTGATGGGGGACTTGTAGCGCTCTCTAGAGTTAATTGGCCTGGAAATGTTAGCAAATTCGGGACAAGGAGCTCGTCGTTATCATACTCTTCCTTGCGCGCTTTGACGGCCTGATGGCTTCGCTGAAGCTCGAATATGAAGTCACGGACCTCATCTTCCACACCAAGCCCATCTTCCCACCTGCGGCGCTCATGTTCCGATGTGGAATCCTCGGCACCTTCTTTGAGACTGTCCTCCAGGCTCTTTCCGAATGTGTTGACACTCTCCTCTACGTCCTTCACTAAGCGTTCATTGGTCTCCATCTCCATCTTAACCCGAAGGCTCTCTTCTTCAAGGCGCTTCGCGGCAGCGGTCGGATCATCATCGTTTGTCGCAATTTTCTTCCCCGTGAGAGCAGCCGAGCGTTGCTGCATCATAGCCTTGGCCCGCGCCTTCAGTCGATCCGACTCGGTGATGGTGCCGCCTGGGCCAGTACCAATGATATTCGCTGCGGAGTGGGGGTGCGCTTTGGCATCATGCAGCCGGAACAACTCAAGTTGAGCATCAGCAATGGCCCGCTCACATCGCCGGACCTGCGACGCGAGATCAGGGAGACGATCGTTCAAGCCCTGTAACTGACGGCGAAGGGTCCTTCTTTCAGCCGCAGAATCGCCGCTTTTCAAAGAGGCGTGCGGATGGCTGACAATATCTTCCTGAACGCGCCTTATACGGCGGTACAGCTCATCAGCATCTCGGCGGTCCCTCCGATCCAATGCGTCGTCCTCTTCTTCCTGGTTCTCGTCGCGGAAGTCAATCGCCTCCAAAAGCACTTGCTTCTCATGGATCAGCTTTTTTAGCTGGTCCACACTCAACTCGCCGGAAACAGGACTAGAGGATTGGCTTTGAGCGGGCGATGGAGACCGGCCACCAGCCCCAATGCGATGTCTGGCACTTGATTTGTAACCAATATCATCGTCGTTGTTTTTGAACACGGTGGCGTCTTTGCGTCCAACATTGAGGGGACTGCCAGCACGGAAAGAGTGTGCTTTGAGATAGCTTACGCCTGTGCGCTGAGGTTGCAGATATGCGCCCGAGTTCTTTCGCTCTTCGCCCTCTCTAGACAACATGGACCGAACCGCTCCGACCGAGTCGTTGAGGTTGCGGGTAGAAGGCGGAATCAATTCGGCCGGAAGACGGTTTGGAACGGGATAACCATTCAACTTACGATAGATTAAATGCATGGCCACGGCGAACTCGTCAATGTTTAGCCGACCCTTGTCGTTTTGATCGGAAAGGGTCCAGATTTTCTCCAGGTCCTGTTTCTCGAGGCCGCTCTGTCCGAAGATCTCGATTGCTTGCGAACCAGTGATGTACCCCTTTCCAAACCCATCCCAAGCTTTAAAGAGATCATCATAGATATTCTTCTCATCTTTTGTCACGGCCCAGGGAACGGTAGCGTTACCTGCAAGCCCAGAAGTAGAGAAGCCTCCTTCGCGTCCAGGCTGCGGCATCATTTGCTGTTGTAGGGCTTGAATATTGGGCAAACCAGTGGACGGTGCATTAACAAACCCCCACTGACCGGGCATACCTGTAGGCTGCGCAACCATTGGCGCAAGGCCCGTCGGCTGCGGCCCCAGATTAGAGCCAAACCCCGTAGGCATAGGCGGCATTGGTGGCCGGGGACCCGAGTACCCAGTAGCTTGCGGACCTGATGGAAACCCGGTTGGCTGCGCCGCTAATCCGGTCGGCTGAGAGGAGAACGACCCCTGGCCAAGATAGCCCGCCATCTGAGGCGGGAATCCAGTTGGCTGAGCAGCCAGGCTAGCGAGCAGCTGACTGTTTGACTGCTGAGGCTGCGGTTGTTCTACGGTCGGCGGTGCTGGAGTGCTTTTCTGTTCGAAGCTCGGCATATTCGTCTTGGGGGGGGCTGGAGGCCGATCATCGGGGACACCAAAAGAAATGATGTCCACCATGCTTGACACCTCATTCTTGATTCGTTCAGGGAGAGACTGAGGAAGATCCTTGCCATTGAGTCGCAAGTTACAGAGGTACATGGCGAGGGCAAACTCAGGGAACATCAGTTGACCTGACTTGGTGGTATCGGCAAGCGTCCTAAAGCCATTAGATTGACCGGCGAGCGGAAATCTCATCATACCATATGTGCGACAAGTCGCTCCCGGGGAGCTTCGAACGCATCAAAAGATCACGAGCTTGTTCTCCCGATAAGGCCGATCCACCACCAACGGCCGATTTGAACAATTGCTCGAACTTGGCTTGATCCTGGGCAGTTATGAAGGAGAGGCGAATGTTCGGTATTTTCGACGAGGACGACTGGGAATGATGAGACTGCTCCGGAGTTTGGGGCGCAGCTCCTCTCAAAGCATCGGCCATTTGAGACGAGGTCATTCCCGTCGGCTGGGGACGCTGCTGGGGCGGCGGCGCAAGGTTCGGCTGAGGAGCAGATTGAAACGACGGCTGCTGCTGAAACTGCGGTGGCTGCTGTTGCTGCAGCTGAGGTTGGTTCTGAATGCCAGGAAAGCCAGTGTACTGCTGCGAGAGAGGTTGCGGGGGCGGCTGCGGTTGAGCGAAGCCTTGCTGCGACCCAGGAAAGCCAGTGTACTGCTGAGCCAGCGGTTGTTGCCCATACCCGGTCGGCTGAGCCCCAAGAAACTGCTGTTGCTGGCCATACTGAGGCTGCTGGCCATACGGTGGCTGTTGACCGTACTGAGGCTGCTGACCGGGCCGCGCCGAATTGGAGCCCAAGAAGGAACTCGATCCTGAATACATGGCGAACTGGAGCCTACAGGACGATGGAGACGCGGCAGAAGGGGATATACTGGAAAATTGTAGCTTTATGCAGGCAAAAGACGCAATGACACCAGATGTGCTGGGAGATGGAGCGCTGCTGAAAGTGAAGACGAAAGGGGGTAGGTGAGGAGCGTAGGGGAGAGTTGAAGGTGTACGGTCGTATCGCGGAGTCCAGACAGTGAGAGTGAAGCTCCGGGGGCCGGGGTCCGGGAGTCCGGGTGACGCGGCGGGCCTGGTGTTGGTGCCTTGGGCTTGACACATGTGACTTCCATCGGCAGCACAGGCAACTAGTTTTACAGTATCTATCCACGCTATCTAGAAACTAATAATAATGGGGCCGACAGTCTGATAGCGGCATTGCTCCTCTAAACTACCGTACCATATCCGACTCCTTTTCAGCTACGTAACTGCGCACCCCAAGATCACCGCAATGTATGTTGAGCAAGATGGTAGCAAGGCCAGTCCACCTCAGGATGCATCATTTTCCCAGGCACGTCAAGAGCCCGCGCATCCTGTCCAGCCCCTACATGCAATTTTATTCTAACTTAGTCAGGCCCTGCAGGACCTCGCTCGTGCAGAGCGGACAGCAACGGCCTTAGAGCAGCATCTGGACGCCATAGAGGGCAAAATTGAAGAGTTGCTGGCTACAGCAGAGCGGTTGGCCCGAGAACAATCCACGTCGGAAGGACAGGCCGCCGATGCCGATTCACATGTCGATCCCGACGCAGACACTGCGGCTGCTGGTTCCCATGACAGCAACAGAGATGCATAGCGCTCGACATGGTGGCACCCACGATGAGAAGCATACGACAGCGCTCAGAAACCTGTATTAGCTCATATATCTCGAGCTGTTTCCTTTGATTTTAACCGTTCCTGGATACCAACAGGCGTAAAGTGTACCGTAGCTTGTAGTCCACATCAAACACCCCCAACCGTCGGAGCCTTTACCTCGAGTCCACCAACATTGAAGAGCGCACGAAGGTTGAACTTGCCATCCTCATCTTTCTCGGCCACGCCCACTTCCGTGATAATGCCATCAATGAGACAGGCAGGAGTAACATCGAATGCGGGATTCCACACACCAATGCCGTCGGCAGCGATGCACACGGTTTCGATAGCCGATCTGTCGACAGATACGCCATCATACCGCGGACCCCGCATCAATGTCAGCTCTTTACCCGGTCGCTCCTCAATGACAATATTGTCGCCTGTCGCCGTGTTGAGGTCAATGGTTGTTCGTGGAGCCGCTATCAGAAACTTCACTCCATGGTACTTCGCGAGGATGGCCTGCGGTACGATGTAAGTAGCAATCCTAATCTAATTCAATTAGACACTAGGACTTTGGTGACGTACCAATGAGTATGTTCCTATTTTGTTGGCAGTGTCACCATTGGCGGCCACTCTGTCTGCTCCCGTTACGATGGCAGCAATCCGCTCCTCTTCTCCTCTCAGTTTCAGCAACGCAGCTGCCATAGAGTCGGTGATGAGCGTTGCCGGGATTCCATCATGCACAAGTTCAAAGGCAGTTAGCCGGGAGCCTTGGTTGTAGGGCCTGGTCTCTGTACAGAAGGCGTGATGCAGTGAGTCCTTGGAGTGCAATGCCCGAATCACTCCCAATGCTGTGCCATAGCCTGCGGTCGCCAACGAACTGGTGGTATGAGTATTGCGGAGATTGGGGGAAAGGATTACCATTACCCGGTGTTGCAATGTGTCAAAACACTGACTTTGTCTCCTACCCGTCCGCTGGTCGTGTTGCTAGCGATCCACTCGGCACCGTGTTTCCCAATGGCTTCGTTGTCGCTCACGTCGTCTACCAGCATCTTTTCAGCGGCCTGCACATAGGCCTCATGAACATCCTCGCCGGTTGACCCCGATTTACGGGCAGCTGCGGCGACAATGATCTTCAGCTTCGTGGCGGCGTCTGCTAAATTAACAGCGGTGGGTCTGCTAGTAGAGAGGTAGTCGAGTTTCTCAACAATAAAAACTTCTACCTCCTCAGAGATGGAAGAAAGTGCATTTGTATCCAGCTCGACAGCTAAAGCAAGTGCTGCAACGATTGCGATGGCGGGAGCTCCTCGCGTCCTCATCTCCTTAATGGCGTGCCAGGCATCTTTGCTAGACGTGATCCGATCGTAGACTTCGGAATGGGGCAGTCGAAGTTGGTCGAGGATCTCGAGCTCGCCTCGTTTGTATTTGATGGCCTGGAGCACCATTTTTGTTTGAATGCTTTTGAGATGAGGTCAAAAGGACGTTTCGAAGATATCGAAGATGCTGTTAGGATGTTCACTGGAGAACGTTTATTTGCAGGTAATCAGTTCCAGTGGAAAGCTTCCAGTTCGCCTTCGTGCAGGCCCTTGTCATTCATCGGTTGTGCAAGGAAGGCGCTACGTAGTAGTAACCTTACGTACTCTGGGTATATATTATACTCGACGTACTGTACTGTACAACGGAAAGGGCGTCCGGGGGGCTGTGGCTCACTTGGGCTAGGAAACCGGCCGAAAAGGTTGTGGCCGCCCCCATCTATAAAGATACCGAGGAATAGCGGTTACGACTTTTTCGAGTGGCCACCGTTGAGGCGCAAATGCTGGCTCGGTGCTTCCTCGGCACAGGCCGGGAAATTCCCAGGCCAACATGGGCACGACATGCCGTGAATGACTGGATGTCGACGCAATCATTCTCTTTTCTCGTCCTCGCCCCAAGCCATCGAAGTCAAAAATAATAATAACACAATCGGCTGGTCTGCAAGCAGTTCACTTTCTATTCCCCATCAAACATGTCTCCCTCTCAGCATGTCGGCCTTCCGGATCCCACGGCCGATTTGCATTGGGACGACTTTCGGGGACCAATTCAGCATTTTTTCGATAAGAATGCTGCAGCTCACCCCGACAGGCTATGCATCATCGGTACGCCTTTGTATCCGCCCACGATATACTCTTGATAGACGTACTTCTAACTTCGTAAAGAAACTGCGAGTGCTACATCTTCCCGCCGGGAGTTCACCTACAGGCAAATTCACGAGGCTGCTAACATTCTTGCCAACCATCTGATCAACAATGGCGTCCAAAAGGGCGAGGTTGTCATGGTACGTAATGGCCGCCCTAATTTTTCAAGCCCTTTCAATGACTTTGTGTAGTGCTACGCCTATCGTGGCGTTGACCTTGTACGTGATATGCTGCCATCAGCATGAGGCTGAGCTAATCCACTCAGGCCATAGCCATCATGGGCATCTTGAAGGCGGGCGCGGCGTAAGTCTAGCCTTTGGTGGATTCAGCGGTGCTAATGAAGTGACAGCTTCTCAGTCATTGATCCGCTCTATCCACCGGATCGTCAGATAATTTATCTGGATGTGGCTCAGCCTCGGGCGCTTATCATCATCAAAAAGGCCACCCGGGAGGCTGGGCCTCTTGATACCAGTGTTCGAAAGTTTATTGACGAGAACCTCAAGCTGCGAACTGAAATTCCGGCTCTTGAACTTAAGGATGACGGATCTCTTTTATCTGGAAATGCCATCGACGGGAAAGATCCATTTATCGGTCCCAAGCCTGAGTCTCTGCAAAACCCGGACGTAGAAATTGGGCCCGATGATACGCCTACGCTGTCTTTTACCTCTGGCTCGGAGGGCAGACCTAAGGGCGTTGCCGGACGGCACTATTCGCTGCCGAAATATTTCCCCTGGATGGCTGAACGATTCAGCCTCAGCGAAAATGACCGCTTTACCATGTTGTCCGGGATTGCACATGACCCGATTCAGCGCGATGTCTTCACTCCTCTTTTCCTCGGTGCAACCCTGCTCATCCCGTCTAGGGATGACATCATGCACGAGAAGTTGGCTCAGTGGATGCGCAGAGAAGGTGCGACCGTCTCTCACCTAACTCCAGCTATGGGGCAAATCCTGGTGGGCGGAGCCTCGACTACAATTCCTAGCTTGAACCGTGTATTCTTCGTCGGTGACTTGCTCTTGAAGCGTGACTGTCGGAAACTTCAAGATCTTGCACCCAACGTGTACATTGTCAACATGTACGGAACAACCGAAACGCAGCGAAGCGTCAGTTACTTTGAAGTCCCCAGCAAGGCATCAGACCCCAGCTTCTTGGACAGCATGCCGGATGTCATTCCAGCTGGGCAGGGAATGCAACATGTGCAGCTTCTCGTCGTGGACCGGAAAGACAGGACCAAGACTTGTGATTTCGGGATCATCGGAGAAATATACGTTCGCGCTGGTGGTCTGGCAAATGGTTATCTTGGACTTGAAGACCTTACGAATGCCAAGTTTGTGACCAACTGGTTCGTCGAGCCGAACAAATGGGAGAAGCTGTATGACGAAGCTCTTTTAGCCAAAGAGCCGTGGAGAAAGACATTCAAGATTCGTGATCGCTTGTACCGCACCGGAGACTTGGGGAAGTACATGCAGGATGGCAACGTCGCCGTTGTCGGCCGTGCGGATGACCAGGTGAAGATTCGCGGCTTTCGGATCGAGCTCGGTGAAATTGACACTCACCTGTCGCGGCACGAACTTATCCGAGAGAATGTGACGCTCGTTCGGCGCGACAAGGATGAAGAGCTTACTCTTGTCAGCTACTTCGTACCTGAGATGGCGAAGTGGAAAGAATGGCTTCAACAGAAGGGACGGACGGAGCTTGTTGTTCCTGATGATGGATCAATGGAGGGACTGCTCAAGCGCTTTGAAGGATTGCGCCATGAGATCAGGGAGTATCTCAAGGGCAAGCTCCCGAGCTACGCCGTGCCCACGGTCTTGGTGCCACTCATTAAGATGCCCCTGACCCCCAATGGCAAAGGTAAACCCATTCCAGATGGAATATGCTCAAAAACTTACACCGCACAGTTGACAAGCGAGCCCTTCCCTTCCCGGAGCCTGCTCAGCTCAGATCCGCTATGCGGCGGCCATCCTATGACCAGACGACATTGTCTGAAACGGAGAAGGCTGTAGCAAATATCTGGGCCCGTCACCTTACCAACGTCGTATCTGCGCGTACTATTGCCCCCGAGGATAGCTTCTTCGACCTCGGTGGACACAGCCTAATTGCTCAGTACCTGCTACTGGATGTCACTAAGCAGTTTCCGGGTGCAAATGTGTCTCTTAGCACATTGTTCCAGTATCCCACGCTCCGGTCCTTTTCGGCCGAACTGGACAGGCTTCAAGACCCCATCGGGTATCGCATGGATACCGTGGATGAAGTGAATGATGTTCCGGAGCAGGAGGAGTACTATTCCAATGATGTCAATATCCTTGCGGGTCAACTGCCTACTAAGTTCCCCTCGGCATCTCTCAGTCGCTCAGGCGCCAAGACCGTGTTCCTCACTGGAGGAACCGGTTTCTTGGGCAGTCATATCATTGACCAGCTCGTCCGCGACAAGACCAATTTTGGTCGCATTATAGTCCACGTTCGTGCTAAGAGCGCAGAGGATGGGCTTCAAAGACTCAAGAACACCTGCATCGCGTACGGATTGACGATTGACGATCGCATTGAGTGCGTTTGTGGAGACCTTTCGCGGCCTTTGCTCGGTGTCAGTAAATCTAACTGGGATACTTTCTCGAAGGTGAGGTTCGGCTTTATGATCCTCATTAAACTTTGCTAACATCTTGTAGGAGGTTGACATCATCATCCACAATGGCGCAAGGGTAGGTGCTGCATACTGCATGCTCTTTCGGAGGTACTAACTTTCTCAGGTGCATTGGGTGCTTGATTATGCCACTCTGCGTCCTCCGAACGTGCTGTCCACGGTTGAGCTGCTCCAGCTGTGTGCCACGGGCAAAGCTAAGCAGATGATCTTCGTATCCAGCACGTCGGTACTTGATACAGAGTACTACCTAGACCCTGCGGCCGGTGGTCATGCCTCGCGAGGCTTCCCCTTGAGTGAAGATGATGACTTGATGGGCAGCGCGAAGGGCCTGCCATCCGGCTATGGCCAGTCCAAGTGGGTATGTGAAGGCCTGTTGAGAGACGCCGGACGGCGCGGCTTGCGCGGAGCCATCGTCCGCCCTGGTTATGTGACCGGCGAATCCAAGCGTGGAACAACTGTTACCGACGACTTCCTGGTGCGTATATAAGCGCAATACCTTCAGAGTCATAGCTGACACATGGCTTCAGGTTCGCATCTTGAAGGGCTGCATTCAGTTAGCATCATATCCGGACCTCGGCCGTAACAACTACATCAACATGATGCCAGTCGACTGGGTTGCTCGTATTTGCGTCGCAGCGGCTGCCAGCCCGCCCGAGCGCCTCTCTGTTCTCAATGCGACTAACCGCTCCACCACCTTCGGAGAATATCTCAGCGCTCTTGCAACGTTTGGCTACGACGTGAAGAAGCGACCGTACGACATCTGGAAGACCAACTTGCAAAAATACGTCGCGAACACAGTTGAGAAGAAGCTCCCGGAGCACGCGTTGCTGCCACTGTACCACCTCGCCGTGACAGATCTTCCCAACGACTCAAAGAGTCCCGCTTTGGATGACCTCAAAGCTAAGGCAACGCTCAGGAGATATCTGGGAACCACAGGAGAAGATATTCGGTCAGCTGGAGCAGTGACGGAGGAGCTTGTGGGTTTGTACGTGAGCTACTTGTGCGAGGTCGGCTTCCTGCCGCATCCGGAAAGCGGGGTTGGCGTGGCGCTGCCCAAAGTGGAGCTCACGGCGAAACAGAGCGAAGCACTCGCGAGAGTTGGAGGAAGAGGAGCGGTTGCGTGAATGCCATGAGATGAGTTGTGCGATATTTGATGAGTGCTAAAAAGTTCGCGATAGAATATGTACCTAAAATCAATCTGTGTTTCAAAATCGTACATTTTGAGTTGTTCAACATGGTAAACTCTCAAGTAGGATCACCCCAGAACATAGATTTTAACATTCCCGAGGATCAGATCCAGTTTCCTACGTCAGTGAACCTCTAAATTACATTACATTCCATTCCCTCTAGAGTCGGGTTTTCGGCAGGCCGCGAGCTGAAGCCTACTTCGGATATTGAACAAGCCGGGCTCGATGGGTTCTCGGTGAGCCCCAATCCCTCATATCGCAGCCCAGGTCCCCCCCATTTCAAAGCCGAACATACCTTGACTAACTATGTAGCCCAGAGGAGAAATTGAACCACAGTAATCCCGCCAACACCAACACGGCGTAACCCCCCCCCCCCCCCCCCCACCTTCCTAATCAATCGCGCCACAAGTGCATTCGCCACCCCACTGTAATCTCAGCCACAGAAGCGGGATCACCGCTCCCACCCATTACCGTACGGTACCTACCGTACTACGGTACGTAGCGCGGTGGTAGCTCCGCGGGAGTGCACCGCGCATTCCAAACCAAGCGCGACGGCCACATCTCAGCTGCGCCTCAGCACGCGGCCTGCACCTCTACGCCTTTTGAACGACCCGCAGAGACGTGATCCGCAGGTGTGGTTGGATCAAGGACCTTATTTCGCCATCGTAGGGCGAGACGAGGCGCAGGATCGAATCTGTGATGCAATCGGAGGAGCCGGGCGGCGGGCCGCCGTTTGCCGAGAGGTGATCACGCCTTCCGCCTCGTGCAAGCCTTGTCAGATCTTTGGGCGCGGCAGAGTGATGACTTTCGGGACGAACTGAAGAGTCGAACTATGCCCTCGAAGGCTAGGGCAGCAGCGAGGGAATATTCACACGTGCACTTCCTACACCCAAAAGGGCTGCTGCTCACTCTTTGACGTGATTGGGCTGGATATGATATTTGGGTGGCAAAGTTTATCGGTCTACATGGGGGTCTTTCGCGGGCAGTTGAGGCCTGAAGCTGCCGAAGACTTAGCAGAGCACTCCGGAAAGGTTCCTGCAAGTTCTGAAGGGTAAAAAAATGCATACCAAGCATGGATTTGCTCGTCTCAGCGACTTGGTAAGATAGAGATACGCAGGTACGCAAGTCAGACTTCCTCATTCAATATCATTTTAGACATTGAGTTCCAAGGCCTCGTGTCCCGGGCTCGACATCTGGAGCATACTACTCCACACCAGTTCATCCAGCATTTCAAGGTCGTCGTTATTCCCATCAATCATCGCACATCATCATCCAAAGCCTCGCCTTTCACCTAGAATGGCCAAGAAGGTAGGCCCAGCCTCACTCCCTCAACCAGCAAGCAGTATGCCCACGCCGACTCCAATCTGTGCCCAAGGCCAAATGCTAATTTCTTGTGGAGTGTGGTCAGGCACTGATGACTCCAATTCGGCCATGCGAAGCTTCACCTATCGCTGTGCTGCCAACACTACACCGTCTATGTTCTCCGGGCTCTTGAAGAATTCAAGTAATTTTCTGCCACACGTGGTCTCCAATTCTGTCCCGTCCCGAGCAATTTTGACTTCACGGTTCGAGTTCCACGGGTTGCGAAGGCCGCGCATACGCCAGTAAGGTACCCGCGTAGTGCTGAGCCACTGAACACGGAAAGGTTTGCCATAAATCTGGGGGAGAGGTTGTGGCGAAGACTCTAGTGTGGAATAATCGGCCTTCGAAGGTGAAATTCCGTCCACTCCGTCTGATTCAGTTGCAGCCGTATTCTCGCCGTCAACCGAGCCGGCTTCCCAGAAGATGGTTCCCCGGGCCGAGTCGTCAATAACACGGCCGGGGGGTGCTGTGTCGGTCGCCGGTGTCGGAATCATCTTAGGTGGATCGAGTGTAGGCATGGACGCGGCCGGCGCGGATGGGGCTTTGAGTTGCGGAGGTGGTGGATCCCCAACAATGTCAGGCAAAGGATGGTCGGCCAGAGTCGTAGCGGATAAGATCTCCTGATGAATTTCAGAATCGTCGCTGATGGAGGAAGCCATGCGTGCGTAGCCAAAGTATTCGCCTGACTTGTTCACGGAAAAAATGAGGTAGACGTCTTCTGATGACTATAACGAAAGAGCAAGTCAGTTTCAAGGCCTCCTCGAGATCTCAACAATGCTTGCGAAAGTGTTCACGTACCTCGAAAGCCTTGTTGAGTGCGGCCTCGTTGTGCGACTGAGTTGTCCAGATGCCGTTCCGAACACTTTGCTCAAGATCCAGTTGGGTTAAGCTCTTGACAACAAAGTAGCGGTCTCTAGTTCTGCCAGCAGGCGGTCCGGGGCTGCTGAATGTGTCTTTTCCAGCCGTGCTGCCAACGACTCCGTCCCAGCCCCTTTCTCCCACACCGGCCAACACTGGAACTCTCTCGTCGGGCTCGGCGGACATCCCTGATGAGCTCCTGCGACTAGTAGGCCAATCTCCCGGTCCATATCGGGCCCTCGGCCCTTGTGGCCACTCCTTGGGCTCCTGACGCTTTCGAAGACGACATACCAGTTTGCTGCCCGCGAACTTCGATTCGTGAAAGCGAATCTGCGCAGCATGACAGGCCTCGGCCGTGCGATAGTTCACGAATGCGCAGTTGGACTTGGAGATTAGGAAAACGCTCTCAATGTCGTCCTTTGCATCAAGCGAAAAGTGGTCCTTCAGTGCGATGATTCCTGCATTCGGTGGTAGGTTTCCGACCCACAGCGCATGACCGGACTGCTTTGGCTTGCGAGGTGGGCCACGTGGGACTGGTACAAGCGACGCTAGGGACGACGTAGATGATGAGACGATGGTTTCTGCCGAGCGAAACATGGTGTTAGCGAACAAGACCCTATTTCGACAGCTGTGACGTGATCGTAGTACCTTGCCCGCTGCGCTGTCCCGGTTCCACACTTCTAAACGACTGGTGCGGTTTTGGAGGGAAATCTCGAGAAACATGATGTCTTTGCCGTGGATAGGGCCCGTGGGGCGGTCCACCGAAGGCTGTATTCGGCATGTACGGTGGTTGATGGTGCTGATACGACATGTACTGGGGAGGGACAGGACTGCGCTGGCTCGAATAACCATGCTGGTAGAACTGCTGCGGCGCAACATGATGCGGCATTCGTTGGTCGGGTGAAGCGTACAGCGCATTCGGCATGCTCTGAGACTGGATGTTCATCTGCTGCAGTTGTGGAGGGTACTGCATTCCATAGGCTGCGGCCGCTGGATCCGAGTACATTGACGAGCCCTGACTCGACATGTACTGGTAGTTCTGCATCTGCAGGTTTTGCTGAATTTGGTAAACCAACGCCGGAGTTGATGCCCCTGAAAGCCGCTGCTGGTCTGACTGCTGGGCGGTGACGGAATGCTGAGCTGGAGAATGGTAATTTGGAAGTGCTGAAACCAAGCCCGCCATTCCAAAGGGTGAAGTCGTTGGCTGGTAGGGTTGCTGGTAAGGACTGGCCGGCTGTGAAGAGAAGCGCTGCAGCTGCTGGTGCTGCTGTTGATCCAGAGAGGAGTACTGGGTGTAGAAAGCAGGCGTTGAGCTGGTTACGCCGCTGACCCCCGAAGCGGGCTTCAACGCATCTTCTTGGGGAGCAGACTGCAGTAGTGCTTGTTGCGCCTGCTGCGCTGGATGAGGTGGGCCAGCATCGCCGTCCGGCAGGTCCCCCATTCGTTCCTCAACAATTATGGGCAGAGCTATCCACTGCTGCACCCAACAAAAGGCCATGTCAGCATACTATTACAAAGAAACAGACAAACGAGTGACACGACGCACTAAAAACGAGGGTGCTGGAAAAAGTGATTGGGGGGGAGGGCTCAGATGCGCATACCGGAAGTTCGAAAGCTCAGAACGAGATGACAAGCTTAAAGAGACAAAGACTACGTTCCCTTTTGCGTCTCTGAGACTCGAGCAACGTGGCGAAGGCCAGATAGGACCAGAGGCTCGAAATTGACGGGCGGGAAGGGCTGGCAAGGCTGCACGGGGAAGAGGCGGCGACTCCAATCAGGACGTCGGAATGGGCACAACTCCGAAGCGAGGATTTAAAAAAAGAAGGAGAAGCGGGTAAGGTATCTGGGGTGTACGGGAAGACGTCGTTCCCTAAGCCTGGGCTCGTAGAGTCGATACCCGAGTCTCGAGAGCTAAGAGGCTGGGTCGCGAGCAATCAACCACTTTGGGCCAGAAACGCACGCTTGGAGGCAAGTTAGCGATCAACCCGTGGTGCTAGTGGCGGGGCGAGGAAAGGGGAATGATCGGAGGGTGGCAGTGTGGCAGTGAAAGGGTTCAAGTAGGGTTTTTGAATTGGGATGGTGTTGATAAAAGGTAGCTAGTGTGTGGGGGAGGGGTGGTGAGCAATATAACACAGGGTAAAGAAAAATGGTGGGATTTTGATGGAAGAGTAGTGCTAGCGAGGGATTAGTGGCTAGTGTGGGAGCAATAGGGTAATGGAGGGGAGCTGAGATGAAGAGTGTGGGGTGGGAGGAGGGAGAGGGGGGGGGGTTAGGTAGGTAGGTAGGTAGGTAACTGGGGGGGGGGGGGGAGGGAAGAAAAGGGAAGAGGGTAGTGGTGGAGAAGGTGGAGAAGAATAAGAAGAGGACAGTATGAAGTGAAGGAGTTTGATAGGGAAGTGGGGAATACAACGATATGGAGAGGGATATTTGAGTGGAATATGAGAATGAGAATGGATGACGACTACATATGTATGTAGTAGTATTGATGAAAGGGAAGGATTGATGAGAGGAAAGTGGAGATGATGAACATAAACTGGGATAGTTCTTTCCATTCTCTTGCAGCATTTGCAGCATGGCATATCCAAGGTGGAAAGGATCAAGCCAGAGAGTCTAAGGAAAGAGCAGGCGTGAGTTGAGTAAGTGGGAGTAGTGGGAGTAGTGGGAGTGGTGGCAGTTGTGGTAGTGGTGGCTGTGGTGGCAGAGGTTGGTAGAGTTGCGACTGGCAAGAAGTGACAAGCATCTTCCTCTCTGAGGCTCTAACAAGGTGCGATTGGCCGTCATGCTGTTTAGAGGAGGGGAGGGGGATAGAGGATACAGTACGGTACGGTAGAGGGGGTGTGCGCCTTGCTGTCGGTGGCAAAGTGGGTAGGTAATTATGCAGCTTTTGGCTGGTGGCGATGCCAATATAGTGAAGGGGACAAATGGAAGCTCATGGGAGCTTGGGAGAGCTCAAGGTAGTAGCGACTTAGTTCCTGACTGTAGTTGTAGGCGGAAAAAAACACCTTTGGTTACCGACCTGCATATTTCCTCTCCGCCGTTTTCCGCTTCGTCCCTGTCGATGAGCATTCTAGCTGCGAGCTGGAAACGCGAAAAGGGTGGGTTGGAGGGAGGTGGGGGGGGAAGGGGGAGAGGGGAGAG
>ML996687.1:709152-817278 GCA_010356995.1 Trichodelitschia bisporula | reverse complement strand
AAGGGTACGTAGTACATCCGTACTCTACGTATGCTGCGCACATACTGTGAGCAGCAGCTATGATTTCCGCCAATGTAGCTTTCACCCTGTGGTCTTTTTTGGCGCGAGGCTGGTCGGCATGCCCTCTCTCCGTACGCACATCGTACCCTCAGTAGGAAAGGAGGTGAAGAAGGCGAAGCGGGGCGGTCATGACCCAGCTTTCCCTAAGTATATTCGTCGGGTGTGGCGTTACTCTTGGCCTTTGCTTAGGAGCGGCTATCTCAAGGTCCGAGGCGAGGACAAAGGCCTGGGACGTAATGGGACAGTTATCTCCTCCAAAGGGAGGTGAGAAGCGGTAGAGGGGAGAAAGCCTTTGACGCCCGAAGAAGCCGATGAAGGCGAGCTTGACCGTGGGAGAAGAGAAGGCATCGAGTGTTTAGCATGTCGTATACATCCGTAAGGGGATTGATGGGCCGCTGTTCAAGGGCCTAATGTGTCTGCAACGCCTGGGCGGGTCCAACCGTCCCCAAGGCTGGCGGGGAGGGGTGGAGGGGTGGAGTTGGAGGGGGATGGGGGATGGGGAGTGGAGAGAAGGCGTGAAAGGGCCTGGATGGATCTTGGGAACAACTGGGGGATGGACAGCTGGGTCTGGACGATGCCAAGAATGACATGGGTGGAATCGCGGTATGCGCAGGCATAAAAAAAGCCCAGATGGATGGGCAAATAATTTGCCGATGCGGATAAGGCTATTTTGAAAAGACGATACCTATCTCGCACCGCTACATCCGTAAATCGCATACTCTTTCCCTTCAACAACTTCCTACCCTACCCCCCCCCCCCCTACTACGTACCCACCCCCCGCCGTCCCTTACACTACCGTAGAGTACCGTAGACGTCTTAGACGCAGGCCGGCCGAATACTCTGACAGGGACTCTTCCCGTTTCCCAGCATCACGTCACACCCGTCATCTACATACTAGCAATCCCTTCCACCCCCCATTTTTTCATGCACCAACTTTTGACACCAGCCAGCTCGAACCCGCCAGGGTTGATTTCCAAGGCTACGTACATGCGTAGTAGCCTAGCTAACCCTCGTGCCCAACTTCCGCGTCATGCACATGCTCAGCCCATCCACATCCTTCGTCATTCCCCGTGTTGGTGCTCTTCGTGGCTTACGGTATGTCGGCTCAAAAAAAAGCTGGGTCAGCAGGGAACCTAAAGTACGCAATGCGCAAGGGAAAAAAGCTCTCCCTGCTGCGGGTGTGCAAAGGCGGAGATGGGGTCGAACCTTCGACAGCTCGGCGCGCCACAGATCGCAACGTCTCGCCCTTCATGACCAAAGCCAATTGGCCAATTCTTTCTGACCCTTTTGCTTTTTTACTTTTCCGGGCCGTCCCCTCGAAACTCTATACCACAGTATCAACTGCGTTGATGCCCGTTGCCATGCGATGAAAAAGGGTTGGGATATTTCGAACACGAAGAACCGGTCCCCATCTGTTCATGGCTGGGAAGTTAACGGCAGAGCGTGCAAAGCAGAGCATGACGCGACACAGGAAGAGGCTGTGGATCTGATTGTACGAAGTTGGCTATGCGGGGTGATTGCATCTGCGTCGGCAACACCCAACAGGCCACCGGGATGAGAACAACAGCTAACTTAGGCGCCGCTTGGACATAATCCCAAACTTCCATATGGTCCCAAAAGGGTAAATTCTCTGGACATCTCCTGTCCATCGCGGTGAGGCCGACGTTTCGCTTACCGGAGCCTGGAGCTATCCGAAAGGAAAGGCAAATGTGGCAAACCCATGATGCCCAATATTGAGTACGTAGTACACACAGAAATACTGTACCTACGGAGCCCGCTAGCTGCTAGCTCACTGCTGTAGGACCGGAGAGGGCTCAAGGCTTGGCCTCGGCAGGTTCTCGGTTCTTTGCCGCCAGGAACTGGTTGTTGATGTCCATCAGAGGACTTTCTGACTACCAAATTTATTCACTGTACATACCTGCTATTGCGGTGCGGAGATCGTGGATCGCGTATCCCTGAAGCTACAACGTCTAGCAGGGAACCTCTGCGCCACATTGAGGTTCTCTAGCCACAGTGTACATCCGTAGTGCTACAAAGCCTGGTGCCAGCAGTAGATGGATATTTAGATGAAGCGAATTCGGGCCAGTTCGCTTTGATCTTGCAAAGTGGGTATGAGCTAGGGTGAGGGGAATTACTACGGTAGGGGACAGAACCCTGCAAGACTAGAGGTATGTAGGGGAGATCTGCAGGTTGACAGATGGGTGGTGGTTGGGAGTGGAGTCGATGCTGCATGTACGAATTTGCGTCGCAATTTGATTATCGCGGCTTAGGTTGGAACCCGTGGAAGGCGTTAACAAGCTTGATCGGCCAAGACTCGAAAGGAGCGGGTGCGACTGGCTCTTTGGACCCTGCACAGCCTCAGAGCCCACGTGGATAGGCCCAGGCCTAGTCCCCGCTGTGGCGGGGCGAGTGGCGACGCTGCGAGCTTTTGCCACAACCGAGCAGGTATGACGGCATCACTTTGTCCTCCGAGTCAACTGCGACGTCTGTTTTCTGTACCTCCTGCATTGCCCTTGCGACGAAAGTTGTTTTGTGACTCGGCCACGCCGACAGCCAAATGATACGACAATGATGCTCATCTTCAACATTGGGCCTAAGAAGTGACGATCCCCACCTTGATCAGTTACTCTCTCCATACTAGCACATGCGGATGACAGGCAATGATTGACTGCTCTACCGCGTATACTGCAGGCCGCGCGACCAGTACGAATCAACACCGGTGATAAGCTCCTCGTTTGCGCCACGGGTTGGTGCAATTCATGCTTGCCACTGACATGAGCGCAAAGGCAATGCATAGCCGCGAGGGAATGGGGGCGGGCCAGCGACACATCCGCCCCCCGGTGCCCCGAGAAGTTGGATCTCGGGTGGAGGAGCCGTTGTTAGTCAGGTTCCTCTGGTGCCTGATCTAGTGTTCTATTGGAGAATTGTGCCCATGGGAGACTCGCTAGAGACTCCTCAGTCGCGGGCGCGTCGTACCACAGCGTGTTCAAGCTCCTGGCTCCACGGGAGCATGTGGCAAGACTGCGCACGAGAAGTTTCAGCATGCGATAATCCATTGGCGGCTGGATAAGGCGTGGCTGAGGGGAGCTCTCTTGAACCCTTAAATTACAGGTTTGGTGCATGCGATCAGTTGTTGTGCGGGGCCGAGTAGCGGGATCATCAAGCCAGGGTCTGGGGCCCGCGATTGGACCCTGTGGACGTCGAGGATTTCTTGAAACAGAATATGTATTGGTAGATTTATTCGTCGTTGATGTCTTGTTTGATTGGTCTAGGCCGTTATGCAGAGCAGAGTTGCCGAAAGTATGTCGTGACCTTTCTGGCCTGGCGAGATGATCATTTGTCTATTAGCAAAAGTCAGTACTGCGGTACGCATTACGCTAGGGACTAGTCATCATAGTGTAGTGGACAAAAGGGAGAAAAGTCTCGGTCTATTGCCCCATTCGTTGACTCTACCTGCACCTAAATGAGTTGACGCAACTGCGTAGAGCACGAGGAAACGGAATGCTCCGAAAAGGGGGTAAGCACCCCAGTAACGGTTTGGTCGTTGTCGAGTTCGCAGTACGTGGTGCCATCTGTGGCGTACAGTACGGGCGTTTATCGCGCAGGAGGTCAATGTGTGCGATAAACATAGGGCAGCCCTGGGACTAGGCAGTTCCCCGGCGATGTCCGCGCATCATCCTCCGGAGGAAATGATATGTCCAGATCTCCGTTCGCGAATTCTCACTGCCATTTGTGCCATTAGTTTTGTGCCAGTCAATACTCGAAGGCTGGTTCCAACCTATCATTCAAGAGGTACATGGATGAGGCGCCTTTGCACTGGAAACCGCTCTGCAGGGACAAGCGAGCAAGGAGGTACCGTGGTACACTTGCGATAAATATAATCCTGACAACTCAGCAAATCATCGACACCATGCCCAAATCTAATGCTATCAGCCTTCAGCCTCAACGGCACTCAGGGCTTGACGAACTCTGCCAAAAGAAACGGGTTCGTACATACCATCCACAGAGTCGTCAACGCAATCATGGGTATCTTGCAATGTCCATTTCATTTCTTGGAGCAAACATGCTCGTCTAGGAATTCATCGATATAGTTGAAGTAGCCTGGCTCCGCGACCGTGTCGTTGTGCGAGCCTTGAGGGAACTCCCGCCAAACCTTGGGCTGGCTACGGCAGACATCGTACAAGGTTTTCATGTGACTCGGCCTAAGTATTACGGTCAACGCGCGTCAAATATGCTATTAGGGAGAACGTACGGCACAATCTCATCCCTCAGGCCACTTAAAAAGAGGATCGGGATGTTTTCGATGGTGGGGAGGAGCTCATCACTCGGCCAAACCTGATGGCAAAGGGGTGCCAAGTATCTCGCAGGTGGGAATGCACTGATTATCAGTCAACATGCGAGCGGCGACTGACACCCCCGATAACAGCATTGAGTACCTTGGGATCATTTTTCGGATGCTCGTGAAGGTATTCTCCAAGACAATTCCTCCAATCGCTCCCTCCTTTTGGTTCCGCGACACGATGCTGATGCCTACAGCTCCGCCCAAGCTCTGACCGTATACCACCACCTTCGTGTCTCTCAGCTCTGCGCTCTGGCGAATGTAGTCGAAGCCGGTTTGAGCGTCAACATTCAGACCCTTTTCATTGGGGGTACCCGTGGATAGGCCATAGCCGCGATACTGCAGCATCAGTACGTTGCAGCCGATATCGTCGCTAAGCAGCTTAGCTATGGGAAGGCGGTGGCCGATGTTACCCGCATTTCCGTGGAACATGAGAATAGTGATATTGCGAGCATACTGCCTGTTGGCAGGGCGGATCAGGAAAGCGCTCAGAGATTCACCATCAGGTGTCGGCAGCATCAGTTCCGTGAAGTCGGTTATGCCGAATTGCGGGGGTCGAGGCACATCTGTGCGCGCCCCAGGGGGGACGTTACGCGGGTAGATGATTTCACTGTGATAGGAAATGAGCCTATGGTATAGCATAAGGGGAAATGAGCAAGCATGTGCCTACTTTTGCTTGAAATACAACAATCCGCTCACCAAGGCTGCAAGGCCAGAGGAGGCGATGACGGGAATGCGGAGGTAGGTAATAACACTATCAATGTAGTTGCTCATGTTCTGCGGTGAATTCCGGGAGGTACGCGGTGGTACAGGGTCTAGATAGCGGGTTTGATTGACTAGGGATAGAAGGAGGTGTGCGTGGAGGAAGTGTACCAACGTAAGGGCCTGACGGGGACGAGAGCGGAGTTTGGGGATGGGATGATACCGTTTGAGGCCAGGGGTCCCCTTTGACGGTTCTTGCCAGAATCATGCCAAGATGAAAGATCGCTTGGCGATTAATATCAGTCACATGATGAGACGGCCTGAGAGACTCATCAGCGGGCTTTGTACTGACCTCAATCAATAGAACTAATTGTTCTGCTTAGTGCTTAGAGTGTAGGTTCTGCAGAAACGGTTATAATTCCTTTTCAGATTCATCAGCTAGGCATCGTCAATTTGTAAATGAGCGAAAGGTACTCGTATGGAGCGAAAGGTACATCCGTAGATCGAGAAATCGTGTCATTGAGAAAAGACTTGCTGTAATCGGATGACGACCATTGCTCAATTTTCAGTGCCCAAAGCAGCATGGAGGCTGATTGATCGGAGCGTGCCCGAAGAGAGGTCAAGTGAATGGATCTGAGGATGGCCGTCGCGACCTTCCATTGCCGGCGGAGTACCACAGTACCGTACAGTACGTAGGGCTGAGGGAGATGCCAAGAACATGGTCCAAGCTCTTGAGCTCTCACCTCCCGCCGCGTCGTCGCCAGCACTCCATCTGCCTAACCGTCTCGCGCCTCCGAACCAGCAAGCTCCATCACCGCCCAGCCATACATACACACTCTCCCGCTTCCTTCTTCTTTTTAAAGTTGATTGTAGATCGTTTTTCCCGTTCTTCACAAAATGCAGCCTACCGGTGCGCTCGGAGAAGGTACCTTCGTCCCGTTTATCGGCGTTGGCGTTTGCTAAGCACAGTGGGGGAACAGATGGCATTCACGTGGATATGAACCACCTGAAGAAAGGCGAAGTCAAGTGAGATGAACCTGATCTGCAAGCCGGGGTCAGCATAGCTAATGATGTTCAGCCTGGGAACCTCCATGTTTGTCTTCGACGCTCGTTATCCTTCTCCGCATTACTGACAAGCTGCCAGCATGGCCATCAATTTCCGCGATGGTGTCATCCTTGGTGCCGACAGTCGGACGACAACTGGAGCCTACATCGCGAATCGCGTCACGGACAAGCTTACGCAGGTGGCGGACACGATCTGGTGCTGTCGGTCCGGTTCTGCTGCGGATACCCAGGCCGTGGCCGACATCGTGCAGTATCACTTGAACATGTACGCTATCACAAACAATGCGCCCCCCAATACGCAGACGGCGGCTGCCATCTTCCAGGAGCTGTGCTACGACAACAAGGACGCACTTAGGTACCGCTAGACTTGACTGCTTTCGTTCTAAGCTAAATCTTCACAGCGCCGGTATCATCATCGCCGGATTCGACCACCGGCACGGAGGCCAGGTGTACTCAATCCCTCTCGGCGGGTCTCTGCACAAACAATCGTACGCGATTGCCGGGTCGGGCTCTACGTACATCTACGGCTATTGTGACGCAAACTGGAAGGAGGGCATGACAGAAGAAGAGGGGATAAACTTTGTGAAAGGTGCACTGGGCGAGGCGATCAAATGGGATGGCAGCTCAGGTGGTGTCATCCGGATGGTCGTCCTGACTGCCAAGGGTGCGGTTCGGCACCTGTACTTGCCGGACAACGGCTATACCGGGCCTGGCTCGAAACCAATCTCATGAGGGAAGGAATGTGAGAGCTTGCATGTGCCTTAGCTAGCGTTGTGTAGTGTCTTTGTACTGTATCACTATGAGCAGTCGTAGATGGCATATGGTTTGGTTGACACTGACATCCCACGCTTGATGAAGTGAACTGCCCAAGATACTTAGGAGCGCAAGATATGGAGAGTTAAACAAACTGATACACTCCACTTATGAAGTGGTTATTCAGCACAGATGGTTAATACTGAAGAACTGGCGGGAAGAGGTCGTTTTAAGAAGTCGATCAAGCGTCTCTCTTGTGGTCTCCCCACCATCCGTACCCCTGCCATACCCTGTCATACCCCCACCAACTACGGGAACGTCATTGAACTGCCTGCGCCTCAGACACAGGCCCCCGAAACTGGAAGCACACACCGTCCCATACGGACAGCTCAGCAACACCAACTCACAAATAACAACCTCAAACGCCAACGTCCACTATGTCTAACGGCGAGACTCTCCTGCGTAAGGCCGAAAAGGCCCTGCAATCTGGCGGGCTCTTCAACTTCACGCCTAAAGAGCAGCGCCTGGAGAACGCCGCCGAAGCCTTCAACGACGCAGGTGAGTAAGCAGCTAGATCCCGCAACGGTGAAACCTACGAGTAACCTCGACTGAATGCTAACGCGAGCCATCTCACACAGCCAATGCCTTCAAGATGGACCGAGACCTCGCGAAAGCGGGGCAGACGTACGAGCGAGAGGCAGCCGTGCGCACCGAGATCAAGCAGCACATCGACGCGGCGAATGCGCTCAACGAGGCCTTCAAGTGCTACCGGCAGACGGCACCCGTAGAGGCAGCGCGTGTGCTCGAGGCGTCGGTCGCGGCGTTCCGCGAGGGGAAGAATGCGCGGCGGGCGGCGGCGCAGTTTGAGACGCTGGCGAAGCTGTACGAAGAACTTGGGGAGACAGAGCGTGCGCGCACAGCGTACCAGCAGGCAGGCACTTTTTACCGTGATGAGAACCAGGAGGCCACGGCGAACAAGAGCTTGCTCAAATATGCGGAGCTGTCGGCTATCGCAAAGGAGTACTACGATGCTATTGCAGTGTTTGAGGACGTGGCGAAGTCAAATATTGCAAATAACTTGCTACGGTTCAGTGTCAAGGATCACTTATTCAAGGCTGGTGGTAAGGCCCTCGTCTCGAGTGCGGGATGCGATGCTGATGAGAGAGTCTGCCACCTGGCCACCAACGACATCATCGGCGCCGGCCAGGCATTCCAGCGGTACGCTGAGATCGATAAGACCTTCCTCACGACACGGGAGTACGCACTGCTCCAAGAACTGAAGGAAGCGATCGAGGCGGGTGACCCTGACATGTAGGTGTTTGCACGACGATCTTGTTCATCCTTGCTAACCACCCGCTAGGTACCAGCAGAAGGTCAACGCATTCGGTGCGTATAGCTTATTCTTCGCTTACAGCATTTACTAACAACCATCAGCCAATCTGAGCCCCTTAGACTACTGGAAGGTAGGTCTAAAAATATTATATTACTCTCCCAATGACTAATCCTTCACCAGGAAACAATGATTGGAAGAATAGAAGACACCCTCCGGGAATCGGCAGAGGACTTTAGCTGAGCTGTCTGGGCCGTTCTGCAGAGGAGGGTCGTCGGCGAAAGTGGCCATACTATGGGACGCCGAGAAGCGTGGTTGGGATTCTTTGACACCGTTCATTTCCTCAGCAGCTTGGTCGGAGCAGAGTCAGCAACATAGATGAAGTGGAAGAAGTAGCGAACATGGAATGAATTGCAGGCGTACGGGTTTTAAAACTGTTATAGTGTCCAGTGTGGCCTTTCATGACAAACAAGGGGACCCTCAAAATCCAGCAAAAGCTGAAGCACCATCCCTATGTGACCGTTCCCGTGACTATCATAACATATACTCATATGAAGCAAAGTGAAGCAAAGGTGATGTAGATAAGACAAAGCAACAGAAGAGAAAAGCGAACCGCGAAACCCGGACCCAGGGCGCACAGGTGTAGACTAGACTTCTTTCACTCCATGCCGACGTCATGCTCGAGCATACAGATCAGTCTGAAAATGACAACCACAACTCCAGCATTAGTCCATGAGCGCCTACCCCAACTTCATGGAAGGCATCAACATTGGACATAAACCATTCGCTGTTGTTTTCATTCCCTCAAATCGCCGTCCTATCGTAAGTAGAGGCAGCGTCGTCATAATCTGCACCGCATGAAGAGACGGGACGTCCCCCGTGTGGTACAAAATCATCTCGGCCCGCAGTGTAACGAGGGACATGTACAAAGAGGAAGCGTTACCTCAAGCTTCAAAGCATATGATACAAGCACGTCGCTCTTCGGCGACTTTTGGCAAGGCTCGTCCCCGCGACAAAGCTGTAGGTCAAATACACGAAAGGGAAGGGAATTGAAACGCAGGATACAAGTCGGACGGCCTAGACGAGGTACAAATCCCATGCGACGAGGTGCCAGGAAGAAAGTCCCATCTCCTTAATCCATGTAGAAGTCACCCTTCAGAATTCGCTCCTGGAAGGCATCTGGCTTGACAGGCTGCCGCTTGGTCGGCTTGGGACGCTCCATGGCCGCATCGCTCTTAGCGCGATGGTGAACGGCAGGGGGAGTTGAAGGCTTAGGAGCCGAGGCAGCGGAGACAGCTGCGGCATGGGCGGACGCGGCAGACATGGACGAGCGCTCGGCACGGGAGCGCATGTTTTCGGCAAAGTCGAAACCTTGGCCTGATCGACGGCGCAACGGATTAGCCTGCGGTGGGAGAGCTCGGAACGGAGTGAGAGGTGGCGAAGGGCAAGCGTCAAAAGGCAAGGCAAAATAGGAAGTGATGGATGACGAAAGCGGAGCGAGGAGTGGGGACGTGCTCGGGGAATACACTGGAGATGGAGGCGAGTGGGACAAACCTCTCCCAGCAGCAGAACCAGGCGACGTTACGGCCCCAGTCGAGCTACGCTGCTGCATGTTGTCACGCATGGCGCGAGCCCCGAAGCTCATGCGGCGCGCAAATGGCGTCGAAGGTATCGGAGCGTCGCCTTCCTCAAATGGGTTCTCATCAACGGGCGAGTAGGAGGAGCCGGCATTTGACGCGGGACCTGAGGGTCCTGGAGACGTCGAAGAGGAACTGTCACGGCGGGTAGTGGCGAAGGGCGCTGCCTGATTGAAGATGGAAGGTGAAGGCTGAGATGGAGAAGCGGCGGCCAGGCCGACAGTCGAGAGCGACAAGCGCCGACGCTGAGCCTGGGCAGCTGCAGCAGTAGCAGAGCTGGGGAATGGCGGGCCAGCCGAGGTGGGAGCTGTGCCTGCGGAACGGCCGGGGCCGAATAGGTCGACAAACTGGCCTGTGATTGACGAACGACGACGAGAGCCAGTGCCGGAAGACGGCGGAGAGCTGCGTCCGTTACTGGGATTAGGAGCTGACATTGTGGGGGGCTTGAGGGGGAGCTTTTCGCGGGGTTTGTTGGTAGAGGTTAAGGACGAGTGAGTGAGAACTGGGGTGGGGGGAGGGTATGGACGAAAGTTGAGGAAGTGAGTAAAGGCGAAGGCGTGGATGGTGGAAATATATGGAGAGGTGAAGAGCTCGGGGTGACGGGTGGTGGTACCTAGGGAGGGGTAACGATTTATGGTAGGAGCGGGGGGGGGGGGGGGGGGGGGGGGGGGGGGGGGGGGGGGGGGGGGGGGGGGGGGGGGGGGGGGGGGGGGGGGGGGTGGGTTGTTGAAGGTGGGAGAGGCCGGAGCGTTTGAGCGGTTCCACTGCACACTTTTGCGGGAGTATGGACCAGTGGGGACTTGAAGTGGAGTGGGGTAGGTTTTTTGAGGGGTGGGGGGGAGATGGTGGTGGTGGTACGAGGTGTCAGAAGCACGAGATCTGCTTTGGTGGGGAAAGAGAGCTGGAGGTTGAGGGTGGGAAGGAGCGATGAGCAGGTCTGGACTTTTGTATGGAAAGGTTGTGACGCAAGTACCAACCCAGCGAAGAGAGATTGGGGGGAGACGATTAGGTAGGGACGATTGGCGATTGACCGGGGTGGGGATTGGTGCGGGGAGTGAGGATTGATGGAGGGAAGCTGGTGGCGGTGTGCTTCTTTCCTCTTTTCGTTTCCCCTTGTTCCTTTTCCTCGTCCTAGAGTAGCGGGGGGGTTGGACGGGTAGTGGGGAAGGTCCGAGAGGAGAGGTTGAGGAGAAGAAAATATAAGGAGCAATGTGGAGTGAGAGGAGAAGAGGGGAAAGAAGAAGAGAGAGACAAAGGCGGGGAGCGTGTCGGCCGTTCCTTCCAAAAGGAACTTTTTGTTTGAGCGACGAGGGCAAGAACGCCAGGGGGGGGGGGAGGTTAGGATGGAAAGAGAGGCGCGACGGTGAGTTGTACGGTACGGTACTGCGTACACAACGGTTGGCGTGATGTACGTCAGCCAAACTGCGGGGTTGGGAGGGGTCGAGACTGGTGGAGTGGCCGTGTGAGAGAGGAAGAGGGAGGGGAGGGAGAAGAGAGACAGGGGGAAAACAATACAACAGGCGGGAGAGGGCTAACAACCCGACAATCCTCTCCCTTCTCGTCTCGCCCTGCCTTGCGATCTCTCACACACGCGCTTCTCGAAAACCCGGACGGCGAAGAGAAGACGAGATGAGAGAGCAGAGGGAGTGAGAGAGAGTGAGAGGGAGAGAAGAGAAGGGGAAAGGGAAGAGGGCAGTTGCGAGTGGCAACCTTCGTCGGTCTTTAAGTAGGCTCTCTCCGCTTTCTACTCTCCATGCATCAAACACAACCCACAGGCAGCATACGGATTACAGTACTCTACGTCGCATCTCGCAACTCGCGCACACCCCAAAAATCCGTCTGTCCCACCGCACCACCATCCCAACCCCGCGCCCCGCTATGTTGGTCCAAATGCGGAGGCCAGGGTGCCCTTGTCCTCCTTGTGCCGCTGAGTGGCTCTTCCCCCGCAAATCTGAAGTGCACATCTCGTCGCTAATCAGCCCCAGACGTGCTTCCCCGCCTGCAGCCAAGAATTTCCCCTCTCCCCCCCCCCCCAAAACCCCTCTTCCCTTCTGCCAATTCAGCTATCTTTTCACAGCTACATCCGTACTTTGTTGCTTACTCTGACCTTCTGGTCCTTTCTTCTCTCTTCCACCTGCTCTGCCATTACCACTGTCCCCCCCCACCTCGCCCACATCTCTGGCCGTGCCACGCCTTCACGCCTGCTGCAGTCCGCATTGCACCTGTCTCCCGGCCTAACCCAAGCCGCAGCTAAAAGATGCACAAAGGCCGGGGCCGCTACTGGTTCGGTCCCGCAATGTGCGCCGCTTAGAGAGCCAGACTACAGACGACGTGGGCGAGGCAGGCAAGCCGGCTTTATTCTTAGCTCGGACACGCAGTCTTGGATTGTCGCGAGGCCTACCAATGATTATGCTCATCGCAACCTCGCCCGCCTCTAGCTACACCACCTAGTAAATCTTATCTCAACGCACACATGCGCTAAGACGTCCATCACAGGCTGCAGCGCTCCGTTACGGTGCATGAAGTTAACGGAGCTGAATGCTAGGAAGAACTACGGACTTCGGTCATCAGAGGACATACTGTAGTAAAGGAGTTATGATCGGCTGAAAGAGTGGGGATTTTGATTGTTTGTGCACAAAAGCTAGATGGAGTGACAGGCAGGGGGCTCTTTGCCCACTCGGCTCCACATGTCTGCCCGTGACCCGTGGGGGTCGGAGTCTTCAGCCCGCCGCCCCACAGCGCAAACCCACAAGCTGTGCAACCTGCTTTCCGCTTGGGCGCTGGGCGCTTAGCCTTGCAAGGAACTCCCAGGCTTGACCGCCAGGATGCTGATGCATGCTGAAGAGATCTGAATCTGTTCCGTGGCGTTACCCACCCTTCGAGAAAACCCACTCTCGGCCCTACTCCGACCTCCTAGTTCCACCATTCACCGCAGCACAGAATACAAACCACGTTCAGCATAACGAACCCTCTTGTTACAAATAATGTAGTTGTAGATACTTGTGATTGATTACAGCATAAAACAGCCAAATTACCAAACCATGGCGATCTTCTATTCAGTGACGCATCTACATGCGTAAAGCATCAAGGCTAGCCACCTCCCCTAATTCGGAGCAAAATCTCTGCTGTCGAACCACGCGGCATATGGCATACAGTTGCCCGGAGACTTCATTGTATTTCGGTTCCGGTACTATGCGACACCTTCACGCCCTAATCGCGTTCGCATTGGATTGGCCAGAAACAGTGCACCAAAGGCGAATTCCCAGCCAAGTCATTCACCGCTCGGAGCTTCAACCCGGATGGGCGCCTTTCAGTCCTCCTAATTGAGAGATGGGTCCGCGGTACTATCGTGGCGACGACTCAGCCGAAGGTGGTGGATAGCGAGATGAGTTATGACTTCAGCTCAACTTACGTAGGAGCCTTGATCATAAAAATCTGACCCGAATCAGTGGCCATTCCTATCAACGGAAAGCATGAGCCTTACCTCCTTAAGTGATTGCTGGTCCATGCTCGACAGCTTCTTCTGTTGAATGAAGCGTCGTCGCACCAAATTCCGTCCCAGAAGTACTGGTGGAGTAGGAGTTGCCGTCGAGTCCGATTCCACCGAGTGCTCGACATCCTTATCGGACTTCCTGGATACCTTTCTCTTGGCGCTTTCCTGTCGACGCCTTTCTTTCTCGGCTTTTTTTGCTTCCCTTTGCGCCTTCTTCTCAGATTTGCGTGCTCTCTTCGCAGCCTTGGAGTCGCCGGGTGAAGCCTCGTCGGATTCATCTGCAGATGTAGCGGTGCTCGTGACCGTCAAGATCCGGTCGGTCTTCCTCTTTTTGTGCTTCCCACTTTCCCTTTTCCTCTTTGCCTTCTTCGTTTTTTTCTCCTTCTTTTCCCTTTCGTTCCTCTTCCTGGACTCCTTGCGCGGCAGCTCATTCCCAGATTCGTTGTCAGATTTCTCGTCGGATCCACGGGTATCCGTAATCTCTTCTTCAGCCTCATTATTATCTCTTTTCCTCTTCTTCGAATTCTCTTGGCTCTTGACGACAATCTTCTCAATGCGATCCCCAACCAAAAATCCTCCACTGACGAAGGTAAGATTGCCCATCTTCTTAGTAACAACCTGCCTCAACAATGCATCCCTCCGTTTCGCCAAATCCTGTGCAAGTTCCTCCTCACCCTTGCCATTGAGCCGACCTAGCACACCTTGGAATAGATCGAGCCCAAAGGTGTGGGCATTCGTTACAGTCGAGGCTCCTAAGCCTAAATTGTCGTCCTTTATTGTGACGCGGATGTGCGATGCGCTAGCTGAGGTGTAGTGTGATGAGTGTGAGGCATTGTGCACACCTAGAGTGCTACCGGGCGTCCAGCCTTGGGCTGTAAGGATTTTGTGGCCGAAGCGGTCGGTGCTGCGTGACCAGGTGTTATTATTCGGGTCGTGAGAAATTCTAGTGCGCCTGCGGATCTACGTCAGCACGGGGCAGTAACTCGAGACATCAGCGGGGCCTTACTTCTTGGGGCCAGCAAGTCCCATCGTGAAAGCGGGGGGGGTACTAGCTGCTTTGCGACCTCGTTGTGCCGTTGTGAGGTCTCCAAGAAAATGTTGGAGTTGCAGTCTTGGCGGAACAAAGCTTTTCCGAGCACGTTGGCGGAACTTACCGTCGCTAACTCAATATAGCAACTTCCATCGTTGCTTCCTCATCCAGTCAGCTCCTCTGAGATCAGACTAGCGTCGGTAGCAATGAGTGGCCCCTTGACAGGGCAAAATGACGTTGACTTTTCCTTCCCACTCGTGATTCAGCCTTGCGAATGAGGAAAGCACGCCCGTCGCAACTTGTGTCAGCACCGCCGCAACATCAACCGACCTCAACTGATACGAGAAATATTTTCACAAACCACTCGCCTCCTCACTTTTGTGGTCAAGTAACCTCGGCCCATCTTACTTTCACTCTGCAACGGATTGTGACTTCCTCGTGCCATTCCTAACCATGGCGCCTTCGTATGACACCCCCTCACTTGCCCGTTCCGATAGTCAAGAAGTCCCTTTTGCTCAAAGCATCAACACGATGCTGCAGACAGCACGTCTTTCCGACCTTGCTGTCCTCATGCTACATGATTAACGATTCTTAGTCGCGCAGCCGCCTCATCGAAAAGCAGACAGAAGTAATTCAGACCCATCTGGTACGCGTAGCCGATATGCGCAAGCGCATCAAGGAGGCCATGGAAGCCTATGAAAAATCCGAGTACGGCTTCTGGGACAGCCTCATAATCACGGCCAAAGCCTTTGGTTTCGGCTGACTAACTTACCCAGGACCAAACGTGTCGATACTGAACTCAAAATCCTCGTCAAGTTGCTGGAAGAGAGGAACAACATCGAGCGTCAAGAGCGGGATCAGATAAAAGAGCTTCAGCACATCATTCAACGGACCTTGCGGGAGCTCATCCCTGTCGCGGCTCGGCGCATCAATGATATGTCTAAATGGGATATCCAGGCGTAGGATAGCTCGCTGTCGCTAAGAATTCCAATGCATGTCAATCAATGACTTCTATGTTGTCCTATACATTAAGCAAACTCATCATTGACGCCTCCAACTGTGCTCCCTAACGATTCCTGCCCACAGATACCTCAGCTCCTGATTCTGTCACCCATCGATGTACTTTTCTCTTACCTCAGCAAATCGAGTGAGAAGGTAGTACTCTAGCGAGCCACTGACATGCTACCACATGCTACTGTAGAACCTTCAAACTGCCCTTCGTTGATTTACTGCCCGAGCACGAGAACAAGGGTATATCCTGCATAAGGAAACGGGCCATCAAAGGGAAAATATTCCGGGAGTCAAGATGCTGCCAACAAGGCGACAGTTCGGCCCAAGACTCAACAGGACAGGTAGGATAGGAGCGAAAAAGGAAGTCTATGTCCCAGCCGAAGCTTTCTACAAGTTACCGAGGATAAGCGAAGAGAAACGGAGTGAAGTCTAACCACTGCAGCGAACCTACCCTCAGCCAAAGAAAAAAAAAGAAAAAAAGGACCACAAACGCATCCCGAGCCCGGCCCTGAAAAAATGAACCCTGATCCATGCGTGAATACGATAGTGTTCGTCTTCCCTTCCGCAAACGGCCGTATGACTTCAGCACCATCAAGCTGTCAATCCTGTTCGTCCCATCCGGTATCTCTAGGTGATGTCCTTATCTCACACAGCTCGGGCGCCAACCCTGGCAAAAGCATCCGTTACACCCATTTCAAATGTCGTACATCCAGCGGCGCAGAAGTGGCCGCATGTCAAACAAGATCAAATCATGACACGACGGAAGGTTGGCCACCGCCGGTTGAATGCGCTGGCTGCATGACATGTTGATTGGCCAGAACCTCCCTGGCATAGAACTCAACGAGCATTGTTCCGTATGCCTCCATTTCCTCAAGGGGGACCGCAAGGCGAAAGTCATTCAGCAGCAGGAACTGGAGCTCCAGATGATTGAGTTCAGGAAGTGGGAGACCACCAACCTGCGAAAACTAGCATTAGCATACCGATTCAGGTCCGTCGAAAGGTGAACCTACCTTGGCGTATCGCGAGTTAGTGTAAAAGATGTCTGAAAAGAACTTGCTGGCACATGTAACTCCAGCGATAACGAGCCGGTGGATATTGAAGCTGTCTACGACGAAGAAATGCGACAAGTTGTAACCATCGGGATCCAACGGCGTCTCAGGTATCGGAGGGGATGGGGGATGCAGTTCTCGAGTTCCAGCTGACGGCTCCGCCGGCTTTCCCAATGAACCTGATGGAGGAGGCGTGGTAGCGTGCGCGCTAGTAATAGCCAGAGGAGAGCTATGATGACCGAGTGTGGCGGAAGAAACAGAGCTGTGCCGACTTCCATCGCTCGTCGAGGCATGTCGTTCTAGGGACTGTTGGCTGGCCTGGCGTAGACTCTCCAGTGGTCCAGAATTGACGCGCTCCGTCATACGGTCAAAATACACCAACAGGCTTAGGAAAACCTCATATGTGGTTGGGCAGTACTTGTGGATGCGGCTGAGATAACTGAGAATGGAAATGCTCGGGACATTTTTGCCATGAAACGCCAGAACACTCGTTGTCTGCTGGCTGAGACCCGCGGTGCCTTCGGGTGGTGGAATGTGCTTGTGAAGGTGTTCATGTTGCCGGTCGTTCGTTGTTGTAATCTTCGTCAACAGTCCCGCCACCATTTCGATGATGTCAGTAACAGGCATGTCCGATATCTCATATTGTGGAGCGACATCACCTCCCGGGATCCGAGTGACAGACCGTGAGAGTGGGCTATTATCATCGAAAACGAAGCTCTGAATGTGCGATAAGCTGCGAACTTTGATACGAGCAGGAGATGAGATGGAGGAAGCTGTAGGTGCATAGGCCGAACGGTCGGGCGAGTTGTGTACAGAGGAAGGGACCGAAGTCGATGAAGGCAGGACGTGCGATTGCTGGGTGAAATGCGACGAAGGCTGTGCGCGCAGATTCGATGTGATTACGGAAGGGGTGGCGGTGGGTGTTTGATATGCAGATTGCGGCTGGAATCGCGGGCTCGGGGGAGGACGACGTTGAGAGGATTGTGTAGAGGGTGGCACTAGGCCCGCTGCGGCAGGATGAACAAATGTCGGTCGTTGCGAAGATGTATTGTGAGAGTGTGGGGGGTGGTGCTCCTGCTGCTGAGAGTTGTGTGCTTGTTGATGCTGCGATAACGCCGCCGAGCGGGCGGACGCCGCAGGAGAAGCTCGGGGGACGTTCATAGCGTCAGTCATGGGAGTATCCATACGCGCAGGAGCAACGAGGGCTTGTGATGATGTTGCAACACCGTCTGTGAGCAGACACTCGGCGGCGACTGCGGAGGCAGCGGACACGGCGGAGTGGACTGGTGGTGGGCGGGCTTCGGGGCGATGCGCGCAAGTCCCATGCTAAAGCGAAGTGCAAACAAGTCTTCGAAAAGATGAAAAGGCGATTATGGAGGAGTTTCAATTCCCGTCCATAGTTGGCGAAAGTGTTTGAGTGACGCAAATGGGAGTGGGGGGCGTGTTTTTTTTGGAGTTGGAGTCTTTTCTGGGGGGAGAGGGGGAAGTGAGTGGCTTGCAGAGTGTCGGAAGGCAAGATGCAACCGTGTGGGGGGGGGGGGGCAGGTGGAGAGTTTCTGAGTGGTGAGCGGTGTTTTGGTAGGTGGAGAGGATCGGAAGTGAAGGGAGGAGGGTGGGGTGGGTAGGGGTGGGTAGGGGTGGATGGTGGGAGGAGGGACGTGCTTGCGTGGGTGAAAGGGCTGACGCAGTGGGTGAATGAATGGGGGGAGAGGGGCGCTGAGGCGGAGGTGAAGGCGGTGGGAAGCAGTAGTATGGTGGTGATATCAGAGGGTTTGACGGATTATTTTCTGGAGATGGCGATGGATGACGGATACCCGTAGAGGAAGACGGACGAAAACAGATGATAGAGGATGCGTCTGGAGAGCAAGAGGGATCAAGTGATTCGACAAGCTTTGGTGTATGATATCGAAACAACCAAAGCCAGCTGGCGGGTGGGAGAAGATTTAGAGGTTCAGAGATTCAGAGAGAAAGAGAGAAAGAGAGAAAGAAAGAGAGAGCACGAGAGGGGAAGAGAAGTAATGGAGCTCAGCGTGTAAGGAGCAGCAGAGAGATAGGTGGAGAGGGAGAGGGAGAGGAAGAGAGTAAAGAGACTAGATAGAAGGAGACACTCCACTAGGATGGCTTTGCATAGAGATAAGATTGCATACTACGCAGAGGAGGAAGAGGAGGTGTAATTGTCAGCGGGAAAGAGGCAGAGAAGAGACTTGAAACACTGTAGCTTATGCTCAACCTACGCTCCTCAAGAAAGCTGCTAAAACATGACTTCTTTCTCTAACGCTCGCACGCTTTACACCTTCACACTCGACTGCTTAACACGTTCTCACTCTCTTTCCCTCCTGCTCCCTTCCTCACATACTCGTATACGCACACCTACATACTGTATCCTCTCTCTCTGTTGAGTGTGTACAGTATCATATACATCTGCAATCCTTGGCAACACGCCTCATCTACGCTTTCCTTATCCTACTCTATCAGAGCACATCAATTCCTCCCTTCTGTCTTTGCTTATCGGAAAGGTTTATATTATGTGCTATGCACCCCGTCTCCTCCTCCGTCTCCCCCGTCCCAATTTATCTGTCCCTATTTCATGCTGGGTAGCCTTGTGCCATGAAACACAGGCCCTGCGTAACTGCGTCATGTCATTCATGACAGGCGGAGATCGGAGTGCCTTTTGGGCACGTCGTACATAAGGCAGTGCCCCGCCACAGCCACACAGCCCAAAAGCATGCCCCTTCCCCAACCTTTGAAGCCCTCACCACCCCCGCACTCCCCGCCAGTGAGGCGTGGGCCAAGGCGCCACCTCCATTCGCTCATCATCAAACCCCACCACCCTTCGTCCTGTGGTAGAGTTAAACAGCAAACCACCCATTCTGCAAAAGCACAACCGCACGCCCTTCTTCTTACATCCGGTATTCGTACAGGTTGTTATACCACATCCTCCATCTCGTCGTCATCGTCTTCGTCGTCCGAATTGTCCGCCGTGCTCATGCCTCCACTACCCTCCACATATGGTGCAATCTCTTCCTGCTTGACATGCGGCATATCCTCGGTCTTGAACGCTTCTAATGGCTCGTTGCGCAAGTGTTTAGCCAGCTCCACCTGCTCCGCATTCAGGGGTCTCAACGTCCATGTGTTCGCTGCCGGCCCCGTCTTTACCATCACGGCAATCTCACTAAGAACCTCACGCAGATAGGCTTCTGGTTGTCGCGTAGCATGCTTAAGCTCCTTCAACCCCCAGAACTTGAATTCCTGGAACTTCTGCGCCAGCAAGTCGATGAGGTCTTCCTTAGGGATGCGCGCCGCTTTGTTTTCTTGCGGACGCGCCTTCTTTTCCGCGCCAGTTTTCTGCAGAGGTCAGCATAAGTAGCAGAGCTAAGCCGAGGGTACATACGATGAAGGTATCGAAGTTAGAGCCGATGCCCATGCCGGTGTTGTGCAATTTGCTGGCAGACATGTCAACAGCCAGCCGCAACTCGGCCTTCTTCTCCTTCTCGATTGCCGCCTTCTTGGCCTGTATTTGCCTGTACTCTTCGGTGTCTCGCGGAGTGCAATGAGCCTCATGGTTTGGCATGGCGGCGAGCTCGGTGTGTTCTACGACTGTTAGTCACTCATAGCATGACTATAGCACGGTGTGCGTACTGGGAATGCTTCGGCCTTTTCCGCGTGTTTTGTCCACTTTCACCGGGCCACCTTTCGAATCCACGCCTTTCGAAGAGCCTTGTGCTCTCTGCCGATCTTGCCGACCGCGTCCAAAGACGTGTGGCCGATAGCCGGTCATGTTCTTTTCTGAGAAGACGAACATGTTCCTGGTTTTTTGGTTCGTGACATTCATATCGTACTCTTTAGGTATCAGATCCCAACCCTTGATGTCTTTCTTCATCTCCAAGCGCAGCTGTTTCGGAGTTAATACCTCTCATCAAGATCAATGGCAGCCCACCTTCTGCTCCCCCGACGGCATTTGCCACACTTTCAATTTACCAATTTCGATTTCTTCGTCGTCCTTAAGTTCCGACAAGCCAGTCCAGAGATCCTTAGGTACGCGTACCAGCCAGCCCTGCGGCACGTTCGGGCGGATGATCATCTCACCGGTGTCCTCATCTTCACCATCTTGCAAGACAAAAGGAGTCCCATCGGTATTGGGTTCCATCTTCACTTTCGTGTCTTCCTCCATTTTGTAGCCGTTCGAGGTTGACGCCATATTGCGCGACGTAGGATTGAAGGGGTGTCTGGCGCTAGAAGCTGTGAGGAATGACGACAGCGTGGCCGAGTCCGGAGCGGAAGTAGAGGTAGGGTGCGCAGACGCGGTGTGAGGGCGCGAGTCGGCGTGAGATCGAAAGGGGATAGAACGCATAAATGGAGGGGGATGTGGAAGTACTATGTACGTAGAGCGAAGAATGGCTGTTTGCAGAATGCGGAGAAGTGAACAAAGTGAGGCTCACCTTCGCGGAGAGCCCCCCTCTGTGGTACGGTTGAGCATTAGTTTTTCTTACTTAAATATGTATCCATGTGTATATTAAGTTAACGGTTACTTTTGAGCAACGTGGCTGAGATTGTACTGTTAAATTAAAAATCTATGTATCTATGGTATCTTAGCAGAACGTTTAAATGACTTGAACGTGCTGCAGCAGAAACATTGTATGCACGGTTGTTCACCGTTAGAAGCGTTTATTAACAGTTTAGGTATGTAGATCGTTATGCCAGCCGTTGCGAAGCGTTTATCGACCGTTTAGGTACGTAGATTGTTGTGCCTGCCGTTACAGCAGCAGCTTAGGTAACTCAGACAGCGATGGCGTGATCCTACATCATACATAGGTTGGTCTCAGAGCTCTCGCTCTCTCTCCTTCATCGTCAAGTCATTCACTTCAAGCTCATCAAGCTCATCAAGCTCATCAAGCCCTCAAGCTCTTCAAGCTCATCAAGTTCATTAAGCTCATCAAGCTCTCAGTTACTCTTCCTTTAAAATCAATACCACAACCGCATCAACAAAAGCATCGAGGGAAGCTTGCCAGGACCGTAATAGTAAGGAAGCTGCTGCTGCTGCGGATATAGGCAAGGAAGCTGTATGTATGCGTAAGTGGTATATATAGCGTGAATCGCAAGAATATGGCTCTGCTACGTCTTTTCTGCTCTCACTGTTGAATGTACGCTTGTGTGGTGACTACCGCTTATAGCCTACAACCCTTCATTGAGCGTTTTTTTGCGATCACCGTTGATCGTGCGTTTACTGGTGGCTACGGTGTAATAGCGGTCAACGGTTTATTTGGTTTTAACCATTCATTTCATACACGGGTTCCCTTAATGACTCATTGAGCATTGAAGTACATTATATTATCGTTTAAAATTCAAGCCATGGATGGGACATTAGTCGTAGGCGGCTCATGGGCGCTAATCCGAGACCGGTTAGCCCCCCATAGGTCCACCTTGCACATGCCAAGCACCCTTATCGATAGAAGCTCTGAGACGCCGCAACCTCCGCCTTGTGTGGACAACCTGTGGTGTGGCATCACTACCTCCTACCACACAAGCGGCTTCACTCATATTGGGAGTGTTCTCAAGCCTGAGAGTCTCTGACCGCAATGGCTACTCCACGAATAAGGTCTGCCATCGAAGAACTGGAATCATCCTCGGCAGCCTCCAAGTCCTCTCTATATACGGAGCTACTCGACGGCATCATCTCGACATCCAGCCCGGATACCATCGTACCAAACCTCACCGCCTACCTGGACTCACTTCTGGGGGACTCAGTGGGGCTGGTCACCTCTCGGCCGCTCCTCCAAGTGTTCGTTGAGAAATTTCGCACGATCCAAGATCCGGACGTCAGGATCGCGGTGGGCCAGCATGCGCTCCAACGCATAGCGTCCAAAGTGGTATCGTACGAGGATCCCGACACCTCCATCAAGCTCATTTTGGCCGACGCGTTTGAGGAGAAGGAGGAATTTTCAGCGTCCGCCAAAGTACTTCAAACCGTCACGCTAGACAGTACACAGCGGGCCATATCGGTCAACGACAAGGGCAAGATATGGATCCGCATTGTGCGTTGTTACCTTGAAGAAGACGATGCGACATCAGCAACGGGGTGTCTCAATCGAATCAAGAACATAATCCACGACATCACGGACAAAGAAGTTAAGCTTAACTTCCAGCTTTCGCAGGCCCGCATCTTCGATTCAGAGCGCTCATTCCTGGAGGCGAGCACTGCTTACCACACCTTCAGCTTCGATACCAACATTGACGAGGACGAGCGTCTTCAAGCCCTCAGTGCTGCCATCATATGTGCCGTCCTCGGCCCGGCAGGCCCACTGCGCGCCCGCACGCTGGGGCGCCTGTACAAGGATGACCGCGCCACACAGGTGGAAGAGTTCGGAATTCTAGAGAAGATGTTCCTCGATCGACTGTTGGCGCCAGCTGAGGTCGCTGCCTTTGCGAAGAATCTGCGTCCGCATCAGCTTGCACGCACATCGGACGGGTCAACGGTGCTGGATAAGGCGGTGCTGGAGCACAACCTGCTGGGCGTTTCCAAGCTCTACGCCAACATTGGAATTGATCAGTTAGGCGAATTGCTCGGCATTGATGCCGACCGCGCCGAGAGCTATGCAGCGCAGATGATGGAGCAGGGCCGTCTGGCAGGCTACATCGACCAAATTGACCGCTTCATCTTCTTCCGTGGTGAGGGCAGCGGGGAGCGGAGCAAGGGCCAGGGCGACGCTGTGGTTGGATTGGACGTGCGCAAGTGGGATGCTAATGTGCAAAGTCTGGCCGAGGAGGTGGAGCGCATTGCCACCATGATCCAGGCGAATCACGCGGTACGTGACCCCGTTTCGTAGCAACCCACCCTCTCTTGCTTACTCTCGTCCAGGACTTCTATGCTGCGAATATGGTGCATTGATGGTGGGCGGAGTAGCGCGAACAGTACTGCTTCTCAAATGCGAGGCAGGTACCGTAAGAATGCATTACCATTGGCGTCTAGAGAGGGCATCGCATGACGCATGGGGATGAGGAGGGGGCTATCACCTTCAATGGGTATGACATGGATGATAAAATGAGCCATGCAATTATGTTTTTCATCGCCATGCAAGCTGAATTGTTCCGCAAGTATTGCTCTTTGATCTTGACTGGAGAGCAGATGACGTATTTTAAGGTCAATCCATCGCTCCGACCTTGTATCCTATTGAGCACGAAGCCTCACATTTGTGATGGGGGCACACTTGTGGTAGAGCATCCGGAGTGAGTCTCGTGCTCAGGTGAAATAAGGACCTCGTAGTCCATTGGTATGTATACGATTCTCTACATCATCATTGCCGTGGTCGTACACGTTCGAACGCCCTAACTCCTCAGATCCGAAGGCACATGTGCCATGAAAGCCCAACCCCTCCAGTAGCCTCCAGCCTGTACATAAGCCTTGCCATAACTCCGCACAGGATTCGAAAGGAATGAGAAGTGGCCGGACTAGTCCATATCCATGGCATCCGGATCTGGATCCTGATCCTGCCCCCAGGGACCGCCGTGCTGCAGGCTGTGGCCGTGTGCCTTGTTCGGAAAACGTGCGGTCGGCATGCCTGCGGGAGGGCCAGGAATTGTGAGAGCTTGCCTATCTCTCGCCCTGGCCCGGGCTTCAAGTATAGCTTTGCGCGCGCTGTCGTACTCTTCCGGGACGGTCAAGGACGGTGATAGGCGATACAGCACCATTTGCATCTTTGCAGCGGCTTTGGCATCATCGCCAACCAATACATGCTTGGGAAGGCGATTGAGATGTTTCTCGATATCGGGGATGAAGATGGGGCGCTCAGAGTCGGATTCTACCTCCTCCTCGAGCTCCTTGTCAAGGTCGTGGATAAAGACGCGATGCTTTGTGTCCTCAACATCCATCCATTCTTCATCGTTGTGGTCGTGAGATCGGGGAGCATTGGCGGGGTTGGAGGAGCGTGAGTGGGCATCTTGAGGGAGCAGATGAGCGGGGAGCGGGACAATGGCAAGATGAGAGCGGGACAAACCGATGTTCAGCAAGTTGAACCGTTTCGTTAGGCGTTGAGGGTCAGCTTCGAGATCGTCAGGATTTCGACGCTTGACGCCATGAGGCTGTTGGTCGACAGGAAGCTGTGCGTGACAGAGCATTGCGGGCTGCACACTTGCAACGGTTCCCCCCGCAATTTCTGGCGCTTGCAGGATTGGGCCCCTCTTTATTTTTTCCTTTCTCTCTCTCCGCGACTTGTTCACACACACGTTCCTCTTTCTCTTTCTCTTTCTCTTGCACTTCAAACTCGCGCACCGATCCCCTCCCCCACTTCCCTTTTGTCAAGTAGCGGCGCGACCGCTCAGCCGATAACAATAACAAGACCAAAGACTCCCGAAGCCCTTTTCTTAAAGAAAGAAGACAGTGAAAAGAGGAGAATTGATAGGCAAAAGGAGGGGGGAGATTATTGGGACTTTTTCACGTGCTAGGTGGAGCAATTGCGTGTATTCTCTTTGTGTGAATGCGTCTGAGTCACCGGTTGAGGTACGCGGCCGGGTGCAACGAAGCTTTAATATCCTCGACTGCGACTTCTACAAGCGCCCGTTCCACCTGCATCGTCCGCCGCCGCAGCTTCGAGAAATTTCGCCTCTCCACCACATTCCCGCTCCGACTAGCAACATCTGCAACTGGAACCGCAAACACAACATCTACCGCCACAACAGGAACAACTACTGCAAAAAAAATCTCCCCCTCACCTTCGGCACTTTTCCGCTTCCGGACATTTCGTAGCTTTTCTTTGTCGAGAGGCCGCTTGCCGTCCGGCTTTCCCTTCTTGAGCACTATGGCTTCCAACACCACGCTTTCGTCTGGCGAAACTCAGCACGAATGGAATGCAAAGCGTGTGCGTGACACGTTCCTTGATTATTTCAAGCAAAATGGTCACACGTTCGGTAAGCTCCTGTCTGCTCAGTTAATTTTGGACTGCTTTTGCTTTTTCTCTTTTACCGTGCAAGTGCTGAACAAAGCCCCCCCCCCCACCAGTTCCATCCTCCTCCGTCGTGCCCCTCGCAGATCCGACGCTGCTCTTTACCAATGCTGGCATGAACCAGTACAAGTCCATCTTCCTTGGCACTGTTGACCCCCAGTCTGACTTTGCGAACCTAAAGCGTGCAGTCAATACTCAGAAGGTGACTCTTTGAATGCATTCTATCTAAAAAGTGTTCCTTTCTGACCGAGATTGCAGTGCATACGTGCAGGTGGGAAGCACAATGTAAATTCAGTCGATGCTTTCATGACTATCGCTAACCCTCTAGGACCTCGATGATGTCGGAAAAGACAGCTACCATCATGTAAGTGTGATGCATCTGCTACTCCACCGAGACTAAGTAATGTAGACATTTTTCGAGATGCTTGGTAACTGGAGCTTCGGTGACTACTTCAAGAAGGAGGCGATTGCCTACTCCTGGGAGGTGAGTCATCAACCCCTATCAGTACCTTCTGCAGAGTTAACGTGTAGAAGCTGCTCACTAAAGTGTACGGCCTGAAACCTGACAGGCTCTATGTTACCTATTTCGAAGGGGATGCCGCTGGTGGCCTGGAGCCCGACACCGAGGCCCAAGAGCTCTGGAGATCGGTTGGCGTGCCCGAAGATCACATCCTTCCTGGTAACATGAAGGATAACTTCTGGGAAATGGGTGACCAGGGACCTTGCGGGCCTTGTAGTGAAGTCCATTACGATCGTATCGGTGGACGCAATGCTGCACATCTGGTCAACCAGGATGACCCCAATGTTCTGGAGATCTGGAACAACGTCTTTATCCAGTATAACCGCGAAGCAGATAAGTCCCTGCGGCCACTTCCCAACAAGCATGTGGACACGGGTATGGGCTTTGAACGGCTCGTCTCCGTGCTGCAGGACAAGTCATCCAACTATGACACTGATGTGTTCACCCCCCTCTTCGAGACCATTCAGAGCATCACTGGCGCACGGGAGTACCGTGGGAGGTTCGGCGCTGAGGATCCTGACGGTATCGACACCGCCTATCGCGTCGTTGCGGACCACGTCCGGACTGTTACCTTTGCCATTTCCGACGGCAGCGTACCCAACAATGTCGGGCGGGGCTATGTCGTGCGTCGGGTTCTGCGGCGTGGTGCTCGTTACGCTCGCAGGTACCTCAATGCCGACATTGGCTCGTTCTTCTCCAAGATTGTGCCGGCCCTTGTCCAACAAATGGGTGACATGTTCCCGGAAATCCGTCAAAAGGAACAGGATGTCAAGGAGATTCTGGACGAAGAGGAACAGGCCTTCGCCATGACGCTGGACCGGGGCGAGACCATGTTCAATAAGTTTGCCCAACAGTGCAGGATTCACGACTCCAAGAGTCTGCCTGGAGATCAGGTGTGGCGGCTGTACGATACCTATGGCTTCCCTGTCGACCTCACCAAGCTGATGGCTGAGGAGTTGGGCTTGGATATCAACGAGGACGATCTCAAAGTCGCTCAGGACAAGGCCCGAGAGGCAAGCAAGGGCGTGAAAAAGGGCGCTGCTTCGCTTGTGAAACTCGACGTGCATGACCTTGGTGCCCTAGAGAAGATGAACGACGTGCCGAAGACGGACGACTCCGCTAAATTCCGCAAGCGTAATGTCACCGCGCAGATCAAGGCTATCTACCACAGCAAGCTCTTCCTCAAGTCTTCGGAAGATTTGCCCGCGGGCGAGCAATTCGGCATCATTCTGGATCGCACAAATTTCTACGCCGAGCAGGGAGGCCAGGAGTATGACACTGGCATGATTGTCATTGACGGCGTTGCTGAGCTCAGCGTAGAGAATGTGCAGGTGTACGCCGGCTATGTTTTGCACACTGGGTACTTGAAGTACGGCAACTTCACCGTTGGCGACGAAGTCATCGCCGAGTACGACGAGCTGCGACGTCAGCCCATCCGAAACAACCATACCGGCACCCATGTGCTCAACTACGCGCTGCGTGAAGTCCTCGGAACTGAGGTCGACCAAAAGGGCTCCCTGGTTGCACCGGAGAAGCTCCGCTTCGACTTTTCGCACAAGTCTGGTCTGAGCGAGGCGGAGCTTGCGAAGGTTGAGGAAATCTGTACTTCGTACATCCGCCAGAATAGCGAGGTCTTCGCCGCTGATGTGCCTCTCGCCACTGCCCGTAACATCCGCGGAGTACGTGCCGTCTTCGGTGAGACGTACCCGGACCCCGTGCGTGTAGTTTCTATCGGCGTCTCTGTTGAGGCGCTGCTCGAGGACGTCAAAAACCCTGATTGGGAGAAGGTTAGCATTGAATTCTGCGGCGGTACACACGTCGACAAGACTGGGGACATCAAAGAACTCGTCATTCTTGAGGAGTCGGGTATTGCCAAGGGCATCCGTCGCATTATTGCCGTCACGGGCCAGACAGCGTACGACGTGCAGCGCGCCGCCATCTCCTTCAAGGAGAGGCTGTATCGGCTGAGTGGCTTACCCTTTGGACCAGAGAAGGAGGCCATGGAAAAGGAGGTCAGCGCCGAATTCAAGCAGCTTTCCATCTCCACCTTGACCAAAAAGGCCTACGAGCGTCAACTATCCGAGGTCGGCAAGGAGATCCTCAAGCATCAGAAGGAAGCCCAGAAGGCTGAGAATGAGAAGTTGCTCAAGGTGATCAAGGAATACTTCGCTGGAAACAAGGAAGCGACCTCTTTTATCACCAATGTGCCATTTTCCGTCTCGTCGAAAACGTTGGGAGAAGCCATCAAGCATGTCTCGAGCAAGAACAAGGATAAGACAGTGTATCTGATCACCGCAGATCAGAGTACCGGCAAGGTTGCGCATGGATGCTATGTCGCTGAGGTAATGTTTCGCCAGTGCAGTATACCCTGTCTCAAAGCTGATATCCATAGACCTTTAGCAAAAAGGGCCTCGTTGCGAGTGAGTGGGCCAATGCCGTTGCTGCCGCTGTGGGCGGAAAGGCAGGTGGAAAGGGGCCTACATCCATAGGCAGCGGGACAAATGTCGATAAACTCGATGAGGGTCTCGCTCTTGCTACAAAGTACCTGGAACGGTTCCATCTCTAGAAGGCAGCAGGATTCCTTTGCACTTTTCTCCGCTTGCTTTTCGGCGGGGTGCTCCTGGAGAAATACGGGTTATGAAGTTTGATGTCATGTACTATAGATATGCCGGTTGACGGGAAACTCGACTGCTTAAGCTTAGACGCCCTTTGTTTTTGCGTCCCATCTCTCCTTTTGAAGGACGATGAATACGGTGAATGATATCTTGTGCCCGCGGCCCGATGAGGTTAAAGTCACGTGACTTGGAGGCAAATGGATAACCTGTGTCCGCGCCTCGAGCCATCGAGCTTCTTCAACCACAAACCACCACAACCGTCAACCATGGCCACCATAGCCTCCCTCTCGAAAGCTCTTCCGAAACCTAAATACACGGACGAGGAAGAAGAGCTTCCCGCCCACACCCGCTCACGCGGCCCGCGCATCGTCGCCGCAAGCAGTCTCGATTCCCAAATCACACTCCGGAGAACGGGCCCACCACCCTATGGCCAACGAGCAGGATGGCGACCCCGCGAGCCCGAGGACTTTGGCGATGGCGGCGCATTTCCCGAGATTGCCGTCGCGCAGTACCCGTTGGACATGGGCCGGAAGTCGACTTCATCGGCCAACGCGCTCGCCATCCAAGTCGATGCCGAGGGTAAAGTCAAGTATGACGCGATCGCGCGGAGGGGCCACAGCGATAGCCGCATCATACACTCCAGCTTCAAGGACTTGATTCCGTTAAGGCAACGTGCTGATGTCGGCGAGATTTCGCTCGAGCGGCCGTCCGAGGAAGAAGTGCAGGCAACGAAGGAAAAGACTCAAACGGCGCTCGCATTGCTGGTCCAGGGAGCAGTAGGTACGTTATTGGCATCATATAATGCTCCAATGTCTGGAAATGCTAATAGTCTCCATGCAGCTGCTCAAAGGCCCAAGAATGTCAAAGGCCTCACGCGCGAAGCCCCAACCTACGTCCGGTACACTCCTTCTCAAAACCAGATGGGAGACTACTCGAAGAAGCAAGACCGTATCGTCAAGATCGTTTCCCGACAACAAGACCCGATGGAGCCGCCGAAGTTCAAGCATAAGAAGATCCCCAGAGGGCCGCCATCCCCTCCGCCGCCCGTGATGCACTCACCGCCGCGGAAGCTCACGGCAGAAGATCAGGAAGCCTGGAAAATTCCGCCGCCCATTAGCAACTGGAAGAATCCAAAGGGCTACACGGTTCCACTGGATAAACGGTTGGCTGCCGATGGGAGGGGGTTGCAGGACGTCACCATCAATGACAAGTTCAGCTCGTTCGCGGAAGCCTTGTATACGGCTGACAGACATGCACGCGAGGAGGTCAAGCAGCGCGCCCTCATGCAGCACAAACTTGCAGAGAAAGAGAAGCAGCAGAAAGAAGAGCATCTACGCATGCTGGCACAAAAGGCACGCGAAGATAATGCGGCTGGCAAGACGCGTCGCGACCGTGAATCCCGGAGTCGCAGCCGCAGTGTCAGCAACTCTTCCCGCAGCGCCTCATCCGACGAGGACGAAGCAGCCTATCGCGAGCGCGAGCGTGCCCGCCGCGAACGCAAGCGCGAACACGAGCGCGAATACCGGCAGCAGCGTATGGGCGCGGAGCGACGCGTACAAGTCATGGCACGCGAGCAAGGTCGTGACATCTCTGAAAAGATTGCCCTGGGACTGGCGAAACCAACGGCCTCGGGCGAGTCCATGTACGATTCACGCCTCTTCAACCAGTCCAGCGGCTTCGCGGCCGGCTTCAACGAGGACCAGCCATACGACAAGCCGCTCTTTGCCGCGCAGGATGCTCTCAGCTCCATCTACAGACCAAAGGCACAGGACGACGATGATGGTGAGGGCGCAGGTGAGACGGTGGAGCGGCTGCAGAAGACGAAGCGCTTCGAGGGCTTCCGGGGTGCGGCAGATGCCGAGGTGCGAGATGGTCCGGTGCTGTTTGAAAAGGATGACGGACGCGGCAAGAAGCCGGCCGGTGAGGACGACCCGTTTAACATCGGACAGATGATTAGTGACGTGACGGGCGGCAAGGCAGGGACGAAGCGGTATGGCGTGCAGGAGCCAGAGGGGCGGGATTCGAAGCGTGCGAGGGTGGATGATGATTCTAGCTAAATCATCCGTCAGGGGAACAGTTGTGTCACTCGAAGCGACGCCGGCTAGTGGTTGAGGTTGGAGACTTAAACTTGACTTGCACATGCATTGGGATACCAAGGGTGCTGGAGTGGTGGTTGCTTGCTGAGGTAGAGCATGTATGCGTGTTGAAATGTATTTATATACAGGCTGTGGCGTCATTCAGTTCGGAGCATAAGCTAAAGATTGATACTAGGCATCTGCAGCATGAAGCAAGCAAAAATGTATGGTGAATTTTTCGATAGCATTGACCTCGAACAGCTACGGGGAGCCGACAACCTAGAGCATAAGCTTTTTGACGGCGAGGCCACAGCTTCCCAGCACGTTGAGTCCCGAAGGTTGTGCCAACCAAGGTGACGATGGCTGTGCTTAGTGTTCTACGCTCATCTTGGGCCTAGCTTCTCGAGCGCACGCGGCCCCTGCTCTTCCCATTCATCCTTCGATATCCACATGTTGTGCTTGTCCGCCATCTAGACGGTGTTAGACCTGGGATCCAGAGGCGTACGCCCACTTACGATGTTGGCCAGCACGGCGCCACCCAGAAACACCATGTGCCTCCGACGAGGAGGATCTTCTATGCGCACCTTGAATTTCTGTAGCTCGTCAGCATTGCCATCTGCATCACAAGAGAACGGACATTCAGCCTCTCCGGGTTTCCATGAAGCACACGGGTGAGCCATAGCTGCTTCAGCTCCTTCTCCATACGGCTCGGAAGCCCCGGGTACATGCTACTACCACCGCTGAGCACGATAGCCTTGTACAAGCTACTCCGCACATCGACATCCGCCGCTTGGATCGTGTTGAAAAGGAACTCGGCAATACCCGGCTGCTCAACATCCACCAGGTGCGGCTGGAACAAGCATTCAGGTGCCTCAAACCGCTCGCTTCCAACGCGGATGACGCGGCCATCCGGCAGAGTGTACGACTCAACGAGCACAGTCGTGTCTTCGCTGAGACGCTGGTCGAGCTCCAAGTCGTAGGATACGTAGCACAGCTTCTCTTTAATCTGACGCACCGTCTCAAAATCTGCTGTACGATTGAGGGCGTAGCCGCGCCGCAACAGCAACGCGATCAAGTTGCGCGTCACATGTCGGCCAGCTACGTCCAGCCGCCGCGTGAGGTGGTTGAGGACTGTAGATTCATACACGGGCACGATGTGGGTGACTCCATCGCCCGAGTCCACCACGACACCAGAGCTAAGGCCTTGTGCGTAGAGCGCCAACACGGCCTGGATAGCAACGTAGACGCCGCCGAAGCCGTACCGTTCGAACATAACCTCACACATTTGTTCGCGGTTCCTCAGGGGATTCATCGGTGGCTCAGTAAGGAGGATTTTGCGTCCCGTGGGGTCGATGCGCATCTTTTCGTAGAAGGTGTAGTCCCAGAGCAGCTGCATGTCGTCCCAGCGCTTAACAATGCCATTCTCCATCTACCCGCTGTTAACCAATGTGGTCCGATTATTGGTATGATTGAAAGGCACATACGGGGTAGGTGATCTGCAGCATCGATCGCGCCGCCGCGGCATCGTCACCGCACATGATATCTTTGACGACGATATCCCCATCGCGCTCCTCGGACCGCAATATGGGTCGCCCTACAATTGACGGGTACTGGTGGTCGGGAAAGTTCTGCCCTGTATAAGCATGTCTCCGTCTTGCTAACATCACAGTATATGTACCTGGCCGGCGTAACCGGCCTTTAGGAAGCCCGTTCCGCCATCGAGAACTACCCCAGAGTGATTAGCTCGAGCGCAAAGCTAAAGGCGGTTGGAGGGGGGCAGAGCTATACCGATTGGCCGCTCCGACATTATAGCAGAGGAGAAGGCAGTGGCAACGGATGGCAGCGGCGTGCAAAGGTGAGGATGTGGAAACACGTTCTCGTCGAGCTGCCTTGCGGTGGCCGGGTGGGGGGTTTCGTCAGCGGAGGTCGTCACGGGCCCTGGCTGTGCATGAGGGTGCCAAGCAAAAGGTACAGACCAGGGTTACTACGGGTAGGAGTGCGGGAGAGAAAGAAGTGGATACAATCCGGGGGATAGGGGGAAGTATGGATATTTTAGGGAATATGGGAACATGCATGGATCACGTTGGGGAATTACTGCGAGATCTGGTGTCCGTCTCACGTGTAGATAGCTTCAGGGAGAAATCATGTTTGACATTTGACAGTTGATGCTCTTGGCTGATCGCAGTCAAGACGGTAACAACCATCCACACTATTCATGATGCCATTGCCAATCCTGAAACCCCCATTCACAAGCGTCTCCTAGTAGAAGAAACCCAGAATCTTGCCAGCGACATGCTTTCTCCGGGCTTCCTCATGGTCCATGATGCCAGCGCTGGTAGTCAGGACGATGAATCCGAACTGACGCGACGGCAGCAGCTTGACAACCCACTTCTCCAAGTCGTTAAGCTGGACGTTGTAGCGAGGGCTGATGACACCGGTCTTGTTCAGGCTGGAACGATGTTAGCATATGCCAATCCACCTAATACTTCTCAAACGTACCGGCCGTTGAGCTGGATGACGATCTTGCCGTTGCGGTGGTCATCAACCTCTTCGAACTCGCCAATGTAGCCTGCCTCAAGAGTCAGTATGTCGCAAAGATTAAATGTTCATCTTCATCAAAATCAGAGAACGTGTAAGGTCTTCGCAAGTGCTGTACCGGATACTTAAAGGGCAAAGGTCGTAGAAATGCGAGACCGCCACCTAGTTATCAACCCGGAAGGAAAGACGCAAGCAGAAATGAAATGTCTCCGCTTACCGTGACGCTGCATGACCGACAGGAACTTGATGATGACCTTCGACGAAGGGCGGATCATCACCTGACGCTTGCCAGACTTCTCGGCGTTGTTGATGGCATTAAGCGCATCGTTGAGGACAGAGGTGCGGACCATTTTGACGTTAAGAGATTCTCAGTGGCAAGCCCTTGCAAATGAGGTATCTACAGATGGGTGTCGAGTTAGCCTTCAGGAGCCTAGATGAAGAGTACCTGCACACGGAGGTTTCTTCATCTTTTGTTGCGTAGGAAAGTGCGTATCACAGCACGAGGCGATGATTGCGCTCCCCGGCTCACTGAAAGGTGAGAAGCCATCGTGGCGGCAGTACACATACCTCAGGTGGCCGATGGTGAAGAGTGTGGAGATTGTTGATGCGCGAAGATGAAGGGAAAGAGAGCCTGGGAGTTGCAAAACCTTAAGTGTGCTTGTGAATTTTTGCCGAACTCTTGGCAGGACAGGGGGCATGGAGCTTGGACCACATGCTTTCTTCGACCTTGAGCTAGAACGAACGGCCTCGTCGCCTTACCTCTGCACGCTCCGCTAACAAATTTACAAAGTCTACGCGACACAACTGTTTAGCTTGGGGACATGTTCGCAAGGTTCGGTGGTATTTATTAAGACACAAATTATATGCCTTCTCCATCGTCTCTGGCCCACAGTTTGACGGTCCGGTCTCTGCCACAGCTAGCGATCCACTTTGAGTCTGCACTGGTATCCACCCCAGTAACAACCGACGAGTGCGCCGTCAATGTCTTGACCGGCGCCCATTCATCCGCAGACCACACCTTGACCGTCTTGTTAAACCCGCAACTTACCATGAATGTCCCTGCCTTTTTGGGGACGAATTCATCCTTCTCGTCATCGCGGAGAGGGGCAGATTGCATCGCTGGACCATCTGTACCGCGAAACCATGCCATGTCCGTCACGCCGCCACTGTGTGCACCAATCGTTGCCGTCTCCTTGATTGCGCGCACATCCCAACATTTGACAAAACCATCGCCTGAGCCTGACAAGACGCGGTATCCATCTGCACCCCACGCCAATGTGTAGATAGGCTGGATATGAGAGTCAAGGTACATGATCATGCGCCCAGTACGCAGATCCCAGATGCGTCCAATGCTGTCGTATCCACCTGACGCCAGCAAAGAGCCATCTGTATTGATAGACACTGAATGCGCCTCACGCGAGTGGCCTTCTTGCAGTAAGAGTTCCGTCTGTGTTTCTAGATCCCATAATCTCCATGTCGAGTCGTGAGATGCGGAGGCAAGGAACCGACGTGAAGGATGTATGTCTACATGTGCAACACGGCCGTCATGCCCGACAAGGGTCGCAAGTGGTGTATCTTGCTCCAGAGACCAAAGATGGACAGACCCTTCGCCACCACCAGATGCCAGATTTACAGTGCCAGGGGACACGCCCGATTCTGGAATGGTTGCCCCTGGAACCCAAGCGATGCCGCTGACAATGTCGTTGTGACCGCGAAGAATTGCCTTCTCCTCCAGATTTGGCACGTCGAGGAGTTTTACCGTGCCTCCCCAGGTGCCTACGGCAAGCAGCTGACCGTTTGGCGAAAACCGGACAGTTGCCAAAGGTCTATCTGAGGCGATTTGCGATCCATAGAGGTCAAAGCCTTGCAGACGCTCCTTTACGGCTTTCCGGTACTTGACGTGGGTGCGCAAGGGGATAGTAGATTCCGCCTTTTGGTATGCTATGCGCTGTTGTGCCTTGGGCAAGGAGTACCGCGCAATATCTTTTCGAGCTGCCAAAAGAGCATCGCTGCCCTGGGTATAATATTCTTCCTCGGCATCGCCTTCATCTCCTCGATCTTGGCTCGTTCCCCCCATTTCGGCATCATCGCCTCCCTCGCCCCCTTCGGCCTGGCGGGTCAAGAGTTCGCGCAAACGATCTCTCCGATCGGCTGTGTCTTCTCCGAACAGTGTGATGGGTTCACCCAGATCCCGTAACCGAGCGCGGACTTTCACATCGTCGGTAGGTACAGCTATGCCAGCGGCAAATCGTTTGCGCTCGAACTGTGCGAGGATAGCGGAGGCCTTTTCGGGGGCCACGCCGGACCCGGAGTCGACGTAGTAGTCATGATCGACAGCTGCAGATATTTAGCGAGTCACTTCCCAGATTGATCACTGGTGAATGCTAACGAATATTTGCCAAGTCGATCCCTCCCATATTCGTATCCTGAACAGTCAGATAAGTCAGTTGGTGGGCTCTGATGGGTAGGTGATGGGTACCAACCTGTGCCTCGGCCTCCTCAACGTAGGCCTGGCGTGAAGGGTGTACCACCATGGTAGTTATGAGTGAGCATACGACTTGGGTATCTGCGATAGGGTCTGTTAGGCGCTGGTTGAGGTAGTAAATGGCGGGGGAAGTTGTGACCGGAACGTCGACATGGCGTCGGAGCGCGTCTAGTTCTAGCCTTACCGCCCGAGAAGCGCGTCGGCCATGCGTATTGCCGCGCCGCGCCGCCACGTCTGAAAGCATCAGCCACTTTTCTGACCGCAGATGGAAAAGTCGTGACTTCGCACGGGCTGCACAATTCAGGCAAGAGTGGTGAACTTCAAGCTCCATGTCTACTTCATTCCTACACCCCTATGATACAATTCTGTTTGTGCCTGATAAATCTGATACACCATCCCATGCATTTCACCCTCTATGCGCCTTAAATGCTCGAGTCAATTATGCAGACAACATGAATAAAAACGATCTGGACGCTTCGGATGCCTAGACGACCTAAAAACGTACCCATCAGTGAGTGGACTTCGCTAGGGTCCAGAAATTCTCCATCTTAGCCTTTGTGAGAGCATCCTTTGCCTGGCTGTCCGACTCAACCTCCCTAATGCTTCCCCACTTCTTGAACTTCCTGTCGCGAATCAATCCTTGATAAATCAGCGTACACGTGTTGTCTTCAGTGTCCTCCGTCTTGCCCTTCCCCTTTTCATGTTCAGTATCGTCTCCCTGTTGAACCTGGCCGTTACCCTCGAGAATTGCTTGCCATTTGATTCGCCTCAACATCAGTTTGGTATACTGGCGCGTAGAGTGCTCTCCACCTTCTAGGAGGACAATGGTCATGCTCGGCGCAACAATAACGCAACCGGTTACGTCGTGCCACTCTTTTGCGTTCTTGTCAATCAGGTACCGATGCTTCCCCAAGAGCTTCTCCTTCCCAAGGGCAACCTTGAAAACGCATATCTGTAAGCCACGCGCCGCGTTCTCATCGGCTTTCTGCTGGAGTTTTTGGGCTCTCTCCTCTTTGGATAGCTGACGCTCGACATTGGACTGATCATGCGCGTTCTTGCGCTCCGCGACCTGCTTGTTGACCATGGCTTCGACAGCAGTAGGATCCTTGACTGCCATTTCACCATATACCCGCATGACGTTACTATGCTTGATCTTTGGCGCCGGAGTCGGTACCAGGCCCAACCGGATTTTCGCTTGCTCCTCCTTGTGCTCCTCGGCTCGCCGAATGCGCCGCTGTTTCTTCTGCTCCCTTTTTGTGAGCTTGAGAGGTTGCGGGCCCACATCAGTGAACTTTGCCTGTGGTGGCTCAATCAGGATTGGGTGCACAACCAGCCGCGATATCATCTCGTTGCCTTCGATTCCGGTTTGGAGCGCTTCGTCCCAGAACTCAACGTCTGGAGGGGCCGGCACAGCAAGCGCTTGAATTTCGGCGCTCTCATCCAGTCCTGCGCGGGCTGCCTGTGCTTGGATGCGTTTCTTCATGGCCTCTAAGGCGGCTTTACGGCGAGCTTCATTGGCAGCTGCCATGGCCGGGCGCGCATGCATGTTGTGGGTGAAATGGAGCTGGCGGTACGGCCGTGATGGGGGTGCCTTCTCATCACTGATATATGGATTGGACTTCGTCTGTTCGGCTTGCTTGTTCTTCGGCTTCGGTTTCTGCGCAGCTTTGCCCCGCGTGTCGGGCAGATCACCAAGCAACGCGGGGTGGAGGCCGACGGCCAGTCCGCCACGGGCATTTCCGGCTCGTGCAAGGTCGTCGAACTCGACGGGTTGTGAGTATGCGGACGATGGCGCGGGAGGCGGGGGCTGCGCCGGCGATGGGGCGGTTTTGGCAGTTGCGGCGGCAACGCGCGCTTTCAGTGCGGCAAGACGGCTGGCAGAGGAGGCGCCGTCTTGAGGTGCAGAAGAAGTGGAAGGTGGTGGGCCACCTGCCGCTCGACGAGATTCAATCCGCACTTTGGCTTCTGCGGCGCGCTGACGCGCTTGGGCGATTTGCTCTTGGATGTCGGTGGGTGCCGACCGCTTGGTAGGTATTGTCGACATGGCGCAGACGAAAGAGGTGTGCGCTGATGAGGGAGAAATGGTGTTGTGCTTGTATGCACAGAACTAGAGTTGACGGAGAATACGTGTTTGAGCGGCAAGGAAGACGACGTCGGGGGTGCATGCGTAGAGTCGCGTCGACGCTCCTAGGTCATCATGAGAAAGTCGTGCCAACCAACCCTGTTACAAGTCGCAACTTCCCCCGGAGTTTCCAGCCCCGGATTCCGAACGACGCAGGCTTGGCACTAGGTGTGGAAGCAACGCGTGGAGCTGTACCGCAGGTCACCATCAACATTCATCGCTGCAGTTCACATCGTCATTAACTCTTTCTCGGACGTATTCTGGAGCTGGTGCTTTGAATCCCCTGACACTTAAGCGCTTGAGTTTACCCTGTTGTCTCCGCCAACATGTCCGGTAAGCAGCCGACCAAGCTAGGAGAGCTTCTACCAGGACTAATACGGGCATGTATAGGAAGCGCGGGATACGACAGGCACATTACCATCTTTTCCGACCAAGGTCGTCTCTACCAAGTCGGTTAGTTGCTAGGGCGCTCCACCGAATTTCGTGACATATGCAGAAGGCTGACAGCATCTCTCCTTCCAGAATACGCCTTCAAAGCCATCACCGCCGCCAACATCACATCGGTGGGTATTCGGGGAAAGAACTGCGCCGTTGTGCTGTCACAAAAAAAGGTTCCGGTACGTTGGGAGGCTCATCACATTCCCTGGCTGGACTATAACTGAGATGAACAGGATAAACTGATTGAACCGTCGTCCGTCTCCTATGTCTACAGACTTTCGCCGTCCGTTGGTTGCGTCATGACGGGCTCCATTGCAGATGCCCGCGCATCCGTCAACCGTGCGAGGGGTGAAGCAGCTGAGTTCCGCTACAAGTATGGCTACGAAATGCCGTGCGACGTGCTGGCGAAGCGGCTGGCCAACATCAGCCAGGTGTACACCCAGCGGGTAGGTTTTACCCCTGTTGCCAGGGCATCCCTTTGGCATGCTCTAACTTCTCATTAGGCATATATGCGCCCTCTCGGCGTTGCCACCACCCTGATCTCTGTCGATTCCGAGCTCGGGCCGCAGCTGTACAAATGCGATCCCGCTGGCTACTACTCCGGGTACAAAGCAACGGCAACTGGACCCAAGATGCAGGAAGCTCTGAATTTCCTGGAGCGTAAGTTGAAGAACAAGGATGCTGCGGAAGGCAGCTGGGAGGAGGTTGTGGAGCTCGGTATCACGACATTGAGCTCAGTCCTCAGCGTCGACTTCAAAAAAGGAGAGCTGGAGATTGGCATTGTCGGTGGGCCGCGGACAGATGGCAAAGAAGGGACGGGCACGGAGTTCAGGGCGCTCACTGAAGATGAGATAGATGAGCGGCTTCAAGCGATTGCGGACAAGGACTAGACTGTTGATGTTATGGGCACTCATGAGTCTGTTTCATGCGGCAGTTTGGGCATCCTAATCTATGATTCCACCATGTTTGCTGGCATGTTAAGTCCGCTTCGATATTTCACTGCCGAATAAGCATGTTGATGGTCAGCAGAAGCCTTCGGAAAGCTGTGAATAGCAAGGGCTTGAGGACAAGATCTACTCTGAGAATGCTCTCTGCTTTCAAGTTATGTACGCCGTAATACCCTGCCGTCAGCATTTTCCAAGCCCTTCGCACCTCATGGAAGCTGTTCGTGAGGTGCGGCATAGTAAATACTCCACATTTACGGCCGGAACTTCTTCTTGATATCAAAAGCCTATGGCCTAACGGATGAATAATACGGGTTTGGTTTCGGTAGAAAGGGCTCTCAGCCAATCTTTGCCTGCGAGAAGTCCATTTCAGGATGCTGCTCCTGGAACTTCTTGAGTATGTCCAGCTTTTTCTGCTCATCGCTTGTAGGCTTGCCCATTTCCTTCTGCCGCTGGTCGAACATCATCTTTTCTACCATCTGCCGAGTCTCGCCATCCAGGTCGCTCAGACTACTGTTCTCGGGTTGGATCTTGCTGACATCGATAGCCGGTGCGGACGTTACGACGTGCGCCCACCATTCCATCTGATTCGCTTTCTCCAGATGAATGCTGATTTCCTTGTCGTCCTTGACTGGTTCGAGGGTCCACGTGCATTCGTCTACGCGAACTGGCTTTGGGAGTTCACCCTGCTTAAGTTAGTCACCTCTGTAACTCACCTCTTTCAGCTGATGTCCAGTGTAGATGACGTACATCGATAAAGACTTGTCCTCCCTTGATTGCTACCTTCAGCTTTGTCCGCTCGATGACGACCACCAAGTCGCGTCCTTTGAATTTCCCTTCTACTGGAACCGTAACATCGACGTCTTTGATAGTTTGGGTCCACTTGTACGGCAAGGCAGCCTGCTCGGCCTGCTCCTTCTCACGGGCTTCCTTGTCAGAGCGTTCGCGTTCCGAGGGGGTAGGGGATGAGGACATGTTGATGTAGGATTGGTGTAAGTAGTCGGGTCAAGGAGTAAATTTGATCCACGAGAGAGGGGTTACAACGTAGTTGACAGTGTTAAGAATAAAGTTGGTATTCGGTCGGCTTCTACGACAATTTGGGACGGCGGGGGCGTGACATAACCTCCGGCCACCGCCACAACCGTGGCGCGAGCTGGGTGCGGGGCAGGCACGCTGGAGTCTGACATAGGACAGCAGTCGAGCCCCACTGCTTTAGCAAGAGAGGAGTAGGGCAGGCAGACGTAACGGGAAGCTATGGATAAGATGCGATAAGAAAATCCCTTCATAGAGGTCTTTCTTGGTCAATTATCAGTGGTAGGAGCCAACTGGAATGCACGCCTTATGAGCCATACATCATCTCACGATTGGAAAACCGTCAATCGCCTATGACAGACCCAGGACCACAAATGACATGTGAAATCTGAAGTGGTGGAAGCGATTTACCTGGAGTGTATGGATGTAGCAAATGCGCTCTTTGCTGCGGAACTGACGGCGGGTGTCTGAGCGCAAAATGTATCGGGCTTGGCGCATCCTCGCGATCTGCGGCGTCTTGGTTGATCCGCTCCACCATTAACGGTAACTTGGGGTCTGACATTCACAAGGCATAACCAATACATTGAAGGCCGAACCGTCAACACGCTTCAAGATGGCCGACGCAAAAGTTCAGTAAGTCTGCTTGCGTAAGGGGATAGATTCAGGATTAACGTGTCTTAGGGAGTTGCTCAACAAGCCGCGCGCTGAACTCACGTACGCGATACCCCTTGTACCCCTCTAATAGCACAACTAACGCGAACATCAACAGGGAATACGAAATCGCCCAACTTGAGGAGTACGAGTTTACCTCCGGCCCGTTGTCGATTCTGCAAACTGCCGTGCGGTCGCATACCCAGGTCCTCATTTCATGCCGTAACAACCGGAAGCTTCTTGCGCGCGTCAAGGCTTTCGATAGACATTGCAATATGGTCCTAGAGAATGTGAAGGAGATGTGGACGGAGGTTCCCCGGCTGGCTGATGGCAAGAAGGGTCGGTCGGTCAACAAGGACCGGTTCATCAGCAAGATGTGCGTGTTCCACCGACCACCGTTCTTCCTACCACTCCTAACTGAGTCAGGTTCCTGAGAGGCGATTCGGTGATACTGGTTTTGCTGAGTTAGAGTTGAACGACTTTCGGCGAGGGCATGGCGTTATGGCATCGGGCCATGGTTTCTTTGGAGGTTGGGCAAAACTCGAGCTCAAATAGTCATCGGGGAGGGCGAAAATGCTACATGTCACACTATCAACAGCCTTGATAGCACCTTACTCAGCCAACTCAAATCGACCTTCGCTATGATGCTGTAGGATTGGAGAAGATAGAGTGGCGGCCAACGTACAGTTATGCAAGCTTTAGTGGAAAATTGCACAGCTATGCCGGTCACATGAAATGCCATGTTCAAAGGGCCTGATACCTAGAAACTGAAGATAGGCCTGATACTGGCTCGAAGGCATGCTGCATCATCGCTGCCCTGACCAAATATACACCTAAAAACTTCCCGCACGGTAGAGAGATACTGAAATGTTCCGACGTTAACGACCCACACTTTCACTTGAAATCTAGAGCGGGAGATACGAGACGGATTAATCTACACGCATCAACTACCAGTGAAGGCAGAATTGCTTCGCAGCATAAAGTGGCGATTGTTTATGCTGCTCGCGATGCGCGTGGAGGAAAATTTCGTGGAGACTCGGCCGAGATGAAATAGTAAGAGAATTCGCCAAGGCTCCAGTCACGTGATAGCACGAGGGACCGGCATGGCCGGGGGCGCGGAAGTATTCCTCATTTAAGCGCCGATCCTTAAAGAGTACGAGAAGACACATGGTGCCCCTTGATGTCGACTCACACGTTGCTAGTTCAACATGAGGGAACCCATTGAGGTATCAAACACCGCTTGACCCGGAGTTGCATGAAATCAAAAACGCTATCTGACACTCGATCGTCTTGATATCCGCCCGTGAGCCTTTGTCCTCTTATTGCCCTGGTGATAAACCTCTTCGCATTGGCCTTCAGTCGCTGATAGAGCATTCTAACATCCAGAACTCTCCTACAAATTGCCCGCCCTCCTCCAACAAGAGAAGGAACTCTTCCTCCCGGGTGATGAGCTTTGCTTGAAGGATCATGTATCCCACGACGAGCTCTCGAAGCCTGTCATTCACTCCATCTGGGGTATTATCGTACATGTATCGGATGAGATTGGTGAGGTCGTCGATACGAGCCTTATATGGGGAGAACTGAAGAAGGGTGCTGTGCAACTTGGACAATGCCAAGTCCTGGAGTCCGGAAATTCTCCCTCTTGAACTTGCTCATAACGCCATTGTAAATGCTGCCAATCGGGGGGGACTGGGAGCTAATTGCGTATCGGCCTGCAAAGTTGCTGAAGGACAGCCGGGGGAGAGTCATCAGAGGCCCTCCGTACTCTAGAGGGTCCGCAGTGTCTGGTTCCATCTCACCCTCCGTCTTCTGCCCTGCTTCTTTCTCGTCCACATGCTCGAGGCCTCATTAGCCTGCGCCTGCGTTTCCTTCTACGGCTCATCCATCTCATTATCGAGGGAGGGAATCGAATAATCACTCATGTAAGCAAACTGACAGAGTCGAAGCATGTCTTCCGTAGTTACGTCCGGCATCTCCACTTTCCTGGACATTGTCTCCTCCATTCGCAACCCGGCAGGCGAGCCATAAATCAGGTTCCTCAGTACGGGGGAGAGTCGTGCAAGGGCACCTGAATGTACACTTATGGGTGGCGTGTTTTGCCAACGATGAAGGTGAATTGTTCCGTAAGGAAGAAGGTATCAAAGTCGTATCGGCTTTCACTGACAACGGACTGAAAAGGGGACTGGGCATTCTCCATGTTGCTCGATGGCGGAGGAGGAGGATTGACTTGGGAAGAACTGTGGTGGTGATGGGTTTGCTGACCGTATGCTTGAAGTGGAGAATAGGGAGGTTGGAAGGCAAGATCAGGAAATATTGAAAGAACGTGAGGCGCGTCGACAAACGCGGTTCACCTCACGACGGATCTACGATATCTGGCAAGGTGGCAAGGCAGTCGTGCATGTGTATATTGGCAGCATGACACCAGTCGTGGCATCGCGGAATGGACAAAGCATTGTGAATTACGAACTTCATTCAGATTTTCACTCGCTTCGTCACAGGACAGGACGCTGATACCGTAAGAATCAGGATTCGAAAGCTCTAAGATCATCATGACTTTGTGAACCTAGTTATGACGCTCGGCGCCCCCCATTTCTGCCTCTCCTCGAGCCATAACGCCCGCACAAAAGGCCCACCTTCCTCAAGCATCGACAGAAACTCTGGTTCTTGTTTGATGGCTTCTCCCTGCGCGACGACGAACCCAGTCATGAGGCAGCGTAGCCTTTCGTTGGGGTCGGATCTCGTATTGTCGAAAATGTATCAAATGAGCTGGATAATATCTCCAGTGCGCGCCAAATATGGAATGAAGTGGATGAGAGTCTGGTGCAGTTTTCCCAAACTCAGGTTTTGAAGCTCTTCGATACCGTACACGTCGCCAAAGACGTACAGATGTGCGTGAGCGAGAAATATGTCGGTAAAGTCCTCGCTATCGACTTGGTTTCCAGATGGTTTGCACGACTTTTGGAACTTCTCAACTCGTACCGGCTTAGGAAACGTAGCATTCGTGTAGGCGTTTTGGAAGCGTATCAGGGAGGGCTCAGTTCGGGGCCCTCCAGTGGCTCCGACTTCGACTGGTCCTTTCTTCGCATTCGGTCTTGCGAAAGTGGGATCTGCTGGCAACTTTTACATTGCAATCAGAGAAGGAGGTGCGTCATTCTCCGCATGGAATGGCCCCTGGACCTTGGTTGGTTGCGGAACTGAATAGTCCCCCGTGTACGCGAACTGGCAGATCCGAAGCATGTCCTCTACTGTCACATCTTCCATGACAGCCATGCGAGTTGTAGCCTCCTTCATGGTCCCTCCGTTTTCCGAGCCGTTCATCAATGCTGTAAGAGTCGGCGATAGTCGTGCGAGGGCGTCGGAATGTATGGGGATCTCCCTGCGTTAAGCGCCGACGACAAATGTAAACAGCTTCGAGAGAAAGAAGCCGTCAAACCCGTTTGTCGACACGGATGAAGAGATGTGGTTCTCACTTAGGAATCGATTTCCTGCGAAAGGGGTACTGCATCAGTCCTAGTCAGTGTGTCTTGATGATAAGAGTTCGATGAATGATGATGCACGGGTTGTGAGTGAAGACCGTAAAGAAGGTTCTTCAATGAGGGCGTTGTCGTTTGCCGGGCGAGGCCAGTTGCATCTTGAGGAGCTTCAACAGCTGCCAAAAACGGCTGCCACTCTTCAGCGGTGTCCGGGGCCGAGAGACAGGCGGTGACTTTTTCGCTCACAATTGCTGCAGACATTACCCCGCTCAAGAACACCACTTCGAACGTGCATGAAAATGAGTTTCACAGCGTACTGGCATAGTAGCCATTTGCATCTTTCCTCTCCGACCAGTCCTTAACAAGCTCGTCGTGTCGCGAACATCCGGGGTCCATTCACTCACTTCATCCTACATCAGAGGATGTATCAAACCATTCAAAGATAGCTACGTTAGACGCGTTCTAAAGCGAACAGGAATTCCTTCAGCCCAAAATGAGCCCGAGCTGCCGGAAACACCACTTGCACCTTCCCGTACACCTATTCTCCACAAAAATCTGCACTCGCAGCGTAGTACAACATGTCTATCTCCATATCCGGAGGATCTCCCATCGGTAAATGTCATGCAGTCATTCTGATGGATGAACAACCGCGTAGTCAGTAAAGACGCAACACGCTTCTGCGGTTGAGGTTCTAACATCAGGAATGCAGAGAACGGCGGCTGATTCGTCACAGCCCCCAACCACGGGGGATTCTCCAGTTGTGAGTAACCAAGATTATGCCGTCTCGTCATACTTGTTCTCGTGAATTGCAATCGCCCTGAAAACGTGTTAGAACCCAAACTGAACAGAGCATTGGCTGTACATACCGTCCGCTGGGATCAGTCTGCTTTGACCAAGTCGGCGTCCAGCGCATCACGGTCGACGCGCAGTATGGAGGGAAGTGCTCGTCAAACATGCAGCGATACCAGTACCTATTTAAGTGAGAATCTGGTTAAGACTGTGGTGCAAAATACTTACGCCTCCTTGGTGTCCGGAATATCGTCTCCCCAGTGGGGCTTGGGGTTCTTCATATCTTCGTCACTCACCATAAGCTCAGCAGTGTCCTTGAGACCATCGATCCAGCCGTAGCCCACGCCGTCGCTGAACTGCTCCTTCTGCCGCCAGAGGATCTTATCCGGTAGATAAGGTGCGGTACCGGGCTCATCGGTGGTATCAAACGCCTTGCGGAGAATGTACTTCTCGATGCGCTCCTTAGTGATCATCTTCTCTGCCGGATCGACGTTCATGGCGACTTCGAGGAATTGCTTGTCCAAGAAGGGCACGCGGGCCTCCACACCCCAAGCCGAGGTCGACTTGTTGGCGCGCAGGCAGTCTGCCAGGTGAAGGTTCTTGACGCGACGCACAGTCTCCTCGTGGAAGGCCTTCTTGTCCGGTGCAGCGTGGAAGTACAGGTAACCCCCAAATATTTCGTCGCTGCCTTCACCACTGAGCACCATCTTCACACCCATGGCCTTGATCTTGCGGCTCAACAGGTACATCGGAGTCGATGCGCGAATGGTAGTGACGTCATAGGTTTCAAGATGGAAGATGACATCGGAAAGAGCATTGAGACCATCCTCAACGGTAAAGGTGAAGCTGTGATGCTTGGTGCCGAGGAAATTGGCCACCTCCTGCGCAGCCTTGGTGTCGGGAGAATCTTTCAGGCCGATGGAGAAGGAGTTGAGCTCCGGGAGTACTTGCACGGTGGTCAAGTGGTTTTCGGAATCGATACCAACCAGATGGTCGCTCGACGGCTTGCCGTCAGTGATCCCAGCAGAGCCGTTGGCTTCAACAGCCTTGTTGAGCCTTCGGATCTCACGCTGCGCAATGGATGCCACCAAGCTGGAGTCCAAGCCGCCGGAAAGGAGAACGCCAAACGGCACCTCAGCCATCAAGCGCTTCCGCACGGACCGCTCAAAGGTCTCCCTGATCAGCTTGTAGTCGATCGGGGTGGAAGGCACATTGCTCGGCTCCATCAGCCACTTTGGGGTGTAGTAGCGCGTGAGCTTGTCGGTGGACGAGTCGTAGACGTGACCGGGAGGGAAAGAAATGATGTTGTCGCAAACCGGGTGCAAGCACTTGAGCTCGGATGCGAAGAAGACAGCTCCAGGAGTGGTGCTCGACCTGCCCATATAGAACGTGGTGATGCCGATGGGGTCGCGGGCAGCAACAACACGATCCAAGATCTTATCGTGCAGCACCCACGAGAACATGCCGTCCAGGTACTTGGGAGCATCGATTCCGTGCTCCATATACTGCCCAACTCTCAGCAGCTGTGTAAATCGCAGTTCCAGGCAACATACCAGCGGGATTATAACCTCGCAGTCCGAGTGCGTCTTGTAGTTGTACTGCACTTTGGACTGCTTGCGCAGAACCCTGTGGTTGTATATTTCTCCATTGACGGCCAGCGCAATGGTGCCCTCATCGTTGACCAAAGGCTGTGCGCCAGTATCTAAGTATGCGTCAATTTGACTGTTGTTGACGGGACAAGAACGAAGGCTTACCGATGCCCACGATGCTCAAGCGTTCATGGACGAGAACTACACAGTATTGTCAGTACATTTGACGCACTGGGGAAGCAGGATGCGTACTCGTGTTGTTGGAAATGATGTTGCCGCCTGGATATCAAGCAACTTTAGACTTGTTCGTTTGTAAGTGGAATTCGACTCACTCCAGTCCGGCCCGCGGTGGCGGATTCTATCGCGACCATCAGCAATTGCGCAAAGGCAGAACCTTCCAGAATCAGAAAACTTACGCCTTGCCCATCTTGAGGGCTGTCGGCTTGAATGCGCGCACATTGGGGTGACTAAAGAGTCGTCAGTATATACGCAAATGGCGAAGAAAAATATTTCGGTGCGGCGAGTGACGCATATCGTAAAGAGGGAAGATAACGCGGGGAGCGTACCAATGGCAAGCAAAAATTCCACACATAGTGGGCGATTGTCGAAGAGATGTAGTGTGGAAAGACGGGGGAGTAGACGGACAATGAAGAGAAGAGAAGACGGACTGAAGGGGAGGCGAACAATCTTATAGAAGAGATGTTCTCCGACTTCGCGGGCTGCGGCGATAAATCTTCTTGGTGGTGGTTTCTTTGATTGAGTCAGCCCTCGAAGTCCCGCAGCAGTTTTTGGGACCCCGCGCCGGAAAGCGAGACGCCCCACCAACGCCCATCACCCACCCCAGGGTTCAGCCAAGACCCGCCGGCCAAGGGGAAGGCCACCCGGGCTCGCGGTCGCCACCAGGCGAGTGAGGGTTTTCGGAGCGAGCCATGTCGGTCATGGGATAGTGTTGGTGGTGGTGGTGGTGGCGGTGGTGGTGATGGGGACGTTGGTGGAAGAGATGTGTGTGGGGTTTTAGGGGGGCGGGGGAGAGGGAGGGAAAGGGGGTACGGTACGGCAGGAAGCAATGAGACGTGGGGACTATGCAGGATGAGGGAGGAGAGACAACGGAATGAAGAATGCGGGGTCACATCGTAAAGCAACGTAGAGAAGCTTGTTCTGCTTCCACATTATGCCACATACGGGAAGAAGTACACCAAGATGTGACAGGCCCCACGATGCAACGTACACGGCTGAGGCTGGTCAAGTCCATTTACATACCAGGCAATTGGTCAATTGCTTCCTTCGTCCTTCCTTCAGCCTCAGCCAGGTGACGTTCCATCCCTGCATGTGATGAACATCGTGAAAACTCAAAGAGGGAGTAAGCCGTGTGGCCTTTCATAGGTTATTAAGTGCATTACCCAATTGCTCATCAAGGCTGGTGAGATAACGGGAAGTCGAGGGCGGGATGAAGCTTTGAGCGAAGACAAAGTGAGATACGGAGGTAACCTTAGATGACTGGGACGCATGAAAGCTGCATCGGTGCGATGCTCAGCGTCTCCTACTCAGATAGTCACGAGGTAAGGAGCAACAACAACGAAACAACTAGCGTCAAAGACATGCTCCATAGCGCGACTTGCTATGTATTCAAAATCGAGGGCGACAAAGAGCGCACAAGAGCTGATGTTGGTCATGTTGAAGTTCAGATGCAGATCGACGTTGCTCCACGACAGCACTTGGCATCTCGATCCAGGAAATTAAAAGTCCTCAGGCATCAAATGCACCCCACATGAGACGCGGGTGGCGATTCTCCCACGCTTCGTTTCCTCTCCATCTCTCGCTGTCCATTGCTCCACTCGCCCACCTTCACCGCCCGCTGAAATCCGCTTTACTTTCCTGTCAATCATCTCAATTCGATTCACGTCTCTCTTACTCACCCCCCACAACCGCGCGATTATCCGCAGTCTCGCGTCGAGAATCAACGATTGAAAGACGGGACGGCAAGGTGCTCGTGACTACTCGACCTCGTCCACCGACGTTATCCTCGAAGTCACCAAACCTCAAGGCGCCCCCACCGTTCGTCCGGTACCTGCTGGAAACCCAGCACCCCCGCCCTGCGCCGTTTGTTGCGCCATCAACCCCGTGGGAGCTGCAAATCCGGGGACGCGCAGCACCCCCGCCCCCACTCCCCTCCACGATCTTCAATTACTTCTTCCTGGGCTCAACTCTATCAGCACTTCCCAGTACCGGCCTTCCCGCTTCTCGTTTTCCATTGCTTGATTCTCGAATCCCACGTCCGCCTAGAACATGTCAGCACCCATGACTGCAGAAACGGCACCCCCGCGTGGCGTGCATACATATCACTGCCTCTGTTCTTTTCTCTTGTTTGCCAGCTTGAACCCGCTGACCTCTCTCCAACGCCGCTCCGCCGTTGATGCTTCCTTCATCTTACCCCTGCCACCTCCTTCCGAGCCCCGAGGAGACGAATCGTCGACCGAGTACGTCATGCTACTCAATACTATTATGGACCGCAAGCCCGTAGTAGTGCGTCGAACCGATGGCTTCGAGAAACGCTATCTCCAGCGGTGTGGCAGATGCCGACTTGTCGTTGGTTACCATCTCGACAAAGCGCAGTACGGAGCGGGCGAAGAGTCTGGTCGCCGGGAGGATATCATTTACCTACTGCCTGGGGGTCTGCTCAGCACGGAGGATATGGCTGTAGGGAAGGATATGAGCTCCTCTATCAACTTGCCGCCCTCTGGTGCATTTACTGCTGCAGCCTGACAACCGGGCTGCTCCCAGGCTTTCAGGTTTCCAAGGCCACGCCTCTTTTGATCAAGGGAACCTGTTGTGGAGGCGCACTTGATCAGCCATACAGTCCGCCCTCTATTAAAAGCCTTCACGAAGACTGACAAAGCCAAACGGTATTCCGCTTCAGGCCAAGTATCGAGCATTTTCCATTAAATTCTATTCATCTTTCAAACCCGGTGTCAGACACTTTGGTTCTCGGCCATGGATTTTGAATACTGGCCGATCATTTGAGGGCTGTGGTGCGTGGGATTCCTCAATGCGAGGCCCTCCCCCTCGACATAAATCTCGCAAAGAGCGACAGTTCTTCTTGCTGTAAGCTAATCAGAGAGCCATTAACTCAGCTGCAGGTGATTCTCAAAGTAGTAATGCTGCCCACTCCCCCACACCTTCAGAACTCGCTACCCCCACGTTTCGGTTGTTCATGTGTTGAGTATACTGGCCTCAAATCGGATTCTCTTGAAGTTCACTTTACCATCGGAGGATCAGTTCAGTTCGGTGTTGCTTCAAGCGTATCTTATCGGTCTGGGTATGAGAAGACCAGGTTGGGACGGATATCTAACCTTCCCGTGCTCATGATAATTCGTGCTCTGGGCAGGAATCGTTCTTACTATCTATAGGCTGTCGGTCTGGCTGTTGGTAACCGCCAGGGCGGACGTCAACATCCCAGCTTTTTGATGTTGAAGAGAATCGGGATTGAAAGATCATTTGGAAGCATATGACACAGCGAACCGAGGATCGCCACTCGATGAACTAGAACTAGCCGTTATCTCCAGTGCCCGGTACAAAATCCGTGGCGTATGGATGTGCCGACAAGTTCTCGGTCCAGTCCATGAAGATCCTCTCAATGATATACACCAACCCGCACCAGTTCGCTCCTGGGTCCGAGATACAACTATTTCTTGAATTGCAGTCCCGACCTTTAAAAGTCTCTCTGACCTTTGTCTGCAGTTTGGCGGTACTGCCTCTAGTTCATGTCTCTCGACACTGGCATCACAGTGACGTGAAACGCAACTTGCGCCACATATACACCCGCCACAATATCGCATTTGAATCACGCACAAATTCTTATTTTAGAAGGCTGCAAAGGTGAACGGATGTCATACTTTTGGCTTGTATATCATATCTGTCATTGGTGCATAAATACCTTAACTATCTTCTACGCCCCTGACGCCCTTGTTAGATGGATGGTTAGATGTGTAGGGCTCGGCTGACTGCACTACCGAGTAAATGATACAACCTGTCGGAATGGTCCAGGATGCCGAGATGGCCACTGAACAAGTACCCAGATACGCGTTCTACTGTAATATCCTTCCAGTAGGCTGACTGAATGACAGGAATATCAACTTGAGCGCAGGTTCGGCTAATCTGGTCTGTCGCATGACTAGGGTGCTGTGACCCAGCCGACATCTCTCACACCTTTTACTTAACAGGCAATATAATCCGTACTTGCCAATTTTAAGCACCTCATAGGCGAAGAGCTGCGGATATGAAAGAATTTGCGGTAGGGTACATGTCGTGATGGAATCCCTTCCTCTTCTGCGTTAACGGCAATGGCCCGACTTCTCAGTTTTGTGATCGCCATAGCCTGCTGTGCTTGCGCAGTCGTCGCGCAGACACCGCCGGCCATCTTCGAGGCCAACCCCGGAATCGGTGGCGGCGGCAGCCAATTTAAGGATTCACCACATTTTCGCGTCTATGGTGCCTCCGATTCTCAAGCCGATGCAGCCATCAAGGAATTGGAGGCGGCATACAACTGCCTCGTGGAGACGATAGGATGGCGCTCGTCAGGACTGTCATACAATACGGCGTCCAACGCCGGTCCATACTACAAGATGAACATCTATGGAGTCAGCAGCTTGGGATCAGCGGCTGGTCAGATGTTCTCCGATGCGCGCTCCGGAATGAGCTACCTCAAAGTTCTCAAAGGATCCCTCCCCGACCCCAAGGTCACGGTTCATGAATACGGACACGCGCTCACGTATCACGAAAGGCTTTGGGTTGATCAGACGCGGACAGGTGCTTGGTGGGAGACGCTCGCGCAGTACATCGCGGATCTTTACATGACCAGTCCGGCCTGCGAAAAGTCCCGAGCGAAATTTGGGCAAAAGGAAGGCCGCACCATTGTCGATCTCATCAGGGTCATCGGCGGCTCGTACCAAGTCATAGTCGACGGCTCGGCGGCTACGGGGAATCAATACCAGGCTTGGCCCTTCTTCGCATACCTCACCTATAACCCGGACAATTACCCCGGGCTCGGGCAGACGGCGGTGCGCGACATGATCCGGAAGTACAAGCCCAAGAGCAACGACGATCCGCTCTTCGCCCTCGCGCGTGTTACCACGACTCCAGTACAGACGATCGTCGGCAGGTACTGGGCGCGCATGGCCAACGGAGACATTGGCCACAAGCAGATTAAAGAGGTTTTCATGAGCACTCGCGGCCGCCTCAACCAGGCCAATGTGGAAGGCAGTTCTGGGAGCTACAAGGGTAAGGCAGCACGCCAGCCTCGGTACATGGGGGCCAACATCATACCACTAAAGGGCAGCGGCGCCATAACGGCTAAAATCACGGCTGATATGGCCTTTACTGCAACCTTTGCGGTCCGCGGGCAAGGAGGTGCCACTCGGTACGTGGATTTTGAAAATGGGAATGGGAAGGTTTCGCTGGCGCCGGGAGAGGAGGCGAGTTTGGTGGTGGTTAACACGCCCAAGAACCTGATCCCGTACGATGCCTTCAAGATCCCGACAGAGGCGAATCGTGGGTTGAGCTACCAGGTGCAGCTTACCGGCGCAACTGCGTAAGGCTGGGTGCTGGATGCAGGGTGCGCGAGGCTGAGATCGCCGGCTGGGATCTCCTGTATATGCGACTGTCGAGACTCCCTCTCAATTCCACATCCTGTCTTCATATCTCCCACTTCACTTGCTTCTTGAGCGATGCTTTCGCAGCCGTACTGAGTGATGTATCCCGCATGGAGGTCCGCTGTGGCGACAGTCCCAAGCCTCGTGGCGGTCCAGATGTGGCCTGTGCGCTGATCCCCACACGCTCGCGACTTCGACTTCATGCCTCGCCCATCAGCGCTCCCCATACACCCACACCACCAACTCCACCTCTTCACAGTTCACCCGCAATGCGCACCTCTCGTATTTCACGCGACACCACGCGGGTGGCAAGCACTATAACGACCACAACCCGCGTAACCCGTTCCAGCACCGCACGACCCGCTGCCGCCCCTAGTCTCAAACCACCCCCCTCCACAAGCAGCGACGACGACCTGTCCTCCCTCCACGAGCCATCCAGTCCCTCTGCCTCACCTCCACCACGCAAGCGCAAGCGAGCTCCTCCCTCAAAACTCCCCGCCGTAAAGAAATCCCGCACCTCTTCTCCGCCTTCGACCCCCACCGCCCCACCCCCACACTGGGAGGAAGTCTACAAGCTCACGCAAGCCATGCGGGCCACGACAATTGCGCCAGTAGACACAATGGGCTGCGCCGTGCTCGCCGACCGGGCGGCGCCAGTAGAAGTCCAGCGCTACCAAACCCTAACCTCCCTGATGCTCTCCTCACAAACCAAAGACACCGTCACCGCCGTCGCCATCCAAACCCTCAAGTCCTCGCTCCCGGGCGGCCTAACCCTAGAATCCGTCCTCGCAACACCTGAAACCCGCATCGACGAGCTAATCTGCAAAGTCGGCTTCCATGCCACCAAGGCGAAATACATCAAAGCGACGGCGGTGCTGCTGCGCGACCGCTGGGGCGGCGACATCCCACCCACGATCGAGGGCTTGATTAGCCTTCCCGGAGTGGGGCCCAAGATGGCGTACTTGTGCATGTCGGCGGCGTGGGGCCGCGACGAGGGCGTTGGCGTCGACGTCCATGTACATCGGATTACGAATCGGTGGGGGTGGCATCGGACGCGCACGCCGGAGGAGACTCGGAAGGCGCTGCAGGCGTGGTTGCCCCGGGAGAAGTGGCATGAGATTAATGCGTTGCTCGTTGGGTTTGGGCAGACGGTTTGCTTGCCTGTTGGGCCGAGGTGCGGGGGCTGTAAGCTTGCGGAGCAGGGACTTTGTCCATCTGCTGTAGGGGTGAAAAAAGAGAGGATTAAGAAGGAGAAGGTTGAAGTTGTTAAGGAGGAGGATGAGGATGAGGAGGTTGTGACGGGGAGAAGGACGGTTCTGAGACGAGCGGTGGCTGTGAAGGAAGAGAAGGATGTGAAGGTCAAGACCGAGGAAGAGCTAGAGGATATCGAGGATATAGGGTTGGGACGTTCATGATAACACGAGGGCCATACTGGCGTTCCCTTACGGAGTTTGTGGAAGGGTTCAATAATTAGGTTGACCGGACTGGAAGCTGCATTTCGGCTGACGCTCATCTAGCTTCATCTGGAATGATTCGATTGTTTGACTTCTTTTCATGCAATGGCCCCTTGGGCCGTAACAGCTGCAGGGTTGGCCGAGTTGAAGATGTGTGATAGCACACACTTACGGCATGTCTTCTGTGTTACGCATGGAGACTTGCCATCTGTTCCCTTAACACATCCGCAGAGCCAAAAGTGCCAATCTATGACTAGCATTGCTCATGCCGCCTGCTAAGGCGGTGTGTGACAGGAAGAATAATGAAGTGAAAGGGTTGAGAGAGGGGGGAGATGTGCTGGCGCTACGTCGAGTCGAGCTGTACTCGTGCATAGGCTCGTGCCTAGGCTCGTGGAAGCTTAGTCTCCGATTTACATCTGAAAGTAATGGACAGGATTGATTCCTGATCTACTGTGGTCTAAAGCACCGCGGGGAAGAAAATACAAGGCCTCCGGGCAGCGATGAACCATGTTTAGAACCCTGACAATTCGGCAGCAGCAAGGACATGCAAGTCTTCACATTGGTAAACCGGTGGCGTTAGGCTTCGCCTACGATGGCCAGTTCGGCGGAAGCGGCGTCGTCAAACTGAACATAAGGCGGCCGCCCTAACGGATTTACGCAACGAGGCGAAGATGTCTAGATGAGAGGAAGGCAAATGCCGAAGCACTTTCATGGCGCAATGGCGTCCGGGTGTCAAGAAACACGCCATTGCAGCAGCAAATAACGGTCACAGGATCCATCTCCGCCCACGCACAACCCCCTACCTTGCATGACCCAGAATCACAAGGCTTTGGCCCCATACTGCTGACAGAGGGCCAGCATGGGTAGTGCAGCTGATGCTGATAACGTGCCGAGCCGACCTAATCTCGGGATGGCTTCATGGGTGGGGGATGTGTCTTGTCTTTGGCTGTCGAAGTGTTAGGGAGGAGGGAGGGAGGGAGGGGGGGGGGAGCCGGGGGAAGCACTCCCTAACCGGTCAGTGACTGGCGGCCGCAGTGAGGAAGCGGGGAACAAGGTCGCCGCACAGAAATGGACCCCTACCCTAGGCCGCCCTCCAGCTTCAGAAAGCAACCAACTGGAAAAAGTATGACAACTTCTTGGCGAGATGACGGTACGGTCGCAACCGTCGGATCGAAGGCCAATGGCGACACCGCGGTTCTCGGTTCTTGCCTTCCGCTCCGCTTGGGGCGCTACCTGCGTCTAATTTGGAATCCAGCAAGCGGGGAGATGCCTTGCGGCAAGAGAGACGGCGGGAGGGCTCGAACCTTGGGACGCTAGCATGACGAAAAGCTGCACCGGCTATGCAGGAGGACGATTTCGACAGTGCCATATTCAGGGGCCCGTTGTGCACAGCAGCATCCAGGATAGACTTGGTCGGAAAGCTGATCTACTTGGGATATGTGCCAAATGACCGAATCGGGAATGGAGGGGCCTCAGAACGGCAATTCAGTTTGAGGACGGTGACTTGGCTACAACTCGAGTGCCGAGGATGCCACAAGATCATGGGCAGTTTCGATTGGCGTCTTGATATGGAGAAAAGGAGAGGCGGATGAACGGTACGAAGGGAGCGGTTGATGGGGTTGAGATTGCTGAGTGCAGTAAGAATTGGGATGCCTGCCAACTCTGGCGAGATCTCCACACGGCGATGCACCGGTTGTCTGCGGTGAGGTAAATTGATCACTTTTGGGCGTGGATCCCTGCGCCGGGCTATCTGTATCTGCTCATGCCCTCAGGCGGGTCAAGGTGTTGCATGTCAGCGAGCATATTGCTAGACATCTTCACGTACCAGAAGCGAGCGATAGCGGCCGAGTCATTGAGGCATCAGTTTGTAAGGCTTCATCCTCCTTGACGAATGGCATCCGGTTCTGAAGCTGGGGGCCGATGCGACCGTGTCCCCTCTGATGCGAGCGGAAAGCGGCACAGCGTGCTCTGCATGAAATCCAGGAGAGAAAACATTGCATTGCCGAACCGAAAGAACCAAAGCATGAAGCGGCATAGTGGAAGCGAACGCTAACGAGGAAACTGCACAGCGTGGAGGACTGCCAGTGTCAACGCCATTAATTTAGGAATGCCTTTGAAAGAATGAGAATTTAATTTTCGTGAGCATCGATTGGATTCAGGTGACTGTGGGCGAACGCGAGTGCGCAGATGAGATGAACGGGGTGTGGTGGTTTGGTGGTTGCGTGGCGAAGGCCCGTTTCACTAGCCGCCAGCGCTCCCGCCCGGGGTAAAAGTAGCCGGGGGTTGCGCGGACTGCGAGCGAATAGAGAATCTTCAGGCGCTAAAATTGACTGAATCGAGGTTAAGAAGCGGAACACATATCCGTGTGGCTGCTTCTTTCACCTGCTGAACCTATGGTTGGGGTCACAGGTAAAGGCTCGCAAAGGGTGTGAGCGTCCACGGATGCGGCGCAGCAGCCAAAGGCAGACTGAAGGCGGCCACAACATGGCCCAAATTCGATGCAAAGCAGGCACATTTTGCTCAATTTGCATGCTTTGAGGCGCTGCAGGGGCTGGTGGTCGACGTGGTCGGCGGGAAGGATGGACCGCGATGCGCGGGTGTCATGGTTGCGCGCAGCCACATCACGGAAGATGGGCCAAACGGACGGAGGCTTTAGGGCCAGCAAATGCATGGCCGACTGCACGCCAACCCCGGGGAGAAGGCGGTAAAGCCGCGGAACTTGCAGGCGGCAGACGCGAGGTCGCGGCCAACCCAGAGCCTAGAGGATCCAAAATGAGGCTGCGACGCACGATTTTTGGCCCGATGGCGTTTCTTCTTGGACAACAGGCGCGCAAACCGTCTTGAGATCGACGCCCCTCTGCCTTCGGCTTACCAGAGGCTTGAGCGGAATTCGACATGCATCGGTAGCGATGTGATTAAGACAGGGCCGTGGCGGCGTGGTGACAGGCAACCCCGGAAACTGCATGTGCTGAGACAGTTACTGATGAGGCCTCATGGAGTTGTTGCTTCGCCGAAAACGGTGTTGGGATCATGGAGACTGAGCATTTCAAATTGCCCCGCTCAGCATGCTTGAAGCGTGAGCTCCGCTCCGCTATATGCTGGACAGGCCCAAGGCAGATCGATGTATCGACAGCTCCATGCTCGCGTGCTCGCTCCGGTCTGACTCTGTTTGACCACGCCGTTGCGGAGCATTAGACTTTGCGGCGAAGACACAAGAATGGGCGTAGAACGCATTGCATCCAGCTCACATGACGGACTTCTGCGCGAGGTCGCCGCAAACATGGGACGGGAGAGGCGGCGGAGGTGGGGGAGGAGGCCTTGAGGCTTGCTCGGAGACCTCAAGGTGCTGGAATGCAGGAGAAAGAAGCGTTCGGCGCAAGGTTCGGCGACAGTTTACAACGGGAGGGGTGGTGGCTAAGTCAGCCCATTGAATGAGGCATTCTGTTTGCTGATGCAGTTGTGGATAGATGTGACTGAGGGCAGAATTAGCAGCAATGTGGCTGCCTCCATTGGCGTCTGCCATCTGTTATTGAGATGTTAGTGTTGGGGGCCAGGCAGTAGGTCGGAGAGGCCGATTTGAAAAAGGGTAGAGGGTTGGAGGTGAGAGTGTAGGTGGGGGGAGGTGTGCGTGGGAGGGGGAAGAGAAGTGAGGTGTGGTGTTTTGCAGGGGGGAGGGATGGGACTTGGCCGCGGTTGCGGCGCCACATGGGCTGCGCCAATGGAAGCGCGCATTTGGCGCGAATTATTGGATATGGATGCGCGTTGGCGAGAGGCTTGGCAACTCGCCCCCGAGCAAGCCGACCAGATTCTCGGGCCGGGTTACACGCCGGCAAGGCGAACTTCGACCCATCTTCTCACCTCTCACCTCTCCACCTCTCACCTCTCCACCTCTCCACCTCTCCACCTCTCACCTCTCCACCTCTCTCACTTCCTCCCTCTCCTTCGTCTCCGCTTACTCTGCCTTTCCTACCTCTACCGTGCCCCCATCCCTCTCCTTTCGACCTCTCACAATTTCTGCTCATCCACTAACATTTCGCCAATCCCGTCCAGTCCTTTTCGCTCAGTGTCACCAACCCACTGTATCACCGAGCCCCGTGCCTCTTCTGTACTGCCTCAATCTTCCCCAGAGCCCCATACCGGCTCCATCTTCGACCTTGACTTACTGTTCCTCTACTCATGACCTCGCACCGTCTCCCCGTCTTCCCGTCTTCCCTCTAACCCCCCCCTTCCACCTTCGGCCCTTGTTGATTAGCATCTGTGTAACCCGAGAGATCCCATCTCCTCGCCTCCTGCTTCGGCCAACTGCCTGTTCCTGGCTGTAGGAACCTGTGCTCGAGCTTGCCGTAGAGCCCCACGACCTGGGACCGGGCATCCAAGCCCGACGTCATGCGTGTGTTGCGGCCAACGCCCCTCTCACGCCTCCCTTCCCCTCTCCGCCCATCCTAGCTCCAACTCGGCCCATTCGGGCATGGTCAAACGGGAACCAACTCAGAGTGAACGCATGCTGCGCCGAAGTGCCCATCCTTAGCCCGCATACAACGCCGCGGCTGATCATTATACCGACATTCTTGTCTTCAAGCATTGGGCCAGTGTGTTGTAGATACGCAATCGAAATGCCCCCCAATCTCTTCAACGGTTTCCCTACAAGGGCAATTGCCTGTATGCCGGGAAGCGAGCATAGCCGGTCCATCATCTGATGGGCCCCCACCCCCCTTCCCCAAGGTACCTTATCCCTCACCACCATCTTCCCAACTCTGGCTACAACATCTTTGAATGAGGCCGACACGGCCGAGCCACCTCACTGTGCCGCAGTCGCTCATCAACGAGCCTCTCTCATCCGTCCCCCAACTATCACTTAGCCAACGGCTTGTACTCCAGAACTACCTCATTTGACTGGTCACAGGGGAGGCTTTTTATTCCATTCGCAGGCATCAAATGTGGATCCAATGTCTTCAGTGTGCTAAACCTCCACCATGGCCTGAGAGTTGGGCAGTGACGGCCCGCAGTGGCATAAAAGGCTGTGAGCCGTACCGGATGCATCCCTGAACATATCACCTAGCTCATCGATCCGCATTTACTACGCCTCTTGTTCCTGATTCTGATATATCCCTTTGCTCCTTCGCCCTCACTGATGTACTCCCCCACCAGAGACGCCTTTGAGGACCTGCGGCTAGTAGAACCGACAATGGCTCCCACCACTCGTGCCATGGAATCGTCTGGCCGACGTCGACCGCAAGTCATCAGCCGCGGCGTGGAAGATGAATTGCCCCCACTCACATATTCGATCGACACTGGTCGGGATGAGAGTGCCGTCACCGTGGCTGACGCCGGATTTAAGGGAACTTATATCAGCTTCAAAAATGTTAAAAAGATGGACGGAGCTCATCTGCATTTCCAACTATCCCTTCGAGAGAGCGTGTATGTCGACATCCTCGAGGATCTTGAAGGAAAATGGCTCCTGGAGTGCAGTTGTGGAAACGACGCGGCTGGCAAAGCCTGCACGGTAACATTCCTTCCCGAACTTTATTAAGCACCCCTTGTCTGACGTACCAACTTTAGCACAAATACTGGACTTGGGACCAACTGACCCGCTCGTACCTGGCAGACAACCCGCGCCGAAACCCAGAGCTGTTGATTGACGATAAATGCACGCAGGTCTCATTGCGGAGGAGCTCCAGATCGGAACAGATAACACCCAACAAAGTTATCCGGAATCCGCGTGGCGTCGACAAATTCGCGGACGATATCCAATACCGCCAGGCTCCAACGCGGACGGAGGTAAAAAAGTATCTGACGGTTTTCCTGCCTCTTGAACAGGACGAGGAGGACGACAGCATCTCGGACGCGGCCCTCCTGAATGTGATAACCTTCATCGACGAGTATGAAGGGGCGGACGCCGAGTTTGCTAGCAACCTACGATCTATTCTTTCACCTTCGGTTCGAGCTGAGATTCGGTTCGAGAAAGTTCGGAAAGGGGCCGAAAAAAGCTTCCACGCTTTGGACGAGTACATCCTGCGCGGGCCGAATGCAAGCTCTTGCGACGAGCAGGCATGTGCACGTAGAATTCAAGGATACCTTGAAGCGTTGCGCAGGGAATACGAGAGTCGTCGCAGGAATCTGAAGCTAGGGGCTGGGCGTGTGGCAGCATCGACCCTGCTCTATATCCTCAACGGCATCATCATTCGCCGAAATGACGCCGTATATGGAGAGCGAAGCCGACACCCGATCATGTACCCGGGGAACCTCTACAGCGTGCTCATCCAGAACAGCGACCCGAGAGATGTCACGCCGATTGACATCATCTTGCTCTTGGATCCGGGGCACTTCACGGATACGAATTCTGAGGAGCTGGGCCGTCTGTGGCAAGTCGTACAGAGCTTAGACGCGCCGCCCGATTTCGAAGAGAATTTTCTGTCAGCCTTGCGTCGGTTTTGTTAGGCGGTGGAGATGCAGCGTGGTGTTTCTGGGAGGAGGCGTCAAATTGGCACACATTTTTGGTATAGATTCTTGGGTTGGAGGCGCGCCTGCTTTAGTCGCTTGCTCTTGAGCCAATTCGCTCCTTCGCCTTTCGTCATTTTGTTCTCTTCTCCTTCTCTCCTTCTTTCCTCTGGTCTTTTTCTTTGGGCGCGGCTGGCCATGCATTGCGATGGCCCAGGTACAAGGCTGCCCCACCTCCGTCACCCAGCGCCTACTCTCTCGCATCGCGTATGGCCGTCGGCGACCCCGTTTCCCACAGGAGGAATGAAGACTTCACAAACCGTTAGCATTTTTCCTACATCAATTCCATTGGCTCTGTTTCCTAAAAAACAATTTGCATTCGTGCTGCCCGCCCTTGCCCCCCTTTTGACAAATATCCCCCCTCCCCCTCCCCCCGCATGCGGGGTAAAAAAGATCAACGTGGTCAACGTTTCAACGACCTCGCTCCTTGCGCGCCAGCCTTGCGACGCCCTTAGCCGTGCGCCCGGACCCAACACCACACTCCCCATTCGGCAATCGCCCGCCGTCGCACGAGACTAAGCGCGCGCCCGCCAATCCTCTATGACGTGACGTGGACGCACCCGCGACCGGCCCGCAAATCGTGGGGTTGGCAGCCGGCGTTCGCCGCGCAATTGGTTGGCGGTCCATTGGGTGCGCCGGGGCCGTTAAGCACGCGGGCCCTGCGCGGTGATGCCCGCTCGCAGTGCTGTGACCGATGCGCGGGGTCGATGCGTCTGCGTCGCCGCTTCCTTCGCCCCCGACAATGGAGGGATTGCGATGGGCTGCACTGGGCTGCACGACATTGATGTAATGCTGGTGGTGCTGTACGCTGCTGTGCGCAAAGGGGAGGGGGGCTTGGCGTGAGGCACGCGGGTGCCGAGGTCAGCCTTGTGTGGCTGGGTGGAGGTTGGGGTTGGAGGTTGCGCTGCGTTGAACGGTGAGGGGTTGGTGCTATGTAGGATGAGGCTGAGCTAGGTTTGGATTTCGTAACGCCATTCGCTATGCTGGGTGCTGCTTGCAGGGTTTTCCACCGCGTGGAGCGCCCCTGATTGACGATCCAACGGGTGCAGATATGGTACATGAAGAGTGGTACGGCGCTGGCAAAAACATATCCACATGAATCCCTTATGTTACACGTCTCCGTCCGTCTCTTGCCACCTTCCAGTGCTTACTTAGACGCGCACTTCGTATGTACCATTCACTACTCCTTGGCCTTTTCCTTGATGAGATTCCCTTCCCGATCGCGCGGCTTACGCTTCCAGCCCGTGGAGAAGAGTTTACCGAGCTCGAAGCGGGGTAGCGGGTGTGCTTCGGTGTTGAAGACGACAGAGTCGAGTGGGAGGAGATCGTCCTCGCTGAAAAGGAGGTAGAAATACTTGAGGGTTTCGGCCTGCATCCGTCAGCTCAAGTCCATGCGACATCCTGGGGAGTCAAGGGTCGAAACTGACCGGCCAGAAGCTTTCCATATTATCTCTCATCGGCGGCGGAATGGCATTCACATCGTTGATGCTGCTGAATCCCGCACCGTCTGGGAGCGACGTGTGGGCGACAAACGCCTCGAACATCTTCCATCCCCAATGACGGTACGTCTCGTCACGTGTAATGCGCCACAGGTAAAACAAGCTCTCGACTGTCTCAGGCCGCAGCAGATTATGTGCGTCAGCGTGGTGGATGTCAAAGTCTTTGCGCCACTCGGCGTCCTCGGCTGGGTCGAAGTTCTCAGGCGACTTGAGCGGACCCTCGCGGTACACGTGCGGCTTGTCGGGGAGGTTGAAATAGGTGATTTCAGGAGCGAGACCGGTCTTCGTCACCATGTACGTGCCCCAGCAAGTCTTAAGGAGTTCCTGCGCAAGAAGCAGATCTTCTTCGTGTTTGGGCGTCCACTCGCTGCGCTGCTTAACTTGGTCGACAGTCAAGCCTCCCGTGACAGCGAGGGCGATGGTACCGGGAAGGAAGCAGACAAGATGGTCCATCTTGGGCGAGAGGGGTTCGTCAAGACCGCTGGGACGCTCGCCGAGAACGGTGAAGTTTGAGGGACTAGAGTAGGTGATCAGATGCTTCTTGATACCGCCGAGCGCTTGCTTCCACATATCGAGGTAGATGGGCTCCTGCTTCGAGGTCTGATAGTACTGCTTGATGAGGTACTCTGCACGATGTTAGTCGTTTCTTGACGGGCTAGCAATTGAACCTACCATAGTAGCTGTCTCCCCGACTGCCCAGACGGATGTTGGTAGTCGCAAACGAGCCGGTGTCCGGATGAATGAAGATCGGGGTCAACCCATCGGTAGCTCCCTGATCGTCCACGGCCTTCATAACGCCTTCCGCCGTGTCCCAATAGTGCTTCTCTCCGGTCAGCTTGGCCAGGTACTTGAACTCCAGTTGTAAGGTTGTGGCCTCGGAGAGCGAAGAAGCACCGCCGTCTGCGTGAGACTTGATCCCCTTCATAGTCTTCAGGTTTACGCTCGCGTACGGAATGCCCGTCTTCGACTCAAACGCACCCAACAGCCGGTCTGCCAGATCTGACGCCTTCTCCAGGTACAAATCCTCGCCATCCTTGCCCATCTTGACAGGGCACATATTCGGGAACTCCGTCTGCAGGTAATGGGCAGCCAGTAGGCCACCCAGCATCCGGATTGTTGTCTCGAAGGTGTTCACATCGTGATCTAGTTCGTAGTTTAGGGTAGTCGATATCCACTCCCGCGCGTGTTGCAGCTCCGTCGTCATATTCATCAGTATCAAGGTGTCCAGTGCGTCAACGATGATCCACCCCAGCCCCGTCGGCGGCACCATCTGGCGACCACTCTTCGATGCAGGATGGTACTCGTCATAACCTAACGTAGGTCAGGTCTCATATCCTCTAATGCCGCGCGTAACGTACCCCAAGCGTATTTCTCGTATCCACCCCAGCTCAGCTTCATTGCTTTCTTTACTTCCTCTCTCCTCTCTCCCCAATCCACACCCCCCGTTTTCTTGCCCCCCTTCGCACCCTTCCATAATGCCTTAGCTTTGTCTCTCCCACTCGCACCAGTCTTCCCACCACCACCGAACGCTCCAACATAGAGCAGCCATCCAACCACCACAAACACGACCAGCCCAATCCACACTCTCTTGCGCCGTCGGCGTGACTCCGGATAGTTATACGGCTTGTCCTTGTACATGGGGAGCTCGCGGCCGCCAAAGGGCGAAGAGAACAGGCCTGGCGAGCGCGTCGCAAACCGCGACCGCCCCGAGCTGTTCCACAGCGCGTCCTCGTAGCGGCGTTGTGGATTGTCAAAGGCGGGCACGTTGCGCGGGATCTTGAAGGACATGCTTCGAGCGCAGGTGCGCTAGTGGCGTCGGGTGAGTCGCCGATGCGGAGTAGGGGACGCGGGGTGCCGCGCAAGGGAGGCGGAGTTGAAAGGTGTCGTTTACAGGACGGGAATGCCGGCGCGCATCTAGTATCGAGTGCACGCGGATATATTCAGGGAGGACGTGCGGATGGTGATCGGAGATGGACGCCAGGGAGATGGGTGAAAGTCGCACGGTGGCGGTTAAGGGAGGGGTTTGCGGGTGGTGGACCGCGTTGCCTGCCGTTTTGGTGCTGCGACACTAGCAACCCCGAGAGAGTGCCGACAAGCCACGAGAGCCTCATCAGCCTCGCACGGCAGGGGCTGATCCTGGCGGCATCATATGCGTTTATACAAAGAGCGGATTCAAAGTATGGCTTTTGCTACGGAAAAGAATGTTTTTATATATAATTCACGCCTGGCCTTGCGGGGACAGATAGTCACACCTTGTGCAGTGAGTCGTTCCAAAAAGGTTGTGCGCCATTCATCCGGTAAGGAGTACACAAGATGTGGCATCTAAATGCGATCTAACCTGTGCGACGCCACGCTCATCCGACCAAATACGGCAAGATAACCTCAGAGCAGCTCTGAATTACGATTTTGTCATGAACATTGTTCCGTGCATCCCTCCAAGCATTACTTCGGCTCCGGTACTTCAAACTTTACGCACTCTGCTTCCAGAGTCTCCATGTCCAACAGAACCAGCATTCCAGTTTCTTTGAACTTGGGCACGGATATTAGCTTCACCGTTTGCCCAGCCGGACCTTGGATGATGGCAGTTTCGAAACGCGGCTGGTTGCCCACGAGATAGACGTGCGGGCATTCCTTGATTACGAAAGGGTCCTTGTCCTGGAACGGATAACTCCCTAAGATTCAAGTTAGCAAAGGAATCACCAAGAAGAAGGGATCCTCAGCAAACTTACACAATGTATCTGGAGCAGTTGGTGCAGCGTTCCGCCACCGAAGCACATGTTCCATCATCACCAACCGATCATCGCCGGGCAAGTAGCGGAACACATCGTCAATGGGCTGACCGGAAGTAGCGAGGAACCGCCATCCGTCCACGTCTCCTTCCCAGGGATTGGACACGCTATCAAGCCAGTTCGGGGTGGGATCGTTTTCCGTAGGTGGATTTATGTACGCACGGCTGGTAGGGAACAGTGCGGGATGAAGTGGTTGCTGGGGAAAGGTAACATTTGCAGGGTCTGTTTCGCCAGGGAGAATCGTGATAGGTATGGTGGGGAGGAGCTGGGCCAGGAAATCATCAAGCAGTTCGCTCGGAACAGGATCGTGGATATCCTGACCGAACTTCTTCGTCCTTTTGGCGGCATCGAAATCCTCGCGGCTCATGATCGGAGAGGCATGATCCATGGAGTTGCCCACAATAATGAGCCGCGATATTTGCGAAACATCGGCAGGGGACGGAATGTCGCCGAGGAGATACTCAACCAAGAGATCATGCAGCAGAGTGTCGCCGGAGTCGACGTTGACGCCCAGCCCGCTCACGATACCCAGCTTCCCACATAGCGGCGGTTTCTTCTTTTTTGCGCCCAGATCTCGTGCCCATCGCTCCGGTTGTGCAGGTAGATCGGGGAATTTGATGTCCACGACTTCGAATTCGCCGGCCGCATTCTCGGATCCCATGACAGCGACGATGCAGCCGGTAACCAGAAGATGGGACTTCAAGTGTGCGCCAGTCAACCGCAGCCGACCAGATTCGTCCTCGAGGAAGGCCTTGTCTTTGTCGTCGTAGGATATGTACTTTTCCCTAGCGGGCGGCGCGGCTATCCAGTGCTACGCCAGTGTCAGCGGGGCGCCCTCTGCGGCGGCGCACTTGCTCACCTCTTTCACGAGGTCGTCCAGGACATTGGGCTTCAACGGCAGTTCCATGAACACGGTGCCTACCATCCAACACAGCTCTCCTTGTCGCACGTCAAGCACCCGCTCGACCTGTCGCGCTTTCTCTCCTGCTAACTTGAAAGTGTCCCATCAGCAGCTCTCCTTAAGCACATATCGAGAGCCGGCTTCACCTCAAACTCAGCCCACGCCTCCGCTGCGATCTTCTCCACCGTCGGCTTCAGGGCAACCAGGCGCAGAAAGTACATGTCGGCGAATTGCTGCGAGTATCCCTTCTCCTCGCCTTTGGGGAGTTCAAAGGTGTGTAGCGGATTGTAGGTCGAGGCAACACGGGTCGAGACTGGGAATTCATGGTCGCTATATTGCATTAGCACAGTCGCATAGACCGACTACATTGACTCACGAAGGATCCTGCAAATATATGCTCTGATCCGCCATCTTTGGTGATTGCGGGGTTGGACGCGGCGAAGTTGGAGAGTCGAATTTGGGCCAGGGTCTGGGGAAAACCACTCTACGCGTCCACGCGTTTTTCACGTGCTATCGCATCGGGCATCAGATAGGGTCAAGGTGAACGCGCGCCACGACTGGCACTAGGTGGTGCCATTATGAATTCCTTTGCACTTTGGACATGCCTAATCTAGCTATTGATTCTCACTTCCGATTGTCCTTTCAAACATAGTCCACATAGACAGAGCTTTGTCTTAAGCGGTTCTGAAAGTGAAAGACCCAACTCCAGCTCTGCCCCAACGACTGCACGCAGTCATAGTTCATGCACTGGAGGGGTGTATTGATCTTGCACCAAGCTTCTGATCTTCCAACTGTGGGGTATTCGAGGTTGGAGAGAGTAATCTGTTCAGAGGCGCGAAAATGGAGTAGGACGTCCTGTCGTACTGTGGTAACTCACAGGGAGATAAGACCTGACTTACCGTCACTGTTGAATAGTACCACAAGCACTTCGCACTCTAACCAACCAGCAACGCCAGTTGCGGTGGATATAATTGGGATACATGTGCAGCGGCTGTTGCTTAGGACCGTGCTGCATTTCGGCACGGGACACTTCCGAGACAGGGCGGAGAGCCTTTGCAGATGCCGTGAAGCTATGTATAACCTGGCATAGGCACCATTGGCTTCATATTGCAGCGCAAAATAAACGTTTGTTCCAGATCCCATGATGCGCACGTCCCAGAGTGGCAAAAGAGAAGGGCAATCGTCGATCATGGCAGTCGTAACTTCGTTATGCCGTGCTGCGGATCTATAGGAGTGAAGTACACATTATAATACAAGGTCAACGTACCAACTCACTTAATCACGTCTCAGCAGCGATATCCGATGCAGGATCGGCAAGCTGAGCAGTCTCCATGCCCAGGTCCTTGACGATCCAGCCGCTTTGTTCGCCGGTCCACTCTTTCGGCGCGCCCAAGAGAGCAGTGCTGGCATCCTTAGCGCCCTTGACAAGGAACTCGTTGGCAGCCTTCTTAACATCCTTAGCTGTAACGTCAAGCAGCTGTTCCCGTCGGCGCTGCTGCATCTCAGGGTCGACGCCGGAAAGGAACTGCGTCATGCCCTCTTGGCTGACGCTTTCTGGTGCATCGAGAGCTTGAAAGACACTCAACTTCGCTTCTTCAAGATCCCTCTCGGTCCAGTTACGGTCGCGCGCCCATGTTCCCGCCTCGCTCATGATATTGAGGGTATTCTGAGGATTTGGGTCCCGGTAGCTCATCATGCCGAAAATGCCGTTGAGTCCAAGAGAGAACGCTCCTCCGCCATACGCACCGCCCTTTTCACGGATCTCATGGTGAAGATGCTTGTGAGTCAAGAGCTGAGAAAGGACCTGCAGGGACGCCCCGGCGCTGTTGACGTAAGGAACGGTGGGGACCACAACAGAGGAGTAGTAGACCTGATAGGGTAACGGGAAGAAGGTTTTGGCGTTGCGGGGGAATTTATGGCCGGACTTTTGGCTTGATGGGATGTTGACATTACTGGGAAGGGTGCCCAGGAACTCCGAGAGCATCGCCCGATTGCTTTTTGAGCTGTCAGCATCGCAATTGAGTGCAACACGCAAGGACTGGGTGTTAGATATGGCGAAAGACTGAATCGCTCGAAGCTTTTGAATGACATCCCGCAACGCCCCAGTCTCCGTCCGCGTGGCCAGCAATGTGGTGAGCTTGACGTTAGTCAGGCCCGATGTCTGCTCGCGCAGTTGGCCCTCCGGACTTAGGCCTGCCATAGCATAGCGACGCGCATAAGCATGACCCGCCTCGGCAACGGTATCCATGGCACTGTGAGCTGAGGACTGCAAGAGCTGGAGAATCTTTTTCTCCGCCTCAGGGCTGTCGAAGTCCGTTTCCAGGATCAGCATCCTCAGGAGATCGTACATTGCCGGAACGTTGCGGTCAAAGGCACGACCGGACAAAACAAAGCCTTCCTCATACTGGCGTAAATTGTGTGGGGACGTGGACGAATGGTAGCTGACGGAAATCCCACCAGTCTTTAGCTTGATGAGTTCCTCAAGCTTCTCCATGGTCATATTCCTGGTGCCCAGGCGCATGATAGAGTCCGTGAAAAGCGGTATTAGCTCACGGAGCTCATCCGGAATGCCATCAAGCTTGTGAACCGCCCGGAAGTAAGTCAGACCATTGGTCGGAGCCTCCCGCCACTGCACCTTGACATTATCCAAAGACGAAAACCGAACCTCCTTCGTGGGCTTGACGCGAGGGATGTCGCTTACGTGGACTGTGGGAAGACAGCTGAGGTCTTGCTGTCTAGCATTCTCTTGGGCGTCAAGAAGCTCGAGCTCTTGCTTCTCAAGGTGGCGTTTTGCCTCCTCGGGCGAAGAGAACTGACTGCTGACCTCATGAATCTTCGAATCGAGCCTGGCAGTTTCTTCAGCTGCAAGAGCCTCGCCGTAAGACGCCGATGGCTCCATGGTGAAAATCAAAACCCGGTCATTGAGTAGGTACGTTTCCAGCAACTCCTCAAGATAACGTCCCTTTGCATACCGCTCTTTGAATCCGTCCAGCGTACGCTGGAAAGCGAGAGAATCGAACGGGTCGATTCCGTTGAACCAGTCCGGCTTCAGTCTCTGCATGAGACCCATTCCGAAGTTAGCAGTCTTGTGCTTCAATCCGAGCTCCAACTGATGGAGTATGCCGTCGACTTTGATCTTATCGAAGCCCCTTTCGCAGGTCTCCAGAATGATATCATCAATTCGTTTCCTGACTTCTTTAACCGCGTCTTTTTTGACTCCAGTAAGACCAACAGAGAAAGTCGATGCCTTCCCCATTGCGTTGAAACCAGTGTTTGGGGTAAAATCTGAGCCAAGACCGGCTTCGATCAGGCCTTGATAGAATGGCGAGCCATAGCCGTCCAAGAGCAAGGAGGATAATACGCTTAGGGAAAATCGCTCAACCATGTCCATCGAATTCCCCATGCTCCACGTAACGGAAGTTTTGTATTGAGCATCTGCAGGGATAAGAGGGTCCAGAGGTCCAGGTACGGTCACCGACTGCGGCTCCGAGAGATCTATCGGTAGTTTGATGTCGCCGTCCACAGATGCGTGTTCAAACTTCGCCAACACCTCACTCAGCTTCTTCAGGTGATCTTCCAGCGGCAGGTCGCCATAGGTCAGGATCTTTGAGTTGCTAGGGTGGTAGTGCTCAGCATGGAATGCCTTCAGCTGATCGTAGGTGAGGTCAGTAATCCTGGGTGGATCGCCGCCAGAGTTGTTGAGGGCAGGGACGAGGTGTTCGTGAAAGCGGATGTAGTAGAGATAGCTGGCGTCTGACATCTGACCCTTCATCTCATTGTACACAACTCCCTTGAACACCAAAGGTGATTCAGATTGACCATCGGGCCCAACGGCGAGTGGGTTTTCAGGACCGATGCGCCACCCTTCCTGGGTGAAATCGAGACGATTGAGGAGTGGGTGAAGTGTGGCATCCAGATACACGGACATAAGATTTCGGAAGTCTTGAGCATTGGTAGTTGCGAAAGGGTATGTGGTGTGATCGGCGGAGGTGAAGGCGTTCATGAAGTTGGATAGAGAGCGAGGAAGCATCTTGAAGAAGGGGTCGCGAACGGGGTACCTGGACTATGGTCAGTTATTGTTACTGCAGATTGCAACGGGATAAACCCACTTCTCACTCCCACAGAGAGTTGTGTGCTCCAAGATGTGGGGAACACCCGTAGCATCTGGTGGATTTGTCTTGAAGCCAATGGAGAAGACATTGTTGGAGTCATCGCGGCCAATATGGAGGTACTCTGCGCCCGTCTTGTCGTGTTGCAGCTGTATAGCTGCCAATTCGAACTCCGGGACCTGTTCAGTTCTCTTGACCGTAAAACCGTAGAGCTTGTCGCCAGGCTTTGGGTAGTTGCTGAGGTCAACGGCTGACGCGTAGCTCCGCCGGGCGAGGGAGGCCGAAGAACGAGGAGATGGTATGACTCTTTGCAACGGCCATAGAGGCCGGCTGGTGCGGAGCATGACGACACGATCCAGGGACAAAATGACCACAGCAGCTTCAAAGACAAAGAGGATCAATGACAGCAGCGGCGGCGTCATAGGAAAAAGTCACTTCGATTTCATTAGCCCGGGATTGCGTTTCCTCGTGACATGCCGGCTCCGAAGCTAGCAAATTTCTGGCGTAACGAAACCGGGCGAAGGGCGAAGAAAGCCTGTCTAAAGGCAACAGGGGAACCATCGGCAAAGCCTCTCTACTGGAGGGAAGTCGCCAAGTTCGAAATGACAACCTCACTGCATCTGTCCCACGTTATGTGGGGTTTGAAGTGGAAGCAATAAACCAAAATGGAAGGTGGTCAGATGGGGCCTGATGTAATGCACTTGGCGAAGTTGCGGAGAGCAATACTCCGTAATGCCGTTACGAAGCAGATAGTTGTGGCGGAGCTGTTGTCATGAAGAAGTCCGAAACGATAGGACACACATCGTACACTTCGAACACGGACCTTGATGCTGCAAGGTGCACGGTTTCGATTCGCTGGAATCCAAGATCTCAAGATTCGACGGATCTTCATTCGCTGTCATGTTCAGGGCAAAGGAGACATGAAGAGTTGACAATGGAAACGATGTTGTTTGATGGATCAAGAGAAGAAAAGGAGCTGATGATGAGATGACTTCGCAATCTGTATTTACTTTGCCCGCTGCTCAAGCCCTATCATTGGCCATGTGGCGACCGGTCCTTGAGATGGCTGCGCACCCTGCCTAAAGCCAAGAACACAGTAGGGTCTTCCCAATTCCCGTGCCATCAAAGAGACATGCAACCACAACCGCCAGCATTCCCTCCACACTAACCGCAAAGTTCTCTCCCATCCTTACACAGCATATACAGGAACCACCACACCCAGCAGCTTGCGCCTCTGGCGCGCCTTCATGTTCTTTAGTGCCTGTTCCGCCAACCTTCGCCGAAGCGGTCGCGCACGCACCTGAAGCGCCCGCACCGTCCCCTCGCTCCAACTCTCAAACACGGTCGCCCCCGGTACCCGATCACGACGCCTCCACCATACTCCAGCGACTTCTCCGGTTGAATTGGAAGTGCACGCGTTCCCGCAATTGAGTTGCGTTCTAAGGCACCTCTGTCCGTCACGGTGCCGTCACCGCATACCGCGAGATTGCCCCACCTATCATGCCACGGAAGAACGTCTCGGCCACGACACCCATGGCACCTACTGCTGCTACTGCGGGTGCAAACCCCACGACTGCCGCCGCCAAACGGGGTAAAGGAAAAAAGGCGGCGGAACCTGTTGATACCAACAAGCTGCTAGAGCAGACCGTGGCTCGTCTCGAGCGGGATGCCGCGGGCGATCGCGAACAGGATGCTGAGATAGGTGCGCAAGTGTCCCTGGTTTAAGCGTATCCCCGCTTTGTCGTAACGTACCTAACCAGCTCCTACGAGTAGAGCGTGAAGTCAAGAAGGCCAACCGCGACATCGCACAACAGGCGGCTAGCGTCGATGCCCTCGAGCGGATCGACTTTGTGCAGAAGAAGTACACTCAGCTCTATGGCGACATGAAGCGCCTTGAGCGCGAGTATCAAAAGGCCAAAAAGCGCGCAGACGTGTTGCAGAAGGAAAAGGATACCGCCAAGTCCGAGCTGAGTAAGACAACTACGATCAAGGAGAAACTCGAAAAGCTGTCCCGCGAGACGAACAACGAAAATCGCAAGCTTCGCGCTGACGTCCAGCGACTTGAGGCGTACGAGCTCAAGCTCCGCGAGGAGCTTCAGGATCGCCTGGATGGTCTCGTGTCGGACGTCGAAGCGGCATTAGAACTGCACGATCCGGCCAAGCAGGAAAGCGAGACGTACGAGACTGACGAAATGTAGCCAACTCCTCCAGTGTAGCGAGCTTAGCTTACACTTGATAGGTTCCGCGCAAAGTTCAAGTCTTTCGTCGACCAGCACGAACTTCGCGAGCTCCATTTCCAGTCGCAGCTGCGCCAGAAAGATCTCGAGATCCAGTACCATCTGGCCAAGCTCGAGCACCAGCGCAAGGTCCACGAGATGGAATCGTCCAAGTCGCATCAACTCACGCGTCAGGTGTCGACCTTCTCGCAGACCGAAACTGAACTTCGCAGCCAGCTGAACATCTATGTGGAGAAATTTAAACAGGTATGCCTCGAGCTGGTCATCTTTCATTTCAATTTCGTTTAACCCTCTCGCAAGGTCGAGGACACTCTAAACAACTCCAACGACCTCTTCCTCACCTTCCGGAGAGAGATGGAGGAGATGTCCAAGAAAACAAAGCGACTGGAAAAGGAGAATCTCACGCTTACCCGCAAGCAAGAAGCGACTAATCAAAATATCCTTAAAATGGCTGAGGAACGCACTCGCACGGCCAAAGAAATGGAGGTGCTGCGGAAGAAGAATGAAAACCTGGAGAAGCTATGCCGTGGCATGCAAGCGCAAGGTCGCGGACAGGTCAACCTCCAAGATCGAGGTACAGATATTGATCAGACCGATAGCGAGTACGACGATGAGGATGATGAGGCATACGATGACGCCAGTGAGGAGTATGATGACGATACGGAGGAGGAGACTCTCGAGGCTGCTCGTCGACCGTTCGGACCTGTGCCGCCGCCTCCCCCGCCACCTCCGCAGACCAACGGAGCACATGCGAAAAGCCGTGCGATTGGGCAAGTTAATGGAATCAAGGTCTAGGACTCGCGTTGGTCGTAGTGTAGTGCTTTGCGTTCCCCTCGGGAGTAGCAACGTTTTCGAGATATCACTCTGTACGCTAGGTTTTCGTGAAGCACTGAGTACGGGCACACTGGACCATGAGCATTGTATCTTTGCCACTCCCGCAAACAGTTTCTACCGAGTATTGCCGGTCGTCCGTAGTGTGAATATGCCGTACACGTTGCAATCGCCGAATTTGCCGTTCTCTCCCCTGAAGTTGGCGGCCCTTGGCGGTCAGCTGCAAGCTGCGCCGAACCCTTGCTATGTACCCGCCGACGCTTGTCCCGTCTTCCTCGGCCCCTCGACCCCGCAAAGTGAAAACGCCTCCACGTCGCGCTTCCCCATCTTTAGTATTAAGGCCGCGCGCCAGCAATCCATGGAAGCTCGAAGCCGTCTCAGACTCTCTGTCTATCTCCTGCAGACTCTCATCTTTTACCCTCCCTAACTGAGTAGCTCATTCGACCCTTTTCGTCACCCAGCACAATGACGCCTACTCTCTCAACACCGCTGTGCAAGCTGCTCGGCATCAAGTACCCCATCATTCTCGCCGGCATGGCGCGCACGTCGGGTGGTTCTCTGGCTGCAGCTGTAAGCAACGCCGGCGGCCTTGGGGTCATCGGAGGCCTGGGCTACACACCGAAGCAGCTGCAAGATATCATCGACGACATCAAGGCGAACCTTGCCGATCCGTCCCTTCCATTCGGTGTCGACCTTGCGCTGCCGCAAGTGGGTGGCTCGGCGCGCAAGACGAACCACGACTACACGCACGGACAGCTCGACCAGCTCGTCGACGTCATCATCGCCAACAAGGCGAAGCTTTTCGTCAGCGCCGTCGGCGTGCCGCCCAAGCGCGTCATCGAGCGGCTCCACGGCGCCGGAATCCTCGTCATGAATATGGTCGGCGCGCCGAAACACGCGATCAAGGCGCTTGAGGCGGGCGTGGATATCGTGTGCGCGCAAGGTGGCGAAGGTGGTGGACATACTGGCGACATTGCCAACAGCATTCTCATCCCCGCCGTTGTGGATGTCGCGTCGCGGTACAAGAGTCCGATAACAGGAGAGCCGGCTATGGTTGTTGCGGCGGGCGGTATCTGGGACGGGCGCGGACTCGCGAGCAGTCTGATGCAGGGTGCCCAGGGCGTGTGGGTCGGGACGCGCTTCGTGGCCAGCGCGGAGGCGGGCTGCTCGCAGATGCACAAGGAAAATGTGGTGTCGGCGACGTTTGCGGATACACTGCGCACGCTGGTTATCAGTGGACGTCCGCTGCGAGTAAAGATGAATGACTACGTCCAGGGCTGGGAAAATCGGCCGGAGGATATCAAGGCCCTCACAGAGAAGGGCATTGTGCCGATGGCCAAGGATATGGATGACGGCAAAGAAGTGGATATACCTTTTTTGATGGGCCAGGTTGCCGGCGTCATCCAGGACATTAAACCGGCCAAGCAAATCGTGGAGGAGATGGTTACCCAGGCTGTCAACCAGCTACGTCTAGGGCAGAGTTATCTCGGGAACAGCAGCCGGTTATGAGCTGGGTGGTTTGGAAATCGGACGTTGACTAAAATATCACTTTTTGCTTTGTCTTAGGTTGTTGGCCCCGACTCTTTCAGCCGTAATTCTGCATTGCTTTTCCTCTCTCACATATCTGGGAAATGCCCGTTTCCCGATGGACACCTCATCTGGAAAGGCAGAGAGGGGCACGAGGGGCTGTCTGTACTCCGTAAACTTTGGCGTATGCATCCTGCATGAACCTACCTCCGTACAGGAACTTTTTACGGTGCGTCACAATTTTCGGCAATCCTGGAAAGGAAGGCGAGGTCTGATGCGGGGTACCTGTACATCCGTACAGCACGACACAAACTGACGCCAGATAGCACACATAGTAAGGGCCCGTGAGGTTCGAGGGTAAGGCCGGAAGAGTTTACATGTAGTTAATAGGCGCAAAAGACAGGACAGCCTCGTTGGGCCACAGAAACGCACAGCCTTGTCTCATATTGGTCACGTGGCTACGCGCAAAGCTTGAACCGTCTTGGCAGCAGACCCATGCACCCAGATCCCTGTCTCACTCAAAAGGACGGTGCAACCTCTACCGCTTTCCACAGCGCACGCCCTCCTCTCCTGTCCATCAACACCTCCGCACTTCACTACTTGCCCATCTCTGCATTTGTTTTCCAAACCCTGTCGTCAACGTCACTCTCTAGCAGCCGTGGAAATTTCTCTATTTCTCGTGCGTTTCGCGACTTCTGAGAGGGCGTCTTGCCCGTTTGCGCCACTATGCGACTTCTCGTGAAGGTTCTGCCGCTCCCGGCATCCACTTCAAGCTCGCTTCCCAACTGGAGGAAATCTAAGGCTGAAGATGTGGGTCGCGTCGATGCTTTCGTAATGCCGGTGGATCCCCAGCAGACCTTTGCCGCAGTCTGGGAAGAAGTAGAGACGCGGTACAAGAAGAACTACCTCGATTCCGTTCATGCGCAGTACGTCCACGCGGCGTCCCATTGTATAATCAGAAATTTACAGAATACAGGCAATTCGTCATCAAGAAGCTGCAGAATGGCGATGGCTTTGACATAGATATCTCAGACACTGTCGGTGACATTTTCCCACCGGACACTCCCGCCAAAGAGTGCCTGATCCAAGTGCTGCAAGCCAACGTCTTCCGCGAGGCATCAATTCCGCCAACCTCGAATTTGAGAACTCACACCGCGCATAGGCGCCATCTCAAAATTGCGAGAAGGAGCTCTCTTCTCCGACTCTCGGAATCGGCGGAGCCTGAGGCCGACGAACCCGCTCCGCCGAAAGTATCGCAAGAAGACGTTCTACGTAAAAGCATCTCTCAGACACCGGCTGTTAACGACGCGAACCCGTCACGGCACTCGACGGATGCCAATGGTGAAGTGCTAGCCCGTGTTTCGTCTACCACCTCAGATTCCTCGACTGGACGTGATGCGCAGCCTGCCGCGCCACTTTCCATCCCAGAGACCGTTACGTCCAGCCCGAGCGGAAAGCTACCGGGCGAAGTCCAGAATGGGATCGATACAGCGCGTATGTCGGTCAGTCAGCCCAACTTTTCGTCTCCAAAGGATGCCGCCTCTTTCAATGAGAATGCTCAAAGTCAGCAAAAGCAAGTTGGGAGGGATCTCCCTCCTAGTTCGCCGGGTTTGGGAGACCACAGTGCGGCAAATGCGGTGGATGAAATGGAAGTTGATACCTACGCCTCACAACCCTCGAGCTCCCGGCATGCGGATTCCATTGGAGCCTCAGGAGCGTCTAGGGATAGCACAAAGTCTGAAAGTTCGCCTCTTGACCGGAGGACATCTACTCAAGCGGTGGCTAACCAGGCTGCTTTCGCTTCCATGTCAAGATCTTCCATGGACAACAGAAACCACCGTCTCACCTCGGAAAGTATCGCGGAACAGGCACAACCCAGCCCCCAAACTCCAAGTGATGCTTCCCCGGCACCTGCGCAAAGTCGGAGGCGAAATGACATCTATGACGTCCCAACCGATACAGAAGCAGAAATTGAGCAGCGCCGGAATTTGAGGCATCAGAAGTCTACACCAGCCGTGTCTTCACCCATCGCACCGGTCTCTGAATCTCCGTCCCTGCGAGCCTCGAAATTTACACCTGCCTCCCGCGTGCCACTTTTTACAAATGGCATTCAACCGCCCCCAAACCAGTCCGGGAGCTCCCGAGCCACGACAATCGGAACCCAGAGGGTGCCACAACCTCCCGCCCAAGTCGGTGCCTCGCAACAGTCAGAACGGCCTCAGGCGCCTGGCTTTACTCCTGTGGCTCAAAGCCACACACGTAGAATTTCGTCGTCTCTTCAGGCCGCGGCATCTCCGGTGGGGACAAAGATTGAGTCCCCCGTCGCAGCTCCTGTTCAATCTCTCGGCGTTGCTCCCGCCCAGACAGCGCCATCTCCCATCCCCCCTATCCAGAGTCAGCTACAGGCCAAGGAAGGCCGTCAAAAGTCTGTCTTGAACAAAGTTCAGGATAAGAACGCTCGTGTTTCGAAATCAACCAAGCTCAACCCGATGCGGTGGACCAAAGAGGAATCGACCCTCCTCTACCGCCTTCGTTCCGCGGACACCAGTTGGGAGGAGGTTTTCAAACGCTTCCCAGGACGGACTAACCCAAGTGTCAGGAAGCACTGGTCCAGGCTGCACACTACCGGATTCCAGCCCAGCGAGAGCGAGAGTGGAACCGAGTCTGAAGCGGAACGACCTTCGCAAGACGCCCAGCCTTCCGTACAGCCGCAATCCAACGGCACGAAGATACATGCCGCCAGTCCCTCTGTACAGACCAGGTTGAATTCCGTGGTTCCTGTTGTAGTTATCAAAAGACAGCAGAACCCCCGTGGCGAAAATCCTATCTCATCATCAACTCAGCCCCAGCCTGTTGCTACGTCTCCCGAGTCCGGTGCCAACTGCTCTAAGGATGAGGACACTAACTACAGCGATATCGATGAACAAACCGAAGCTGCCATGGTGGAGTGTCTGGAGAGGGTTGAATCGCAAACTCCTGCGCCCGCCGAGTCAGCAAGGTCCAGTGCCGACCCACGGGTGAGGATCACTAACGGCGAAAATGCTGCGACTTCAGGTGGCCTGACTCCCCCACCTGCTTCAAGTGCCGGGGCAAACAGAGATACCTCGGAGTCATCTCGCATGCCGCCCGCTGAAACGACGCCTGCAGTAGCAGAGAAGCAGACGCCTTTGCTCAATTTAACGGGAAGCCAATATAAGGGCAAGCAGCGTGTATCGGTCCAATGGACAGCACTCAACTCACCGAGGGCAGAGAGACGTACCGCGCCGTCGGTACATCAGGTAAGCTCTTTGTATTTACACGAAAACGGTGCGACTGACGTTGAATAGTCTCCTGAATCAGTGTCATCTCCCCTTTCCACTATCAGATCTCCTAAAAGCAAGTCTGAAATTGGTGTACCGCCGAAGATGGGGTCTCTCCAATCTGTCAAAACTACCACGAAGTCGAAGGCAATTAAGTTTGGGGTACTACCCACCTCGAGCGTTAGTCCTGTATCGTCAAAGGCTGCCCCGCCGCCCGCATCGGCTCCTCAGCCTACTGTTCCCTCATCAAGTGCGTTCTCGAGTGCGTCCTCGAGTGCCTCTGAGTCGCCCTCTGAGCCTCCACAGCAACCTGGGGCAACAGCTCTCTCGTCATCGACCCCCAAGTCTCCACAAAACGGAAGCCGGCTGGCCACTGAGCACACTGTCTCTAGCCTCATTGACAGATCCGCATCTGAGGCCTCCAGCTCTAGCTCCGGCTCCAGTACGGGGTCACCAGCTCCCAAACCGAGCACCCAAACAAACCCCAAGGTCGTCGCATCGGACTCGGACTCGGACGATACTAGCGAGTCATCCGACTCCGACGAGAGTTCCTTGGACGAAAGCCTCTTCCCCAAGAAGTTGCCCACGCCTACGCGTCCGAGGGAAGAAACGCCATCGCACAAAGAGCAGAAGCCTTACAGACATCCGATGCTCGATGCGTTGAAGGCGTCCCAGGTATCCCTGGAGAATCCTCGTTACAATGGCCGTGCCTCGCTGTCTTCATCGCAGCCTTCGGCGAGCGGGGTGGGGTCCAGTAAGGCACCGAAAGGTGCTCGTGTGGGCTTTTCCGCTTCCCAGCCGGTCAAGTGGAGTCAATTTGGGCGGAGGGGATCGCCCGCTCCTTCAGTCGGCCAACCTCTCCACTCCGATGATGATACCACCGATAAGGAAAGCAGGAGCAGCAGGAAGAGTGAGGCCCCTGAACCAGAGCACGGAAACAAGCGCAAGCGGTTGTCGGAGCCTCTACCGACCAAGAAGAAGGCGCGGCCGAACAATTCACCTGTGCACAAGTCGCCAATGCACAGGTCGCCGCTGAACAAGAGCAAATCGTCCCACAAATCGCGTACGGTATCAAAGAAGAAAGCCAGGTCAGGGCCGGAGCCTCCCAAAAAGCTCATCAGCGTCGGACCGACGAGTTCCGCAGTGCATGATGGGCCTGAGGCGCCAGCAGTTCGCACAGCGTGGCCTATGGGCGCGTTCAAGAGGTAGACCGTCTCTCATTGGTGGTCTCTGGCGCTTGATGCTGAAGGATTGCAGCTTGTGGGCGGATTTGTCGAGGGTCAATCCCTGGCAATGATACTTGCATTTTCTGCGAGAGATAGTGCTACAGCATTTTACAGGCTTTTAGTAAAAGGTTAGAAGCTCACTTTTCGTGTCGGTTCGGTGTATGGTACTGCGGTGTTTGACGCTGAGGTCACGGTACTTATCGGTAATGGCGTACTTGTGGATACGGGTTGAGGTCGGTCTGCTTCACTGCAATGGGCATCTTTCGGGGTTCTCGTCACGCAATGGATTAAATAGTACAGATCTTCTTACATAACATGTGCATTACTTAGCGGATTTTCATTGCACCGGGGTGGTAACGAAATCTCAATCAATGGGATCCAGATCGTCTCCAAGTTTCCGTCCTTTGTTCTACTATCACAATGCTGATGAATCCCCTTTGTCCTTTTGCAGGTCGGAGTTGCCTTAACAGCTTTACTGAGGTAAGAGACATAATGTAGCACATGGCTGTTGGCCAGCCGTCCACTTACCGGCTGGAAACCCCCTGTCCTTTAGCCCCGATACTCGCAAATAATCCCCCATGAACCCATTCCTCCATCAGATGTCCGTCATCCTAGGTCTAGGCGTCGTCAGCGAATCCAAAATATCCCCATACCAAGTATACCCATTCCTACTCACCTCATTCACGCCCCCCCTCTGCGTCGCCTTCCACCCCTTCCGAACAGGCACATAGGTGCTCTCCGCCGCCGACACCACCGACCCGCCCGACGGCTGCTCCGGCATAACCAGCGAATTGCCATACGGCGTCTCCAGCCCGCCCGTCGGTTGTGAATACACACTCGACGGCGGCGCCGGCGCATACGACCGCGCAACGGCCTTGGGACGCAAGTTAAGAGGCGCGGGCCGGAACGCACGCATCGCCGGTGTCGGCGTCGCGGGCGACGCATACTCCCCCATCCCCGCGTGCATGATGTCGCTAAAGGCCGTTATATCGCTCTGACCCGCTGTGTCCTTGCGGTGCTTGACTACGATCGGCTCCGGCGTCTGCAGCCCTGTGTTCCCTAGGCGCGTGTGCGTGGGCTGCGGGCTCATGGGCAGAGACGCGGCTCGAACGAGCGGCCGGGGTGCCACGTGGGGCGTTGGGCTTGTGGGCGGCATTGTGGCGGAGGAGAATTGCCGTAGCGTGTTGCGGTGCAGCATCGTGCCTGGTACGAAAGTGCTGTGCCGCAGGGTGTCCTCGGGCGCTCGGGCTGGTGGTTGGGAAGGCGTGACCGGCCAGGTCCGCTCTTCAGCACCATGAGCAAGCGCCTTAGAGTTCCGCAGCGCCGCCACTTTCCGCGCGGCCAACCACCTGCGGACTTTGGCGATGACAATAGCTGCGTCGGCTGGCGGGGCAGCGGCGTAGATGGTGCGCATATCTGCGAGCCAGGAACGGGCAATAAGAGCAAAGAGAGCGGCATCGCTGGGTGGGGCGGCGGTGTAGATGGCCGTCAGCTTTTTCCAAGTGGATAGTTGGCGCCAGGGGGAAAAGAGCCGGGGTAAAGGGGTTAAAGATGTGTCGGGAAGGGAGGGGTTGCTGAAGATGTCGGCTGTGGGGGTGGAGGTGGACAATTTTTGTGGGGTGGGGTAGGAAGCGGATGGGTTGGAAGAGTTGGTGGGGTATGGCGGGATTTGGTGGGATAGGGGGGCCATTTCGAAGCCTGGGTCCATGCGGCGCGAGGGCTGCCTCCGGGGTGGCGTACTCCGGGGTGGCGTAGGATTCATGGGGTGCGGCATCAGGTTCACGTCCACGGTGTCTATCCGCGCCTTTAACTCGATGCTTGAATCACGGCTTGAATCGTGCTCCTCGACAACTGGTGATACGGGCCGAAAGTCTGACTGAGCACCTTGCCATTCCGAGGCAACAGGCGAAACCAGCGCTTCAGGGATAGTCGGCTGATTGAGCACGCGGCTAAGCCGAAGTGGCCTGGGCTCGCGACCTTGAAAGCGGACAGTTGGGCGTCTGGCCGGCTTCGGGCCTGACTGATCTGTGGCGTTGGAGCTGCCCGAGGAGACTTGAGAAGAGACCTGGGAAGGAGCCTGGAAAGAGATCTGAGATGGCTGATCGGCGAGGAGGCTCAATCGCTTGGGTTCACGGCCTTGGAGGACAGTCGGGTTCCTGGTAGGGCGGGCTAAGGACCCGGCCTGCGCTCGAGAGGCGGATCGGTTTAGGCCCCTGGATGAAGCTGAAGACGGGCTAGATTTGAGGACGGCTGAAGCAGCAGCGACGGGGAGCGGGAGAGGCGGGCCTCCATAGATGGAACTGCGCTTTCCAATGCCGGATGCGCTCGGTGCGCTGCTCGTGACGCTGCTCGGGACTGCTGTTTTTGTTGCCGCTGTTGTCGTGCTGATGGGACCACTACCGGAGACTGCCTGAGGCCTGGAAGGGGTGCTGGCACTGCGCGATGAAGCAGTTCTTTTTGTTGACGACGAAGCAGTTCGTTTTGTTGATGATGGAGGCGTTCCCCTGAGGCCGGGGCCTGGAGGCGTCTTACGAAGTGTTTCACGCATTTCGAGTGAAGGAAGGGATGTGGTGAATTCGATAGCAACGTAGGGGTAGAGAGATTGCGAGGAGACGAAAATAACAGGAAGAAGTGAGCGAGAGAATGGTCAGCGCATATATGTCAACGCATTCGAGCAGGGATGAGTGACAATGCCATTGTTTGCGCACAAGGCGGAGTGGCCTTGGGCGTTCTGGTAAGGCTGAGTCCGACCACAATGTGCCAAGGAGGAAGGACAATGGAAACATATCATTGTGCTCACTGAACATGACTGAGCGATTGATGTTTGTGCCAAGGCATTCACTTATACTCTTTGGAGCACTCACACTGCCTTATCAGTACAGTTCGCTAATTGATAACGCATACCAACCTGCTCTTTTCCATCACCCAAACATCTAAAACCCACCACACCCACACATCACACTTCGTTGAACCACTCCCACCCCCCCCCGCAACCACCAATTTTCAATTCATTTTCCACGACACCATGTCTGCTCGGGCGGACGTAGTTTTCGACGCCATTGAGCGCCATATGCAAGAGATGAAGCGCTGCGAAGCACAGATCAACGCTGTGCTGGTGGTAAGCCAAACCCCATATCGCGCTACAACTGAACCCGATTGACTTGCCAAACAGGAGGAGCAGGGGCACAAGGTGGAGATCCAGCGTCTGGACTTCGAGCTGGCCCGCGCGACCGTGGAGTACACAGCTCGAGTCCTGGGCGGCGCAGAGTCGGAGACGTTCCAGCATAACGGTTTCCGCATTGTCGAGGTCGAGCCTCATGCTCGGGACCTGGCGATCCATCGCGCGCAGCTCCTGGAGACCAACCGTCGGTACCGCGAGTTGATGGCAGAGTATGGCGCTCTTAAGACCCAGCTCGACGACCTGCATGCCGCGATCCGGGTGCTTACTGCCGGCATAATGCCGACGTCGGCGCCGTCCCAGGAGCTCGCGGCCGAGACCACGATGCAGGAGATGATGGACGAATTCGCCCTCCCGGAGAACATAGAGGCTTCGAGCGCCGTCGTAGCTGATCCATCGCAGCAGACTGTTAGTGTCATCCCGGCGACGAGCTTCCTAGGTCATGAGAGCTAACAGCGCGCAGTCCTGGTTGGCGGTCCCGACTTCTTACAACGCCGGTCCGTCCGCATCGCCCTACCACCTGCAAGCCCCCGCGCCCAGCATGACGGAACAGCAGTATCTGGAGCAGCAGTATCCAGAGCGTCGCGTCTCCACGAAGAAGAGAGCGGTAGGCACAAGCGCTTCAAGCCAAAAAACCTATCGTAATATCCAGATCGGCCTCGGCCGATCTCTCGGCCGATCTCCCTCTGCTGGCCAGGCCTCAGGCCTTCGCATGGCGACCCTCCTTCTGGAGGTTTCGTACAATTCATGAACTTAACTCTTGGTTCCACCTAGAATCAACTAGGGCAGGTTTCCGTAATCCATTTAGAGAACCTGCGCAGATGCTAACATGTCATAGCGTCGTCCTAAGGGCAAGGGTCGCAAGGAGTAAGCTCGTCGGGTTCGGAACTCTGGCTCTCGCTCCGTGGCTCAGTGTTGACATCTGTAGTGGGCGCATGCGGGGGCCCTTGATGTTCATTGGAACTCTTATCTTAGTGATTTGAGCGTACGGTGGACTTCCGGGCACCTGGAGGCGTTGCCACGGTCATCATAACAGCAAGGGGGCTAGGCTAGACTTAGGCACAAATTGATCCACAAAAGTTCTTTGAGAAGTGAAGCTGCAATACGTGAATAGCGAAAGTTCGACCAGCGTCATCGGATCGCTTTGACAGCTGACGTTGGCGGTAGTGGAGCCCTATGCATGCTTACATAACGTCTGCAGGGGGCTTTGTCGCGCTCCCCGAGCTCCTTTCATAGTCCCCGCAATGCATCGAGAATTGACATTTCGTTTCCTTTTGAAACTAAGAGGAAGTCATCTTATTCTCAATCGTCCTATAGTAAGGCGCATGACTCGGGTAAACTCCATCAACCAGAATGACAACTCAAGATCAGCATCAAGTTCATGTATTATATTAACCGAGAACCATTCCAAGCTAGCAAACCATGAAGCCAAAGACAAGCCAATGCTAAGCAAAAACTTAAAACTACACCAAACACCCCGTCTACCCGACGGCCTCAAGGAAAACTTTCCACCCAACCTAAAGCAGCGCAAACTCCCGCTAACACCGCTTTCACAATCCACCCAGCCTTCACCTTCACCGCGGCATTCACCATCTGCTGCGCCGGCGGGGTCATAATCGGCGGCGATAGCGGCGGTGGCGGCGATGAGCTCGACATCGGCGGCACAGGAGGCATGCTCGATGAGCCGGACATGAGTGGCATGCCCGATGAACTCGATATCGGCGGCACTGGGGGCATGCCTGAAGAACTCGACATGGGAAGCATATCCGACGAGCCCGGCATCATCGACGAGCCCAGCATCGACGATTCCGGATCCATCGTACCCGTCGGTCCAGGCCCAACCGGATCCGTCGGATCGCACGGTTGGGTAATAGTAACGGTAGCCGGGCCGCCGTCAGACCCACAAGCCGTGCAAATGGTCTGCGTGACCGTGAAGCCGGACGGGACGTAATCGCTTCCCGTAGGGCCAAAGGTCGGCGTCGGGCCAGTGCACGTTTCCGTCACGGTGTAGGTTACCGGCACCAGGCCCGTTGGACATAGGGACTGGAAGACGGTGGTGTAGACGGTGGTGTGCAGCGTTGGAGGCAGGCCGCATTGCGGACAGGTGGTTTGGATGATGGTCGAGGTTATGGTGTCCATTGGTGGGGATGGAAGGTCGCTGCAGGAGGTGTACACGTCGACGGTTGTGTAAGAGATGGAGGGGTCGTTGGATTGAGTGAAGGAAAGAGGATCGAGTTGGGACTCTTGGGCGGCGGTGAGGGCCGCGAGGGCCGCCATAGTCAAAGTGGTACGCATGGTGTACGAATGACTGATGAAACGCGAAAGAAAAAAGGTAATGAGCGAAGGTAATGAACGACTGGCCTCGGAGGCGGCTAAATGAGTGGCGACCAGGTGAGCGAGTGTAGAATGGCCAAAGCCGCAATCGATTCTGCAGGGAGCCAGATTTATGCGCTCACGCTTGCGTCTAGGGTCGACGTGGTCATCAGCGCGCTGCTCGGTGCCGGAATGCTGGCGAAGTTGGCAGCGCGTGGAATGAGAACAACAATATCAAATCCGCGGAATGCAATTCTCGCGCAAGAATCGTTAGTGGGACAGCAGAAAGGGGATTTCCCCGCACTTCACAGGCTTACGGACCAAGACATCGCATCCCGTCAATTTCCAAGCGGCTGCCATTCAGTTGCACACGGAGCTACCTAGAGATTGCGGATATATGGCCGCACATCTAGAGGGCTTGTGCCGCCAATTCGCCGGAAGGCTGTTCGTCCTGATATTCTTTTGTCTAACCCGCCACCAGTCAACATGCCTCGCCTGGTAGGCTACAGTCACCGCATACGGGCCACCAAACTCCAGGTTTGATTTAAATGTTGACGGCGGTGCGGAAGTTGGCGCCAGCATAGACGGCGTTGCTACCCAGCTCCTCCTCGATGCGCAGAATCTGGTTGAGCTTGGCAAGACGCTCAGAACGCGCGGGCGCACCGGTTTTCTGCAGCTGTCAGCGCTGTAAGGAGAGTGAGACACGAGACTTACGATCTGGCCAGCACGCAGACCAACGGCAATGTCAGCAATGGTGACATCCTCAGTCTCTCCAGAGCGGTGGGAAACCATGACACCCCAGCCAGCGCCGAAGGCATCCTTGGCGGCCTGGATGGCCTCCGTGATGGTGCCGATCTGGTTAACCTTGAGCAGCAGCGCGTTGCAAGCCTTGGTCTCGATGGCCTTCTTGATGAAGGTGGGGTTGGTGACCGTAAGGTCATCGCCAACAATCTGGAAGTCAGACGACTTGTAGAAGTAGCTCCAGGCCTCCCAGTCATCCTCAGCGAAGGGGTCCTCAATGGAGACAATGGGGTACTTCTGTGCCAGCGACTTGTACAGATCGGCAAGCTGCTCGTAGGTGATCCACTTGCTTGGGTCGCTATCGGGGTTCTTGAAGTCCAGGTCGTACTTCTTCGCGTCGGTCTTGTAGAATTCGCTAGACGCGACATCCATGGCGATCTTGATCTGGCCGGTGTAACCAGCCTGCTCAATGGCATCGGTGATGAGGTCGAGAGCCTCCTCAGCGGTCTGAATATCGGGCGCAACACCACCCTCGTCACCAACGTTACCGGCGGACTGGCCGTACTTCTTCTTGGCCAGAGTCTTCAGCTTCTGGTAAACCTCAGAGCCCTGGCGCATGGCCTCGCTGAAGGTAGGAGCTTGGCTATGTGGGTCAGTAATGCCTTTCAACAATACCGGCCAGCCTACCTAGGGACAATCATGAATTCCTGGAACGCAAGACGGCCACCGGCGTGGGAACCGCCGTTGAGGACATTCTGGAAGGGGACAGGGAGGACGTAGGGCTTCTTGGTACCAGCAAGATCGGAGATGTGCGCATAGAGCGGGACACCCTACGAAGTGTCAATATTTAGCACTGAGCAGTCACAAAATTGGGACCAACCTTCTCAGCAGCCGCCGCCTTCGCAATCGCCATGCTCACACCGAGGATGGCGTTGGCACCAAGCTTGGTCTTGTTCGTAGTGCCATCGAGGCCGTTCAGGAAGGCGTCAACCTTCGACTGGTCCTTGACATCGATGCCCTCCTTGATGAGAGCCGGAGCGATGACGTCGTTAACGTTCGCGACAGCCTTAGTCACACCTTTGCGTTGTCAGATTGATCCGTCGACACAGCTAGTTATGCTTTACCCTTGCCGCCCCACTTGGTCTTGTCACCATCACGCAGTTCGCAAGCCTCATGGGAACCTGTTTGCTCGTCAGTCAACCCCGCGCAAACCCCTCACGCCAAGCTCTGCTGTACCTGTTGAAGCTCCCGAGGGAACAATTGCGCGGTGAAGGCCAGTCTCGGTGACGATGTCGACCTCGACTGTGGGGTTACCACGCGAGTCGTAGACGGAGCGGGCGTGGATCTTCGTGATGGTCATCGTGATGGATCTGAGAGCTTGTCAGAGGGGGGCTTCCTTGAGCGAGAGCTCGGGGTCGAGCTCCCTAAATATGAAAGCAGCTCACATTCGATGAACAAATGACGCAGGGTGCTGCAAATTTGGACCGTCAGCTGTGGTGGTAAAAGGTTTCGGAAGAAAAAAGCAGCTATGGGTGATGATAAGGCTTGGGTGGGGATGGGGGGAGATGGATCGAAAGCTTTATGTCTCGGAGCAAGGCGAAAACTACTCGGGGAAGCTAGGAAGCAGGCCGCAACTCGCCTTTAATTAAACCTTGAAGCTTCCGTGTAGCCGTCAATTGCGTGAAGATGATGGAAAGTAGTCGAAAAAGCCTTGCTTTAGAGGTTGTATGAAGATGAGGAGAGGTCGAAGAAGGTTGGAGGGTGACTGTTTGTCGCCCTTTGGCGGGGTTCTTTTTACGAGCGAAGGGTGGGGTCGATGTCTTGCTTGGTTCGCTCTTCGTTGGAAACCCCTCACTTCCGTCCCCCACGGGCAATCCACTCAGTGCTAATGGTTCGCACTGGGATCTGGGAGCATCCAGATTGCCCATTGGATCGGCACTTGAAGTTGGCGATGCTCTATTGGGCCAAGTCGCGTCATAGTTGGGATGGGAAGTTGAGAGCAAAAGGAGATCATCCCATCATTTTGCTGAGGCCGCAAGGCAGCATTGCTGAAGGCATCGAGGCATTAAGCTACAAAGCACGTGACTACACCTTTCCTTGGCAGTAACTTAATGTGGTGCCTTAGGCTTACATCACCATCTGCGAGGCACCCAACAGGGCCCCGACGATGCACATGGAACTTAGCTTGAGCTCACCCACCGAACTGCACCGCCATCACACCGCACGCCCATCGCCACGTAATACGTCTCCTCTCCCATAAAGTGGTACCCCAGAAGCCATCCACCTACCCTCTTTGCACTTACACTCTCCCGCCATTCGGATACGTCCAGCACAATGAGTGGCGATACCGACCGGCAACGCGCTCTCCAGGAATACAAGACCAAGCTTCTAGAGTCAAGAGAATGGGAGGCCAAGTTGAAGACGCTGCGCCAGGATATCAGGGGACTGCAGCAGGAGTATGACCTGTCCGAAGATAATATCAAAGCACTGCAAAGCGTGGGCCAAATCGTTGGCGAGGTTCTGAAGCAGCTTGATGATGAGAGATGTTAGTCTCCATCCTGCATTATAGACACCTCACTAACTCCGCACAGTCATCGTCAAGGCTTCTTCTGGCCCTCGCTACGTCGTCGGCTGCCGTTCAAAGGTCGACAAAGCGAAGCTGAAGCAGGGCACGCGCGTCGCCCTCGACATGACGACCCTCACAATCATGCGTATGCTACCGCGCGAAGTCGACCCGTTGGTGTACAACATGTCGCTGGAAGATCCGGGTCAGGTCAGCTTCGGTGGCATCGGTGGTCTTAACGAGCAGATTCGCGAGCTGCGTGAGGTCATCGAGCTACCGCTCAAGAACCCAGAACTCTTCCTACGGGTCGGCATCAAGCCGCCTAAGGGCGTGCTGCTGTACGGGCCCCCGGGGACGGGCAAGACGCTGCTAGCACGCGCCGTGGCGAGCAGTCTTGAGACGAACTTCCTGAAAGTCGTCTCTTCCGCCATCGTTGACAAGTACATTGGCGAGTCGGCGCGCTTGATTCGCGAGATGTTCGGTTACGCCAAGGAGCATGAACCGTGTATCATCTTCATGGACGAAATCGACGCCATCGGTGGCCGGCGCTTCTCCGAGGGCACATCGGCCGATCGAGAAATTCAGCGTACTCTCATGGAGTTGCTGAACCAGCTGGACGGGTTCGATTACCTGGGCAAGACGAAGATCATCATGGCGACCAACCGGCCTGACACGCTGGATCCCGCGCTGCTACGTGCCGGTCGCTTGGACCGTAAGATCGAAATCCCGCTGCCGAACGAGGTGGGCCGGCTGGAGATTATGAAGATTCACGCGGCGGGTGTGCGGACAGACGGGGAAATTGATTTTGAGAGCATTGTCAAGATGAGCGATGGATTCAACGGAGCGGATCTGCGGAACGTGGTCACTGAGGCGTGAGTTTACCGTGGTCAAGTGCAAAACGCAAGGCTGACTATCACAGCGGCTTGTTCGCGATCAAGGACTACCGCGAGTCGATAACACAGGACGACTTCAACAAGGCCGTGCGCAAGATGGCCGAGACGAAGAAGCTCGAGGGCAAGCTGGAGTACCAGAAGCTGTAGCGCGGCTAGGCAGGCAGGCAGGTGGGCGTACAGTGGAGTTGGACACGGCGAATATAGGCCTTGCAGCATAGACCGTACTCCGTAGTGCCATATAGCATACCCTTTCGTCATCACTTAGTATTCATCATACCTGACTTCGCGCGGCTTCTCCCACCCTACCCGCTCCACCACCCGCTCCCACCACCCTTTCCCGGTATCGAGGCGCAACTCCTCTTCGCCAAAGTAATTCGGCCCTCCAGGCACCCGCTCAAACCCCAGCCCCTCGAATAACGCGATGCTCCCCGTGTTCTCCGCCCCGATGCGCACGCGCAAATACACGAGCCACGCACCGCCAGACGGCTCATACTCCTCTAACAGCAGAACCAGGTGCGTCCGCACATACCACAGAAACGCAAGCAGGGCCGCCCGGCCGAGCCCGCGGCGGCGCTGGGCTGGAGATGCGATCATGATCTCCAGTTCGCCGGCGATGGGCACGGGCGTGGTCCCGGCTTTGCACCGATTTGCCGCTGCGAGCTCCGGGCACACGTCCTCTGGGTCCAGGGACTCGAGGAAGAGGTTCACGTCGCCCACCATGCGGTCAGGGACGTCGGCCTGGGATGGGAGCAGGTCGATGTCTGCTGCTTCTGGGCCGGCAAGCGGGAGGCAGAGGATGAAGGTTAGTTTGTCTCGGTCCAGGCGCCAGGAGTGTTGCATGGCGTGTTCTTGGTCCAGTGTGAGGGGTTCTGAGGCCGTTGCGGCCTGCAGGGCGGGATCGGCCATCCATGTGTGGTAGGTTGGTACATGATGCGGGCTGTAAGGGACGAGGGTTATGGCGGGGGTTAGGACGGCTGGGGGTGTTAGATTGGTGAGGGTTTGGAACTGGTGGGCTTGCCGGTGTTGGCGTTGGCTTTCATGGTGGGGATATTGCGGTGCTGAGAGGGGAGGTGGGAGGTCGAATTAGGCGCTGTCAGCTTCGGAGAAGCTCTTCCTGACCGATTCTTATAACCAGAGCCGTTCCTCCCTTATTTTCGACTCTCTGTTCCGGTATACTGTACTATGTTGGTCACGATGCTTGTACTTGGTGGTTAGCATGCCTTCTGGACTGATGCCTGCGAAGCCCGTGGCGTGATTTTCCATCCCTGCTTATCATCTCGTGATGACTTCACTCACTCTCCATTTAATCACTTCAAGTTTTCTCCTCACAAAGCGAAACGAAAGTCAAGATTGAACATGAACCTCGTATTATTAAGTACAAATTATGCAGCAACCCCCCTTCGAACGACATAAGCTGAGAATCGCTCATTCTATGCCCGCTCATTCAGTCTTGATGCTAAGTCTAAACCAGTATATGCAAACAAAATTACTACAACGCCGTCCCAATGTTATTTAGCCCGCTGCCGCAATAGCACCGGGTGTTATCCGTCGCCGATCAATGATAACAGCAACGACCGCCACCACCGAGGCCGCCGCCCCAAGCGCAACGCCCAAGGCGTACGCATCCTGAAGACCCCCCATGTAACTGGCAATCACCTGCGGCAGCGTCTTCGCATCGAAAACTTTCCGCAGCTCAGTAGCGCCAGTCGCAACCACCATTTGGGGGTTGATATCCGGCAACCGCCGGTGCACCTCGCCAATGAGCTTGTTGCTGAAGATGCTCTGCCCGACGGACACGAACACGGCGCCCGAAATCGTCTGGAAGAAGATCTCAATGGCGTTTATGCTGCTGATATCCGACACGTGAACCATGCTTTGCGAGACGATGATCGGGATCTGGATTCCGAGCCCGAGACCGATGCCCGCCAGCGCCTGGTACCCGATCCACTTGCCCGGAGACGAATTAACGTCGAGCGTGAAGATGAGGCCCGTGCCGATTGTGCCGAGTGTCGCACCGGCCACCATGGCCGGGAGGTAGTGGCCCGTCATCGAGACAGCGGCACCGGACACCATAGTGAAGAGACCGACGCCCAGCACGTACGGCAGATTGCGGATGCCGGACTGGGAGGCCGACACGCCGCGCGCCACCTGGAAATAGATGGGCAGGTAGTACATGAGCATGAGGAAGACGCCGGAGTTGAAGACCTGGAACAGCGACATGAGTGTGATGGTGCGGTTCTTGACCAGGCGCGGCACGATGAGCGCGCGGTCGCCTTGGTAGAACTCGTTGACGATGAAGAGCGCGAGGATCAGGCCGAAGCCGACGAGCAGACCGATTATCTCCGAGGAGTTCCAGGCCTTGCTGACGCCGCCCCATTGCAGCACGAGGATCAGGCAGATGAAGGAGGCCATGAGGATGAGGGTGCCCGCCGGATCCATCTGCAGGAACTTTTCCTTCAGCGTCGCTTGCTGCGGCTTAGCGTGCGGAGGGGTCTGGAAGGTGAAGAAGATGAGGATGACGGCAGCACCACCAATTGGCAGGTTGATGTAGAAGCTGTCTCGGGTTAGCTGTGTACGTTAAGAAGGGTTATGGGGACACTTACCACCAGCGCCATGACAGCTTGTCGGTGAAGACACCACCGAGCAATGGGCCGATGACGGAGGCAACCGAGTACACGGCACCGAGGACACCCGTCAGCGCACCGGCCTTCTTAGGCGGCGCGGAGAAGGCGATGATGGTGTAGCACCCGGAAGCGATACCCGCGCCACCGGCTCCGGCAAGGGCACGGCCGACGATGAGGGTGACACTGCTGTTGGCGACAGCGCAGATCAGGCTGCCGACTTCGAAGATGGCGATGGCGACCAGAAACGAAGTCTTAAGCGGAAAGTACTTGTAGGCCTTGCCCCAGGTCGACTGGAAGGAAGCGACAGTCAGGAAGAAAGCTGAGCCGTACCATCCGACGTCGTCGAGACTTTTGAACTGATCGGTGATGCGGGGGATGGCAGTCGCGACAATCGTCTGGATCCGTCAGCCACTGTTCAAGCGTCCAATTGGGAGTTGTCGCTCACCATATCAAGTGCCACGAGGAAGATGGAGAGGACCAGGGCGAAGAGGATGCTCATCAGCTTCCATGACGTCGGGTACACAGCATCATCAGGTTGGTCCACCACCGTCTCAGCCTTTTCCACGCTGTCGGCGCGATCCATGCTGAGGGTGTCTTTCGTCATGCTTTCACGGTCCTTCTCATCCATGACGCTCATGTCAGAGGGCGTGACGAGGCCAGAGGCCGTGGGGGGTACGGCTAAGCCGTCGCGTTCTTTGGAATCCATTGCAGCAACCCAAAAGGGGGGAGACGATAACAAAGGGAGGAAAGAACAAATGGGATGAGGACGGAAGGTTATGAGAGTATAAAGAGGATGAAGATCGGAAGGAACAAGTCGGAAGGCTAAGTGCAGAACGAATTGTAATCCGAAGAGAAGGATGGTGTGGGTCTTACACAGTCGAGGAGGATATATACCCTCCGTGCCCCCAGCTCGGTACCAGACCAGTCTACCACCTCTCTCACACAAAGCAAGCGCAATCAAGCAACGGACTCAAGACAACCCCGCCGACTCTCGTCCGGCCGCTCAAAACAGCCACACAACTTGCCCATACACCGATGTGTAAGCACTACGCTCCCCAAGGCATCGATTCCCATACACTGCAGCCTATCTCCGCGTTGCACCAACAAACACCATGCCTCGCCTTCCTCCGTACGCGGACACCGCACCTCTGCAGCGGTAAGGCTGAACCCTAGCGTCAGACCTGGAGTCCGGAATGCACCCTTACCAACGCGATTGGGGTGCAAGATCCTGGCTAGCGGCTGAAGAAGGAGCTTGGGGCATGTTAGCGAGATTGAAAGAATTACGATCGTAGCGCGGGGCTAAGGACTGGGAGCCAGTCTAACGCCGGTGCGGCCCGGTCGACTGGCACCGTAGGGGGGAATCGGGCAACAACCACAGCGGACACTAGTTCTACTCCGCACGGAGGTAGAGGACGAAGAGATACCCGAGGGCTGGTGTGTGTGTTGTTGATATTGGCTGAGAACGGCGTTTGAGAGACGATTTGCATCATCGTGCGTACGGTGAGCGGCCGTGACTCCAGGGCCCCACTTTCGTCCCTCGTATCGCTATTGACTGTCCTATTTTCCATGCATCTTTCTTATCCTCTGACACCCCAAGATTCACGCTCATCACTCTGTTTCTGCTACGTAGTACTCCAGCTATCGGGCACCCCGCAGAGCTGGATGACTGGCTTATGAGTGGACGGTGCTCGTGTTCGGGCCCCGTCACTCGGGCTGAAGTGAGCTGGAAAGGTGCATCTTTACATCCGTACTCCGAGCGGGATGACTGTTCCATCGACACACACAGTCAAGAGCCCCGACGTCCACAACATTCAGTTCTAGCCCTAACGCTTCGCGCGTTGCCACACATCCTCCCACCATTCAAGCAGCCAGCACTGCATCACGTCCCTTCTAACAGTGCCCTATCACAACGAACGACGTAAATACTGCTATCTCCGCCAACGCCCAGCCAAAACGAAGCCAGGTTGGGTATCTCAATGTGCCAAGTCCAAGAGCCGGAGAGAAAAGGCCCCGCAACCCGCGTCATTGGGCAACAACCCCAAGTAAACCCGCGCATGCATGAAGGGAGGCCTAGATCTGCGACGCTGCGGGATTGTGACATAGGGCGCTTCCCGCGCAATCTGTGAATAATGGAGGCGTCGAAGATTCTACGGAGAAATATCTAATCGCCATCTTGAAGCTGTAAAACGTCGCGTCTCGACAGGTTTGGTGCGTGGGGTTTAGTCCGGCACGTGGCGGACGAGTGTCGGCGGTCGTTTGAGCTGCGAACGAGCCAATGGTCAGTGGGCTTGACTGGTTGTTGACCAGCTCGTAACGACGCTGACTTCGTTGATTACTCCGTACACAGCAACCTCTCCGTTCAAAGCTGGGTGCCTGATCTGCATAGGGGCTGACGACAGACTGTCATATGGCGATAGAGAAAGACATTCTCGCTTGAGTTGAGTCGCGTCACTTATCTTTGCGATGGCGATTGGCAGTGAGACTGACCACATAGGTAACAGAAGTGATGAAATCAATACGAGGTCGCTTTCTACATGACATCCAATGACCCAAAGCCGATTGCTTCTCCTTCGGTATCATCCTGACTCTCCCCTTTGCTGGCGGACCACTAGCTTCTATGCATTTCCATGGGCTTCCAAGCATGTTTCCCAGGCTATGGAAATAGGCACGCGCTCACCCTTAATGCCGTCGGTATGTATAGCGTGGAGTATCTCCCTTTTCGACTGCGGACCGAGCCGGACTAAACCTTTCTCCGTCGCTATCAAGCCGTGTATGGTCGCAACACTAATGAATCATGGTTTCAGAATGTACGAAGCTGGTGTTCTGTTGTTGCCTGGCGCCATGAGGATGGCCCACATGCCAAGCGGGATCCTATGCGACGCAGCGGAGTTTACTCACGGTATTAAGCAACTCAAGATCGAGCCCCGGAGCCCAGCACCAGGATCATGTCCAAACAGTGCAGTAGGAGAAGCCACCAAGTTCCCCTACTGTCAGGAGCCGGGTGGAATGAACTTGCCAGAAACTCAGTAACAAGGCAAGCAGCGCTTTCCATAAAGCCCAGGGGCACGATGCATAGCGGCCTACTGAATGCTCTCTTTGTCGCGGCATCACTATCAGTATCAGAACCCAAAAAGCCATCCATCGTTGTGCAGCCGGCACTCACAGAGACGTCCAGATGGACGGCACACAGCGCCTTACAGCATGCTCTCTTTGTAACAGCATCACTAACTGCAACAGCACTCAGAGCAAAAGCCATCCATTGTTGATCCAGCAACACTTCCCAAGAAGTCCAAACGGCCAGCGCATAACGGTCCACAGCGCACTCTTTTATCACGACAATCACTAATTGCATCAATGTCCAAAGCAGAAACCATCCATTGCGAATCTAACCAGAGGGGCCACCATCCGGCCCCCCAAACTTCTCCAGACCCCCTATATCGCAGAAGGCCACTCTCCATCCCCATTCCAGATCTCGCCGGCTCCACGCTCCACAAGGAAGCTGACCCACCAACTTTTCCCCTCGCCCACGCGAACGGCATAAACCCTCTCCCCGCTCTTCAGGCGCCCCTTAATCTTCTCGCTCGGGTCCTTCAGCCCTTCGACCCAGGAATCGACCAGCGTGCCGAGCCAGGGCTCCAATCCTGTCATCCCGCGCGTGAACAGCACCGTCTCGAACCCGCCTTCCGGCGCCGGTGCGAGAACGAAAGCCCGCTCGTGCAAGCGCTCCAGCTCTCGCAGGAAGAGAACGAACCGCACCGCCTGAGGCGACGGTCCGTCTCCAGACTCACTCGCCGGGCTGTCCCCATCCGCCCCAACTCCAGGCCAATCCACACTCCCCGCATACTCACTCCTCCACTTCCTCCCCTTCTCGGGCGACATGACATCAATCCAATGCTCCTGCACCGCAAGCTGCCTAATAGCATCACTCACATCCGTCTGTCCGGCAAGGACAAATCTCACCGCCCGCCCCGTCTCCGGCCCATCCCTACACTCCCTCCACACGGTAAACACAAACCGCGGATGTCCGTCCCTGTCAACTTCGACCCTGAGTTCGCGCCCCTCGTCCTTGGGCGGGAGGTTTAAGAACGCACATGACCCGAGGCGCAGTCCTGCGTCCGGGAGTCGAAAGTTGCCCGATGCGTATTTCAGGGGTTGGCCTGGGAGCTTGGGGTCTGCGAGGGCGACGGCGCGGAGCGGTGCGATGTAGGCGCGGATTGGGGAGTGGAGGGTCAGGGGGTGGGAGGTGGAGGGGGGTTGGGGGGTGAATGTGGAGGGTGAGAGAGAGAGGTGGGTTTGCGCACGCGAGGCGAAGGCGAGGCTTAGCAGGTCGACCTTGTGCGTGGGCATGGGAAGACGGGGCGGCGAGATTGCGCGCTCGGGAAGAGGTGCGGGGGTAGCGTGACGGGGTGGATCGGGGGCCCAGCGCACGCGCGGGCTGGACCCGCGGGTGGGTGCGCTGGAGGGATGGAAGGGGGTTGTGTCTCTGGATGATGAGAGGCTGGGTCTTCGGGTGGAGGCGGCCCGCGTGGGCGTGGGGCCTCGGGATGAAGGGCCCGGTGTGGGGGTTGCGGCGCTGCGCATCGAGGATGCTCGGGATGGAGCATTGTTGGTGACGCGTGGCGCAACGGTGGGGAGTGCTGGGTCGAAAGATTGCCCGATGAGTTGGGCTGTGCTGGCGACTTTATAGTCTCGAGTCTGTGGGCGGCGAGGCATGATTGTGGTGATAGTGGTGATGATGGCGGGGAGGGGGGGAGGAGGTAGCAGAAGCGGTAAGTTATATGGTGTTTCATGTGGAAAGTAGTGATGGAGAGAGTGATAAGTTAGTGAGCGCGGTAGTGATAGGATGGGAAGGGAAGGGAGAAGTAGTGAGTGGAACATTTTAAAGGTAGACAAAGAGAGAGACAGTGAGTTATGAGATTCTGGATCATGGGATGGCGCTTTCTGAATCGTTCGAGAATAGTTGCTTGGATCGGACTCGAGATGGGCGACGGCGAGGTGAGTACATAGAACAATAGAACTGTTTACGAATCGCACATTCAGTCAACAAGGCCATTGTAGGCTCGAGTGATGACTCTTCCTGGATTCATCCCCGTGGATTCGCTTGATTCCTCTGAAACCGCGATGTGAGGTGTTTGAGACAAGCTGTTCGGATAGGACTCGAGATGGGCGATGAGATGAATACCGTGGAATTGATTGCGAATTGCATGTTCAATCGATAAGGCCATTGAGCAAACAATGCCACTTTCGGCCTCGAGTGACGCTTCCCCGTGAATCCATGCGGGTGAATGCGTTTGATGCCTACAACCCCGTGAGCAATAGTCGACGAGAGATACTCGCCACAACCACGACTACGCATCCACGGATGTGAGGCTTGAGCCCATTCGAATCCCCCGTGAATTCGTATCCGTGAATGCGATCGAGGTCTTCAAAACCGTGAGTAACAGTTAACGAGAACCTCAAAGCCACAACCACGCATCCCCGTATCTGGATCTTAACGCATTTGAGTTTCACACCAACTGGTACGTCAGTCGAAGCCGAGAATACCGATTCCAACCATCGAACAAGCAGCCTGATTAAACTCGGATCGCGCTCGGCTTGGGAATACATCTCTGTCACAACATCCGACCTAATCTTGGAAGCACATCAGTCTTCCGCACGTCGACAACATGAGCGGCTGGTTCTGGGTCAAAGCCATGGGTTGCACCTCGCCCGAGCCGCGAGCAATCGGGTGAGGCGGGGAAAGCGACCGAGCCGAAGCCCGACAACGGTGAGGAAGAAGCAAAGTGGCTAGGGCGTTAGCGGGGCGATAGTGGCAAGCACGATGGTGGCAAGTGGGGACCGTTGGGGAGCCGACAGGTGTGGCGCAACCAAGCAACGGCTTTCAGCGGGGAACGTGGCACGTCATTGGGAGTTAGCGGGTGCGATTGGTGGGGGACAGCGAGTTGATGCTTTTCACCTGCCCACTTGCTTGCTTCCTTAGTGTGCACGACAATCTTGTACCGGTGTCTCCATCTGCAGATCAAAGAATGCAACTGTTTCCTCCATGCGGGAGAATGAGAGTGAGAATTGAGTGAACTGTGAAGCGACAAAATCGCCGAGTCCAGCCCAGTGTCGGAGATTAACCGTTCGTATTGCTCGCAGGCGCCAAGTGGAATCCCCTTCCTTCCCCACGCCAAAGAGATTCCGGGGGAAGCCGCGGAAACAATTCCTTCATCCTCCGACAACAATGGAAGAAAAGGAACAAGGGAAGAAACGGGAAGGATGCAGAAAACCGCGCAGAACAGAACCAACACCTTTGACATGTCACATGGCCTGCTTTGCCAACGGAGCGGACCGCGTAAGGCCCATCCCCGGAAGTTCGCGGGGGGGGTACAGTACGGTACAAAGCGATGCCGGGCCAACCGCAAGTAGTCTGCGACATCTGCCAACACACGGATGTCGCGCTTTGCGCTTCCTGCAGGCTGCGTTGTTACTTGCTTTGAAGCAGACGGATGGGTTCGGATAGCGGAGATGGGGGAAAGAAGCGCACAACATCGGCGCAGTGCGTCGCTTTGCTGCCCTGATGATGTTGCTTGTTGGGTGTGTTTCGAGATGCCGCACAAGATTCAGTGCCGTGCAGAAGGAGGCGGATGGGGAAGGGAGGGGCTGCCCTTGGCTGCCCTACGAGAGGCTTGTACGGAAAGGGGGAGGGAGAGGGGGGGGGTTGAGGTCGTCCACTTTTGCGTAATGTGATTGGTCTATGGGTGAGTAAAGGCTTGGCATTCCAGTTATGGCTGGGATGGGCCCGGATGGCTCCTGTGGAGTGGTCCTTGGCGGCGCCACTCACGGCCCCAGGGGATTAGACCTTGGCGTGTCAAAAGCCACTTTTATGCCTGAATACGCATGCACTGCCTGAAAGCTGCCTGATCCCCTAACGGTCCGGGACCTATCGTCTCTCTCTCCTCGTCTCCTCCCCACATCATCCACTCGTCACTCTCCCATACACACACACACACACACTCTCTCTCTCTCTCTCTCTCTCTCTCTCTCTCTCTTTTCTCTTTCTCTCTCTCTTTTCTCTTTCTTTCCCTCTCTCACTCTTCTCTTTCCTCTCCTCTCCTCTCCTCTCCTCTCCCCTCCTCTCAAATCAATTCAGTCAAGCCTTTCCTTGAATCTTTTCCTCACTACTCCGCCTTTCAACCCCCCCATACATCGCAGCATCCTTGTCACTGCATGTCCCCACAGTTGTGCGTACGCAGTAGGCTGGCTCTCCGCAGTCCGTCTTTGAAGCATATATACTCCACTTCATACACCCCCGGACTACTTCTACTGTCTCCCTCTACTCCCGACGAAACAAGCGGCTAGAGTCCGTTGGCACTTTTCAACCTGCAACGAAACTGCGTCGGCAATTCCTCCTAAATTTAACCACTTCACTTCGCAACTCAGCATCTCTCTTCTCTCCCGGTCGTGTCCCTTTCCGTCTCAACCCGCTTCCCGATCGGCGAACCCAAACAACCCTTACACGAACCCCTCATCTTGCCGTCTCATCCCGTCACAGGTACCACATAATTACCCGTCACATACCAGTCGACTACCCCGTCAACCTGGCGCCCTCGACGAGCATCCCTTCCCCGCCCTCATAACCCCGCGGCCGTCATGCCAGAAGACCACAACTGGTTATGGCGCGGCTTCCAATCCGCCTTATTCTTCTACATCTCGTGCGGGCCATGCTCCGCGGCCGCTTACCAGCGCAAGCGCAAGAAGGAAGCCATGCGAGACCGCAAAACGAAGCAACGCGCCATGCGCATGGCACGCTCGGAGACCGACGCATCCCACGGACCGCCACAGCCAGCACCCTACGAGCATCCCGCGCCCTTCGAAATCAATCCCCACTGGGCCGAAGAGATCTCGCTGGGACCCTCGTGGAAGGGTCGCGGCCAGCGCCGCGGCGGCCGCGAATCTGCCGCCTCGCGCCACATCAATACGGCTGGCACCGTAAGCACCGTCGGCTCGCACGCCAGCAGCCTCAGTGACCTGGGACCGGCACAGAGCATGGACGACGTGCATCTCGGCCCACACAGCTGGGCGCGCCGGAGATACCAGCGCCCCGACGAGGAGGACTTCTGGGAGTCACGCAGCCATCGGCCGCGCAGCCGAGCACTGACGGCGGCAACTGCCACGACGGTCGCCACGACGGTCACCGACGATGCAAGCGCCTCGACCCGGCCCCGCGGTGCGTCGGCAAATTCGCACTCCGGGTCCTCGGGCTCGGTTTCCGTCTCCGCGAGCGGCTGGACCGTCTCGCGCCCTCCGACTGCCTCGACCGCCGCTACCGCGAGCATGCCTCGCAAGCCGCGACCGAGCTATCAGCAGCCGTACTTTGCTAATTATCACTCCGCGCCGGTAAATGATCTACATCCACCGGTAGTCAGCGTCCCACCTACTCGCCGTCAGGACCGCGCGTGGATGAAGGAGCCGCCGCCAACGGCCAGCTTCATGGGTGGAAAGCGCGGCGTCACCGTTGTTGACGGCCCCACGCCGGGGGGCGGACGTAGGAGGAGCGGAAGTGGTGGGAGTGGTCCAGGAGGAGGCAAAGGAATTGAGCGGAGGGATACATTGGATAGCAAGGCCGATCGCGCGCCACAGACGCCGAAGCTGGGTGCGACCGTGCCGGCTGTGCCGAAGACCCCGTCCACGATTAAAACGCCGCCTCAGTCCGGTGCGCAGACCCCGCCATGTCCGCCGACGAACGGCACGAGAAGCACGAGACGTCGGCGGCGCCCAGCGCCGCTGCGACTCGATGACAGCAGCAGTGATGAGAGCGGGTGGTCGAGCGAGCAGTCGGTTACGGTGGAGCGGGGAACGGGAGTTGCGCAGCGGGTCTCGATTGTGCGGCCGAGGCTGAGTGTTATCAAGAGTGAGAGGTTATCGAGGTCGAGTCCGACATTGCTTGGTTTTGCGGGGGTGGAAGAGAATGAGAAGGATAAGAAAGAAGCCGTCGCCGATGGTGAGAAGCAAGAGGCGGAGAAGGCGTGATTGGAATTAGTAGGCGTTTCGGGTGAATGTTCATTGCATTGGTTCCTAGGTCATTGGGCGGCGCCGCGGCTGAGGTTGGGCATACATTCTGCGACGCGGCATTCGCGCAAGGCATTTTTGGAAAAGAGCTTCATGCATGCCCATTTGGCGTTGGGGATGAAGCATACTTAGCGGCTGGGGGGTGGGTGAGAGTCGGCATTGGATTGCTACCGTGCGTCGTGTCTTGGATGCATCTTAGGAGGGAGGAGAATAGAATCTTGTGTGTCCCATCGTCTTGCTGTATCGTGCATCGTGCCTGGTCATGACGGTGCCCCCCGAAATGAAAACGCCCATGTGTATGTATTTACTGCCCAAATATCCACCCTTCTGCTCCAGGAAGAGCTCTAGTCCTCCCAAACCCGCTTCCGTTCCTCTTCGGCCCTCGCCTTCTCTGCCCTCTCGTCCTCGCGCCTCTTCTTCGCTGCCTCGCGCACCGCCTTCTCGTACTCGCGCTGTTCGGCCGTGGGCCGGAGCCGCACGCCTAGCGCTCCCGCGATGAGTCGGCTGGCTACGGCAGTGGACTTTTCGGGTCGCTTGTCTGGGGGTTGGGAGAGGGAGGGAGCGGCGCGGGGGGGTCGAGGGGAAGAGGTGGCAGCGCTGGTGGTGGAGGAGAAGAAGGGATGTTCGATGAGGGGATCTGCTGCTTGGGAGGAGGACGGGGGAGGTTCTGTGGGTTTGGATGGAGAGGGGGATGGGGAGCGGCGGCGGGGTGGTGATGGTGAGGCTGCGGGGGATTTGGTAGGCTTCAGGGAGGAGGGCAGGGAAGGACTGTCGGAGAGGTCGTCGTCCCAGGAATCTGGTGGAGGGGAGGATTTTCTAGCTGGATTCGGGGTTAGAGGAGATGGTCGAGGGAGATGGGGGAAGGAAGGTACCTTTTGGTGGCATTTTGGAGTTGCTGTTGTTGTGGTAGGATTGAGGGAAGGTCGAGAAATGTGGGGTGTGGGGTCCGATGGGATGGTGGCTTGCATGTGGCAGTGCGGGATATCGAGGCTCTCAGGCTGACAAGGCACCCAGGGCACTCAAGGCACCGAAGGCATCCAAGGCATCCGTCACCCGAAACCTCGGCAAGCAGCATCACGACTCCAGCCCCCTAAGCCATCCCATCTCTCACGACAACTCGGCCTCAACCATCGGCCTCAACGGGCCACCACCACCCACAATGGAGTTCATGTCCGCCCTCCAAACCGGCCACGACGACCTAAAACCCTCCCTCTTCGAACTCCTCTCCGAATCCCAACTCAACGCCCTCCTCCCGCCCTCCCTGCGCTACCTCCTCGCCCTCGCCACCCACAGGCACCCCCGCTACCTCATCCGCATTCTCAACTCCTTCGACGAGGTCTACGCCTTGCTGCAGCTCCTCGTTGAGCGCCACTACTTGCGGACATATGCCGCGAGCTTCACGGAGCACTTCTACGGACTCAAGCGCGAGCGCGTGTTGCGCGTCAAAGGGTCGGAGCTTCCCCGCGCGCAGCTTGCGACCTCGGAACACGTCCGCGACGCGCTGCACCTGCGCACGCCGGATGTATGGCGAAACCTCGCGATCGTCGTCGGTATCCCATATCTCAAGCGCAAACTCGACGAGAGCTACGAAATCCACGGCGCGTCCGCGAACCTCCTCGGTCGGCGCAACACATCCCCCCCACCCACGACCCTCCGCGCGCGCATCTTCGCGCTGTACAAAACCTTCCTCCGCACGTGCTACCCAACCCTAAATTGCGCGTACTATATGAGCCTCCTGGCCTACAACCTAGGCTACCTCTTCAACACGACCAAATTCGCATCACCCTTCCTCGCGCTCATCCACACGCGCATCCGCCGCCTCAGCCCCGCCGACCACAAGGCCTTCGAGGTGCTCGCGCACACGCCCCCCGCTGCTGCGGCGCGGCCGGGACAAACGGCGTGGCACCCGAGGACGGCGGCGCGGACGATTGGCCCGCGGCTACTCGGCGGGTTGAGACTCCTGCTCCCGGTGAGCATCTTCGTGCTTAAGTTTCTAGAGTGGTGGCATGTGAGCGATTTTGCGCGCCAGCTTGCGAGGAAGGCGAGTGAGGGGCTGGAGTTGCCGCCGCCCGTGGTCGCGGGCCTACCGAAGAAGAGCAGCGTGGCGCTTGGAGGGAAGAGCGAGGGCGGGGACGCGGAGAAGGAGAAGGAGAAGGCGCTGAGGCGGGACCCGCCTATTGCCGCTGGAAGCCTGTTGCCGATTTTGACGGTTGCGCCGCCTGGTCCGGCGACGAGTGCGCTGTGTCCTATATGCCTGGGACCGGTGGTGAATGCCACGGCTGCGCCAAGTGGGTATGTGTACTGCTATGCGTGTATACATCGGTGGGTGGAGGGGACGCATGAAAAGCAGGTTGCGTTTATGGAGGGACGGGGCGGGGAGGAGGGGTGGGGGGTTGAGGATGAGGATGGTATGGAGGGGAGCAGGGAGGGACGGTGGGAGAGTGGACGGGGACGGGATGCGGTTACTGGACGGAGGATATTGGGAGGTGTGGATGTTTTGAGACGGGTGGTTGTTTAGAGCGGGCTTGGTGTTGCATTGGAGGCGTTGTGTTTTGAGCATTGCTGCGAAGGGAAGAGCGAGCGGATCATTGCGCATAGTACCCTGCAGCTGGATGGGGGCATCTGCGTTTTCTAATAGCATGAGTTTAGGATCGTCTCCCTGCCAGGGGGGGCAGTTGGAGATTCGTTAATTGACGGCTTTGGAAACGGCCTTGCTGTCTTGACGAACCTGCGGTTACCGTGTCTGTCGTGTATACTCTACTTGTCGGGTTAAGGTTACAGGGCTACTGTGAGACGAGGAGGCTCAAGACCCGGGACTGGACGAGATGATCGATATGTCGAGGATATTACGGCCGAGAAAATGTGTCTGGTACATGAAACGAAACCCACGGGCTTCGTCGCGTTATTGGCCAACATGTGGGGTTCACGGCGCACAAGGCATGAAAGTATAACAGATGGCCCACGGAGTTTATGTCGACGTCACGTCCCGGGTGACAAAGACGACAGCTCCCGCTCTCCTCTCGCTTTGCTTTCATCACTCGGCGTTGCGTTCCCTTCATTCCAACGTCTCGCATCTCTCGCCTCCTTCAGTATGCTCACCTTAGGGTAAAGTGGTACATCCGCTATGACAGCCGCAATGACAAGCAACCATCGGCAGCCAGTCTCATCCCCACGCTTCCACGCCTTCGACACATCCGCCAGGCAGAAATACCAAGCACACCAAGCTTCTTCGATCACCAGGGACGCCTCCCGCGCGCCAGGGCCTCGGAGCAGAGCAAAAGCGTCTACCACAGCAGCCTCGCACAGCACGTCATGTCACCTCGAGCACGGATCTACGGCATCGCCGCGGGCATGGGCTGAGGGTTGGCGAACGGTACATCTAGAGGCATGGCTGGACTAGTTCTAGAGTTGTGTAATTCCCTCTGCGGCGTGGAATGGGCTAGGGAATGGTGATGAGATGATACGAGGATGGGTATGGGGGGTGCGTCAATCACGGCAGCCGCAGAGGGCACGTTTGGCGGCTGCCGAGGTGAGGAAGATGGGGTGCGGCGGTGGGCGGTGCGAGGCTGGGAAGGCGTGGAAAGGTGGATGACGGAAGAGATGCAGGATTGGTGCGCGGGCGTACGTCGGTGGCACACGTGGTGGCATATGCAATGAGACGTACGTTGGTGAGCGGGCCGGGTGCAAGCGTTGTGAGGTGGTGATGATGGTGACGGTTGAGTACCGAGAGCCGGTGTTGTGTGTGTGTGTGTGTGTGTGTGTGTGTTTGTGTGTATGTGTGTGTGTTTACCGTCTACCGTCGCTGTCTGCATTCCCCTTCCCCTTATCCATCAGGGCACGCGAGACGCGAGATACGGGTATATCACCGGCATCCTCCCAATCCCCCTCCAATCCACCCCCAATATCAACACCACTAACCATTACAGAAGGTCACTCTAGATATCCCACCAAACCCGGTCCACCTCATGCTCCGGAAATATCACACCCTCGTATCCTCACCCCCGCAGCCTTGTCCCCGCCGCTTGGCATCAAACCCCTTTCACCCAATCAACGCCTTCAAAAAACCCCGTGCTCCTTCTCTCCTCTTCCCCCCATCGAGCCCTCCTCTACTCTCGCAAGGCACACAACACTACAACCTGCATCCCCGCGCCCATCACCACCCACTCCCGGCCTCGGAGCGACATCGACATTCCAAAGCCAAGCAGTCCGGCTCCCGCCGCGGCGTCATCTCGGCCGCCTTGTGCGCGCGGGGCAGCAATGAAGCGGCGACATGGGGAGCTATGGGCCCGCTGTTTGCTGCTGTGGGCGGGGCAGCAACGGCAGGCGACACGTAGCACCGCTCATCTCCCCCGCCCGGCCTCGTCTACGTATATAAGCTGCTGAGAAGGTGCATCCCGGCTTCGGCTCTCAGCTCTAGCTCTACCGCAGCTTTGTCAATTGCTGTTTTTATCGGCGAGATATGGTCGCCATCCTTCGTTCCATTGCCCCTGCGGCTGCGGTTGTGGCCGTGTTGCTTGATGTTGTCGCTGCGCAGACGTTCCAGCGCTTGGGCACTTGCCCTACATTCGGTGTGTGCTGTGACGTAGTGCTGGGCAATCAGCTAATGAAATAGGCTGCGTCTTCCCCCCCGATCAAGCCGACTTCCTCGCCGGGCAGTACTTCGACATCCGGCTCGAGGTGCACGCGCCGGTGAACGGGTCTGAAGCCAATGGCGGACAACCGGACGAAAAGTTCACTTTCACAATCGCGAAGGGCAGCGCGAAGCCCGTCGACGCGCCGACGTTTTTCGGCGTCAAGGAGCCGGCGCTGGAACGGTGGAATTTCACATGGTTTGAGGACTTGTTCGCGAAGGATAAGGGGACGCCGAGTTTGGTGAACGTCACGAGTCGCGCGTATCGAAGGGTGTTTTTGAAGGAGCCGGGCGAGTATGTGGCGACGTTGGGGTACAATGGGGATAAGAAGACGGTGGTGAATTGGACGGTGAGGGATTTGAGTACGGTGAGGAAGGCGAAGAATGTCATTCTCTTCATTGGGGATGGCATGACGACGAACATGATCACGGTATGCAATTGCCAGTCCCTCGCGCCGCCGGAACCTTACTGACACGTCCAGGCCGCCCGCCTCATTGCCCACAAGACCATCAACGGCAGATACCAGACCAAGATGGCTATGGACAAGTTCCCCATCCTAGGCCACCAAATGACGCACTCCATCGACAGCTTCATCACCGACTCCGCCAACAGCGCGACCGCTCTCTACACAGGCCACAAGTCGACCGTCAACGCTCTGGGCGTCTACGCCGACAGCAGCAAAAACGTCTTCGACGACCCCAAGGTCGAAACCATCGCCGAACTCTTCCACCGCCTCACCGGCGGCGCCGTGGGCATTGTGTCGACGGCTTTCATCGCCGACGCCACGCCCGCGGCCCTGGTCTCACACACGCGCGACCGTGGCCAGGCCGCGCCCATCATCGACTGGTACTTGAATGGCATCCAGAACTACACGTGGACCAACTGGACGGGGCCGGATGTGCTCTTCGGCGGCGGCGCAGAGAACTTCTTCAACTCGAGCCACGGCGGCACCACGTTTTTGGACCGGGACTACTACGCCGAGTTCGCGAAGAAGGGGTACGGTGTTGCACAGAACGGGACGGCGATGGCGGCGCTGAAGAATGACACCAAGGCTCTGGGGATCTTTTCCGTCAGTAATATGGCCAAGTGGCTCGATCGCAATGTGTACAAGGAGAATCTGCGGAACCAGAACAACTCGGCGGATGGCTTGCACAAGGATGCGACGGATCAGCCGGGGCTCCTGCAGATGACGACCAAGGCGATTGACATCGTGACGCAGCGCTCCGCCGGCAAAGGGTGGTTCATCATGAGCGAGGCGGCATCCATTGACAAGATGATGCACGTGCTGGACTACGAGCGGGCGCTCGGCGAGCTGCTCGAGCTGGATGACACCATCCGCGGGACCATCGCGCATCTCAACGCCACCAACCAGCTCAAGGAGACGCTCATCCTGGTCACCGCCGACCACGGCCACGGCTTTGACGTCATGGGCTCCGTGGACACAAAGTACTTCAATGCGCAGACGGAGCCGCGCAAGAAGCGCGCCGCCGTGGGCACATACCAGAACAGCGGGCTGGCCGGGTATACCATGGCCGGCAACCTGAGCTACAACCCCGGTGTGCATTTCCCGACCACATGGGATCCGCGGTACACGCTTTTCCAGGGCTTGTACGCCAACCCGGACCATCGCGAGGATTATGCGGTGAACAAGGACGGGCCGCGCGAGCCGGCGGTCGAGGGCGCGAAGAATGATTACGTGGTTAATCCGAAGGATAATCCGGGGGGCATTGTGTATAATGGGACGTTGAGCGTGGATAATGCGCAGGGCGTGCATTCGCTTACTGATGTGCCGGTTTTCGCGATGGGGCCGTGTCAGGAGCTGTTTGGGGGGGTGTATAATTCGATTGACATCTTCTTCGGCATGGCGGAGTGTTTGGGGCTTAGTGGGAAGGGGTTGTAATGGAATGGGGGGTTTGGGTGGGATAATGGGGAGGGGGTAATGAGTGGATAATGGGTTGATGAATTGACGCCTTTGTTCCATGGGCTCTTTTGCTTGCTTGACGAGGCTGCTGCGAATGCGGTACGGTGCAGGGCTGAGGTGGCGTCGCTGGTGGCGTTGGGGCTGGCCGGGACAAGGCTGACGATGGGCTTCGCGTGAGGTCATTGGTGGTGGGTGCAATACGGCTGCGTTGCATCGATTGCGTCTCCGATAACTCTGGACATATTTGAAATTCGGGCTTTCGGTTTGAAGATGAAAGGAGGCGGTGATCGGGAGTTCGTTATGGCTTTCGCACGGAGGCTGAATCGGGGAAGTATATCCCGGGAGGATAAGAACAAGCAGGGGAAGGGGCGCGAGAATGATCAAGCGGTGAGGAAAGAGCGCGTCATTGCCATCCCATCCCATCATCACCACCAGCACCTTCACCACTATTCCACGGCTTCGCGCAGAGGCTTGGCCTTGACGATGAATGGAGAAGGAAGATGGCGATCCAAAGTTCAGCACGACGTTGCGTAGAGGCTTCATCGGGGAAGTAAATCCTCGAGATGGTTCAATGCTAACTACGTCTCGTCCAGCACTACATGATTACAGCTTCTCACTCTCCGCTCATCAAAAGACATTACCACAAAGGGAGCGTCATTACCACTTCATCATCGTCATCATCAATGCACCTCTGCTTCCCGCTCCTCTCTCATCCCATCTTCCACTCCATATCCTCCCTTCACACAGCCCGTCAAACACCCGCAACCCCAATCCAGACACCAACAACCACAGCCGCGAACACCTTCCCACCCATGAGCTTCATCCTACCGCCGGCATTAACCGTTTGCACCGCCGGCGCGGCAGGAGTCGTCGTCGTCGGCGTGACGGGCGCCACAGGCGTCGTGGCCACGGGCGTCGGTATCACGGGAGCGGGCGGAACGGACTTGACGGGCGCGGGAGGGGCTGGGGGCGGTGGCGGCGCCTCGGACTTGACAGGCGCAGGCGGCGGCGGAGCTGCTGCTGTTAGACTTGGACTTCATATGTGAGGTAAAAAGGGAACGTACCGGGAATGCTCTTCTCCGGCTGCGGTGGTGGGGCAGGATAGCTATGCGGCGGGGGAGGAGGCGGGCTCTTCACCGGCGGAGGAGGCGGCGGTGAGAGCGTTGTCGTTGTGCACGGCGTCGACTCTGGCGGGGGAGGCGGCGGCGGAGGGGGATAGCTATGCGGGGGCGGGGGAGGAGGAGGCGGGCTCTTTACCGGCGGAGGAGGCGGCGGTGGGAGCGATGTCGTTGTGCACGGCGTTGACTCCGGCGGCGGAGGCGGCGGGGGAGGCTTTGAGCTCTTCGGCGGCGGAGGGGGATAGCTGTGCGGCGGCGGGGGAGGAGGTGGTGGCGGCTTGGAGCTCTTCGGCGGAGGAGGCGGAGGCGGGAGGGTCGTCGTGCACGGCGTCGAGCTCGGCGGTGGCGGAGGCGGCGGAGGCGCGCTCTTTGACGGAGGGGGAGGAGGAGGCGGGC
>ML996687.1:602079-709077 GCA_010356995.1 Trichodelitschia bisporula | reverse complement strand
GCACGGCGTCGAGCTCGGCGGTGGAGGAGGGGGAGGAGGCGCGCTCTTTGACGGAGGGGGAGGAGGAGGCGGGCTCTTTGATGGAGGGGGAGGAGGAGGCGGGCTCTTGGATGGAGGGGGAGGAGGCGGAGGTAGGCCCCACGATTTACTCGGGACGGGCCATCCGCCGCTGCTCCAACCGTCGTGCCCGTGCTCATCGACCCCGCCGGCGAGAGCGAAGGCCGCGAGAGCAAGGAGAGTGAAGTGCATTGCTGCTGTAGCGAGTGACGGAACGAACGTGTGGGAGTAGCGATACGGGTGGATTGATGCTGGGAGCGTGCGGCTGGAGAAGGAGGTGGGAAGGATGGAGGGGAAGGGATATATACCCTCTTTTCTTTGTGGGGAGAAGGGGTGGAGGGTTTCTCGAGGCTGGGGATGAGCCTTGTCTTGCCGGCGAGTGGTTGGTGGGGACCGGGCTATGGGCTGTATGGCATGACACACACCGGAGCAAGGTGCGATTCAACTGCCCAGCTGGCGATCACCCTGCCAATGCCCAGCTCGCGATCTCCTCGCCAACACCCTACCCAACCTGATCCATCCGTTGCCACGACCGGCACCACGGCAGGTTCGGTGCAACCTCGTGCGCACGAGGCGTGCTGACGCACAGAGCCCAAGGCCCAGCGCAACAAGCCCGGAGGCGAGGCCGACGTGCATGCCATTAGCTGATGATGGAAGGCAGCCATACTAGTACCCATTGACTGGCTGGCGAGCATGCCATTAGCTAGAACTAGTGGACTATGGCGATGGCGCGCAAGCACCACACACACTACGGCCTGCGGCCTGCACCCTCGGAACCACTCTGCAATCCCCATGCGGCAGCACGCCCGTCGACATTGCACCACCCGACTCTCGGGAGGATGGGAACCCAGCCCACGGGGAGCGAGTTGCTTGACATGCACGCCGCCTGGTTGGCCATGCCGCCCCTGTGGCGAGGCTGCAGTGGGAAGGCTGCGGGTGCGGCGGCCATGCGTGGCGTTATTGGCGCTAGCCCTGTTGTGGGGCTTGGGATGCGGGGGAAGTGGGACTATCGATTGTGTGCTGTTTTTGGTGCATTATTGCGGGGAGGCCATGCCAGGTGAGGGGTTTACATAACGGCGTACCGTGCCATAGGGCGGCGACTGGGCGAGGGCGGAACAGCCTTGTGTGTGTGTCTTTTGCCGAAGGTTTGTTTATGCGATGGGGAGAGGCGTTCACGGCGTTGTGGTTGTCCTTGCGGCGATAGGCGGTGGTTGGTGTTGATAGGCGGCGGTTGACGTGGGCATTTTGTGTAGGGCGGCGGATGCTTATTTGGACGACTGGGCGTGTTTCTCGCCATCGTCAATGCGTTTGTGCAAACATTCCTTTGCATACGCCACAGGTATTGTTTTGTTGTCGTCGTCTCTCCTTCAATCCCCGAGTAAACACAAGCACAGCACCGCGTGTCGTGCTACCCCGCCGTGGTGCCCCCAGTGCCGCGCTCAATGGTCCTGCGGGCTCGTATTCGCAATGTACGTGGCCGGGATCGGCGGTCATCATGATGACTGAGAGAGGGGAAGAAGAAGAAGAAGAAAACTTAAGGCATCGTTCGATGGGCCGTGCGCGAGCCGTATCCCGCACATCCACAAGTCCTGTCCTCGGACAAGCCGGTCTTCTGCACTTGCGCAGGACCACCTCTTCCTGCCCACTCGCTCGCGATGATCGGACCGCAAAAGTTGCATTGCGGCATGTTGTCATCTCACCACTAAGAAGGTTCACAGCGCCATGCTGTCATCTCACTCTGCCCATCGCCCCACCCCTCCCTTGCGGTTCCTGGCCCCTGGTGCCGATCGCACGAAAACCTGGCACGCTCGGTCGTTCGCCTGCCCTGGAATGAGAGGAAAATAAACTCCACGGAGGCTGGTCCGTCCAGTGATGATAGCCCAGTGCCTAGGCGCGCTTAGTCGAGCCGTTCACACTTTCCTGTTGGAGCGGCGTGAGTGCTTGGGGTAGCTGGTTGCGCCCGTTTGACCTGCGTTTTTAGGGCTGGTGGTGGTGGTGTGCGCGATTCAGAGCAAGCTGCGCGACGGCGTATCATGTTTTGTGGCATGCACAGGCTGACTGGCGGCGGTTGGCTGCTGGCGACGCACGTGGTTGGCAGTGGATGCTGTCGCGCAATACGCTGACGCTCCCGCGAGGCCATGGCCGCGTTGCTACGACGTCGGAACCTCAATCCAGCGTACCTGCACAGCCAGCGACGCCGTACCCGCGTTGTATCCCCCTCTCTCACCGTCTCCGTGGCCGACGAGACCGGTGTGATCTGTCACAACACAGCCCGGGTGGACTCGTTACTCGCACGCCTTCCGACCGAGAGAGTTTTCGAGGATCCTGCGATTAAAATTGCCCCCTCTCCCCCTGGGCGGATTGCCGGTTCAGTGGCAGGGCAGTAGGGTGTGGGTACAGCTGCTTTCGAGAGGCCTGGAGGTCGATGATAATTCCTAGGGAGGGATGTTGCCCCTGTTTATTGTCTGAGCTGCGGGAGGGGGTTGTTTGGACGACAAGTTTCTCTGGGTTCGAGCTGCCGGTCGGGCTAACTGGGATCCGGTCTCTGTGGCGCTGGTATTCATGCTCCACTAAGGACATCGGCATCCATAAAGTTTTGGTAATCCGAGGATGCCCTGCCTGGTCCATCCCTTGTTTCGTTGGCAATGAGTCTCCTCTGATGACCTGGTATTCATAGGAAAGGGATGATATCGCATTTGATCTATTTTCCCTGACTTTCACGCTGGTCGGGTAAAGTTCGTTCGCTTCGATAGCTAGTGACGTCGCTGAAGCAATGCGCAAGCTAATTTATAAACCACGACGAGCACGGCGGACGGAGATGCCAACTCACATCTTGGAGGGGCAGTGGATATTGCACTGCGGTACCACACAGACATGTACTGAGTTCCCCCCAAATCAGGAATCCGTGCTGAAGCACCCAGCATAGCCCTCAACTCATAGGAGCATCACCACAGCATGTGTGCAAAGCAACGAGCGCATGATTGAAAGTGGAACGGGAGAGAAAGGTAGGCGGCGGGACCTCTCATATCCAGATACATTGCTTGCCCCATAGCCTCCCAGGGCCTCCTTCCAGACTTCTCCTCTGTCACTTCCCCAGGCAGAAATGCCCCTTTAAGACTACCAATGCTCCTTCCTCAGTCCACATCATCAACTGCACGACGCTCACATCATCATTGACATAATCACTAAAAACCAACACAAAAGTGCCCACAGCACTCTTCATTACGGACAGGCACAATATGCAAGCACTACTCCATCACCACCTACTCCTCGTCTGCCCAAAAGCCCATCACCTCCGGCCCCTTCACAGGCGTGCCCTTCCCCTTCGCCGTCCCCTTCGCCGTCCCCTTCGCCGTTCCCTTCGGTACCGCTCCACCTTTCGCCTTCGGCACCGCCGCCGGCGTAGCGGGCGCACTCGTAGGAGCCGGTGGCGCCGCTCCCGACGCACCGCCCGGCGCACCCGTAAACTTGGGCAACGCAGCCAGCACATCCGGTGGAATAGTAAAGCTCGCCGCCTCGCCCTTGAACATCGCAACCGCCTGGTCGAGCGCTCCGTCAATGAGCTTATCCAGGTCGGCAGCACTGGGAAGTTTGACGCCTTCAGGCAACTTCGGCGCATTCGCGCTTGTGCTCGGCGGGGCCTGGCTAATAAACCCCTGGATCAGAGCTGATATCGGCGCCTTCGCATCCTTGATCAGCACGGTCACCTTGTCCACCTGCCCCGACCCCTTGACCGTGTCCATTTTCGCCGCGATGTCGACGAGGGTTTGGTTCAGCGCGCGAAGCGTTGCGAGCCCGGGGGTGATGAGCGAGATGAGCTCTGTGACGCCGGCAACTGGCCCTGAGGACTGTATTTTGGCGGCCTGCGCGAGGGTTACGTCGGACAGCTTTTTGCCTTTTGCGACGATGACGTCGATTTGCGTTGCCGCGTTGGCGGGTGTGAGGGCTGCGACTGCCTGGTCGAGGTCTTTCAGCGCCGGGGTGAGTGCGTTGAGCGCGCCTTTTATGGCTGGCCCAGTAGACCCGGCGGACTGGCTGTACGTCTCCGCCCGGAAGGAGGTCCCTGCCGCGGTGAGGCCGGCGAGCGCGAGCGTGAGCGTGAGGATGGGGGAGAGACGCATTGTAAGGAGCGACTTGCGGTCGTTAGTAGTGTACACCCACCACTCTCGCAGTACTCACCGATTCAGGTTCGTAATCAGACACGGTGTGCTTGGAACGATGGCCCTCCGGACGCACATGCGCTGTGCTTCTTATACTCCCGCCGCTCCAGTCCCTTCGTACTTTACCTGCCACCGGCCGAGCCTACGTTCGCCAGATTCGCTGCTCTCCTGTCGTCTGCGGGACATATCTTAGACTTTCTCTCAACGCGTCTATGCCACCCGACCCAGCACCGCTGGTACGGGTCGACGCATATCGCGCCGTAGAGCGTAAAGTGCTTCAGGCGCGGACATACGCGGGGCGGACATTGCAGCATCAATGCAGCCCTGGGGATGTTTGATATCGGGTCTGTATGATGTACCAATAGCACAGCGGCTCTTGATCTGGTGAAGTCAACGACCTGGCAACTGATGGACCTTTTTCGATAGACTAGCCGATGATTTGCGGAGAACCATGCAGGCGATCTACTTGAGACCCGTTACGGCCGTGGGGAGCCGCGATGGTGGCTGCGATTCACGACTCTCGCGTGCACATCAATTGTGGGGTTGGGATCCTAGGGCAAGGAATATTGGGCGAGGCTATAGGCATAGTACCTTCCGGCCGAAGGACGACGCGTGATGGACTTTGCAGCGTAGCCTGCATTGGGTGAGATGAGGAAAGTAAGCTTGGTTCAGTGCCCATGGTCTGGCAAGGCTGGGGAGAGATTTGCCGTACAAACGACAGGCGATTCGGGTCGACCGACACCGTCGATCCAAGGCTGAAACCGTTCCAGAAGCGCAGAGGGTGCGGCGTCGAACCTGCGGGACTGCTACTGCTCTCTCGTGGCTCAAGAGATTCGCATCGGCCCAATGCTGCCACTTTCGAGCCTCGAACGAGGAGTTGGCACACGGTGGTAGTGAGGTGGCTGTATGACGGCCCGGTGCAGCCATACGGAAGCCGTGCCCTAACGATTGGAAGTCATAAGCTCGTTCAGGTTGCGGCCGTGAGGGGCACGGGGCGCTATGAAGACCGAGTACGTGCCTGGCATGCATTGCGCCGGTGTTAGCTCTGTCATGCCTTTAGTCGGATGGAGTCGAGGAGACTACGACGGGTTGGCGATGCCGCGACAGGATGTGAAGGTAAATATCCATGGCTCGCCTAAGGCCTACCTGTGGAGTGTTGTGCCTTTGGCGCAATCAAGCGATAGCGGTGGTAGTCCCCCTTACGAATAGCGAGGACTGCGAGGTGTCTTAAGCGGCTTTGATTGACAAGCTACGACGGTCATTTCTCCACAATGATGTGATTATTATCGCGCATATCAAATGAACCCACCGACGCCGATGCAATGCGGAGGAGCTACATTAAGTGAAGCCAGGAGCCGCTGACCACCAGCTCGCAACCTTCCTAGATCTCCCGTACCACGCGAGTAGCGCGTAACCTGAGAGCAACAGACATGACACAGAAGAATCATGACTACCACAACGACAGCGTGCCTTCAGGCCCCAAGAACTGCCCAACCAAGTCCTCCTGGGTAGCGGGCTGATCCATTCCCAACTCCTGGAAGGGCGTGATCCCGAATCGCGATCCTGGCGAGGGCTTCTGAGTGGGGACGTCCTGAGTTGCCGAGCGCTTGGAGGGAGTAGAGGGGCTTCTAGTTAGCGGTTGCGGTCCGGTGGCATCGGCTAAGGCCTGCTTCTCCGTGTCGGCCTCCGAGGCTGGGTGAGAAGACAGCTCCTGTTTTTGAGACTTCATCATGGAGACTCGCTCCACACACTCCTCCGGCGTCTTAGGTACACCTGACGAGGGTAGCACTGAATCCTCGAGCGAAGGTAGGGACACGGCTCTTTTCTTCTTGGCCTTGCGCGCCCGCGGTGTTCCGGAACGCAGCTCACGTTGAGAAGCGACGGGAGTGTCCTCAAGACCGGAAAAATGCACACGCACCTTTCTTCTGTCAGCAGGCGATGGTGATGGAGGCTCTTCAGATACAACGGGCTGAGCTGGCGGAATGGATTCCGCTGATTTGCTCAGCTCGCGCAGGAGCGAGTCGAAAAGTCCGGAAGCATCATGCGGCGGCTGCGAGGGAGATAATGGGGCATACGCTGGAGTGCCCGGGAGAGCTTCGCGGCTCTCCAATGATGGAGGTTGTGAAGTTGGACCACGCGGCGACGGTGGCGGGGTCGCTTGCTTCACAGCCTTCGGCACATCCTCGCCCCATGGAGACGGTCCAGCTCGCAAGGAGACGTGCTTTCTTGAGGCCGAATGGATTACGACAGCAACAGCTCTCCGACGCTCTGGAAGGAGCAATTGTGACACTGCCGGTTTGTCTGTTGCCGATAGGTTCTCCTTGTACTCCTCCGGTCTCTCCGTTTTCGATTTCATCTTGGCTCGCTTTGCGGCCTTTTTCTGCTTCCGCTTCTCCTTCTTCTTCGCACGTATCGCATTGTGGAGGGCAAGGCGTTCTTCTTGGGTTCGTCCGGAGCCATTCCGGTCAGCAGGTACGCACTTCGCCGGCGTGCCAAGTTTATGATCTCGATCTTGCTTCAGTTCTCTCTTCCATTTTTTCAATTGTCGCCTTTCATGCCGCTGCCGCGGCTTCGGCTCGTGGTTGGGCTCATCAGCGCCTTGCGTAGCGCGTGCCCGGCGCCGCTTTTTGGACTGGCGATTGCCAAGTTGGTCCATAGGGGGAGTGCGGAGGCTGTCTTCTGGTGGCTGGATTCTCTCTGCGTTGACGGGCTGAGAACGGATATCGTTAGCGATTGTCAACTCGATCGTGTGGCTCTCTGGTGGGCTCGGTTTCAGGCCCGGTTCAGCAAGAGGCTTCGAATTGTCTTCTTTTGGTATTGAAAGCCTTGAAGCTTCTTCTAGCAACGTTGCAGCTTCAGATCTCTTCCTTTTGATGCTGCTTTTTCGCGGGCTGGTAATTTTGTTTGATTCGTGGATTGCATCTTTGTTTTCCACGGGTTGCCCCAGGTCTCCGTGCCGCCCCCCACATTCCATTGACGGAAGCGCGTCAACCTGCGCGTTTTCGCGTATCCGCTCGACGAGCGTCATGACCCGTCCTCTACTGTCGGCTCCGATGCGTGCTTCACCCTCGGGAGGAGCTTCTGGGCTAAGATCCGGTTGAGGTTTGGCAGCTTCGAGGTAGCCGTTGATGTAGCGGATGGCGAAATCGAGCTCGACAGGTGCTGTCGTCTGGATGTGGGTAGGGATGGAGCTAGGAGCTGACATTACTGGAGAGGCCGAAAACCTGTCAACATGTGAAGAGAAGGGCTAGCGGAATGCAGAGCGGGGGAAACGAAGACTCCACACACGGATAGGGTACCGGACGCGGAGTGGAGACGGATGTAGCACGCTTTTATGCCAATTTCCCCGCAATGCGGTCAGTACGAACAGGAGATGGAGGCGGGAAAAGAAAGCATTGTGATTAAAAGGCCAATTGTCCGTCACAGCTGGGGACGAAGTCACTTGAGGTAGTAGAAAGCTGTGTTGGTTGAAAAGGATCAAAAGTTGTGGCGAATCAGTTTCCTCCGTTATCGCCTACGGACAACCCCACGGACAGGGGTAAAGGCCCCCCGGAAAGCGGAAAGGCTTCCGCCGCATCTGCCACCAACTTCAAGGGGGTGCATGAAGCTTGGCCTCCGTACTGTACCTTGCCCCGCGGGTTTATTCCCGCCGGAGATCGAATTCCCGACTGTCTGTCAAAGCTGCAAGTCAGCTCGTGTCGTCGTTAGCTGCTGATATTGCGGGGTCGGCAATTGGTGCTGGTGTGCTGTTAAATCCGCATCTTCGCTATGGAGAAAAGAGCCGCAATGTATCCTCTTCTATCCTTTCACCTAACCTTATTGACACGATGCGGCTTTTGGGAGCCCAATTGGGCTCTTTGCGCCGGGCGGGGCAGCTTGGATTCAGGACGACGCAGAGACGAACGCTGGTGACGGATGGAGTACGACAGAACGCAGTTCAGTCAACCCTGAAGGCAGACAAGCCAGTACCTGTGGTAGATCATCATTACGAGTAGGTGCTTGTGACAGCGGTTGAATTGACTGCAAGAAGCGCTGAATTGACTGCTTATCACTGTTCCAGTGCCCTCGTCGTCGGAGCTGGCGGAGCTGGCTTGCGTGCAGCAGTTGGCCTAACAGAGGCAGGCTTCAACACTGCATGCATAACGAAACTGGTAGATAATCCCAGTGCTCAGTGTCTTACATACTGACAGCCCAGTTTCCAACTCGCTCCCACACCGTGGCAGCTCAAGGCGGTATCAATGCCGCCCTGGGTAACATGCATGAGGACCACTTCGAATGGCACCACTACGACACCGTCAAAGGTTCCGATTGGCTCGGTGACCAAGATGCGATCCACTACATGACCCGTGAGGCGATTGCCGCCGTGGCAGAGCTCGAAAACTACGGTATGCCCTTTTCGCGCACCGAAGAGGGCACCATCTATCAGCGTCCCATCGGCGGCCAGAGCCAGCGCTTTGGCAAAGGAGGGCAAGGCCACCGCACAGCTTGCGCTGCGGACCGGACGGGACATGCCATGCTCCATACGCTGTACGGTTTAAGCCTCAAGCATGACTGCAAGTTTATGGTCGAGTGGTTCGCGCTGGACCTGATGATGAGTGAAGGAAAGTGCGTAGGCATCACGGCGATCAGTATGGAAGATGGGACGCTTCATCGCCTCTTCGCCAGGAACACAATTCTTGCTACTGGAGGTTATGGACGAGCGTACTTCTCAGCCACCAGCGCGCATACCAGTACCGGAGACGGCAGCGCCATGGCATCCCGCGCAGGCCTACCGCTGCAAGACATGGAGTTCGTGCAATTCCACCCGAGCGGCATCTACGGTGCCGGGGTGCTGATTACGGAGGGCGCACGCGGCGAAGGCGGATATCTGATCAATAGCGAGGGCGAGCGGTTCATGGAGCGCTATGCGCCTACTGCCCGTGACCTGGCGAGCCGCGACGTCGTCAGCCGGAGCATGAACATGGAGATTCGCGAGGGTCGCGGCGTGGGTCCAGACAAGGACCACATCTACCTTCAGCTGTCTCATCTTCCAGCGGAGATTATTCATAACCGGCTCCCTGGCATTGCTGAGACGGCCTCAATCTTCGCAGGCATCGATATCACCCGCGAGCCGATTCCCGTTTTGTAAGTCGCCGTACTGGTGCAGATCTTTAGCTAACGAAAAGGCCTACTGTGCATTACTGTATGGGCGGTATCCCTACGAACTACAAGGGTCACGTCCTAGCTGTCGATCCCGTCACCGGTACTGAGAAGGCCGTTCCCGGGTTGTACGCTGCAGGCGAGGCCGCCTGCGTGAGCGTACACGGTGCCAATCGCCTTGGCGCCAATTCGCTGCTCGACATTGTCGTTTTCGGCAGAGCATGCGCCCTTGACATTGCCGCCAACAACGAGCCAGGCATGCCACTATCCGTTGACAAGGTACCTGAGTCCGTCGGTATGGATTCCTTCGAGGATCTGGATCGCGTGCGCCGGAGCGATGGCCCGAGCGGCGCAGCGCAGATCCGTGAAGCGATGCAGCGGACGATGCAGATGGAGTCGGCGGTGTTCCGCACAGAGGAGAGCCTGGCTTCAGGAGTGGAGAGGCTGACGGCGATTGAGGGGAAGTTCAATACCGAGCTCGGGGTGCGGGATAAGAGCTTGATTTGGAACTCGGATCTGATTGAGACCCTGGAGACGAGGAATCTGTTGACGAATGCGGCGCAAACGGTGCGGGCAGCGTTGGAGAGGAAGGAGAGCCGTGGAAGCCATGCGAGAGAAGACTATCCTGAGCGAGATGATCAGCAGTGGTTGAAGCACAGCTTGACATGGCAGAAGGATGTGGGGGATAAGGTTGAGGTGGGGAGTCGGGCGGTAGTGATGAAGACGCTGGATGAAAACGAATGCGCTGTGAGTGAGCCAGGTCCTCGCAGAGCCATGCTAACTTTTCTCAGTCTGTCCCACTCGCAAAGCGGTCCTACTAGAACTAGACTTCATATACTCACAGACATCTACCAACAACCAAAGCTCACCCAGTGGGCGTTGCCTAGGCTACGCATGCTACTAGCCCTGTATATGCTGCGTTACTCGACTTATCTCGGATATCTCCGGAGTTTCTACTCTTTGTCGGCTCCTGCCCTCTGGGGCGTGCTCCTGACGTGCCTTGGCAAAGGTTGCCAAAAAGGGATGGAGAGACGAGATGTCCCGATGTTCAGACACAATCGGCAGAACTCAGCGCCCAAGCTTTATAGTTACCACCACCTTCTCTCAAGATCTCTCCAGTCTCATCATTTTCCCAGCCAAGCCCTCACCATTCTTCCAGCCAAGAAAACACCTCGAGGGGCATAAAGGTCAACTTTCCATCCTCAACTCAAACCCAAACCACAACATCATCACTTCCGCTCCCCCATACTGTCTCCACCATCCGCTCCCGATTGTTTCCCACCGTTTACCCCCACGTTCCGCTTCTTTGAAGCCAGGTGCATATCGCGCCTTGTAAGTACAGATCAACTCCTCATCACAGTACCCCTTTTGGCTCAGGGGCGCAATAGCCGCGTTTGCTGTTGGAGCATTCCCATCAGCATGTTGCACTTCACCTTCACGCTCCCAACTGCCCCTATACATTGCCTTCAAGTTTGCCTTCACATTGATCATTCTCATCCAAATTGAGAGCGCTATACCAAACACTTTCAGTTATAACAACAATCACTAACATCATAATCAGTACGTTTTTCGACAAGTCTGCCTAACGGCACCCCCTTTAGCTTTTGTGAGCAACCGTCTACGGACGTCTTCCCCTTGCGACTCTTGTTGCAGGGTCCTACAGCTTTTGTGAGCGCATCTCGAACTCCAAAAACCTTCAGGCACCAAGGGACAATGGGCCGTAGCTCGCGCTACAACTCGCCTCCTCCGAAGCCTAAGGGCAAGAAGTCTGCAAAGTCTTCCAAGATCAAGAAGTCGGTCAAGTTCGCCGAGGACTACGACGACGAGGTCGAAGCTGGGCCGTCGCGTCCTCCCGGCCAGAAAACGAACGTCACCGCCATCCTGCGGCACCTCGACGTCATGGAGCCCATCTTTGAGGCAGAGGCCGCGCGCGAGGCGAAGCGTGTTGCCAAGCAAGAGAAGCAGCTCGCGGAGATCATCAAGGCTGATCGTCTCGCCGAAGAGATGCAGCGTCGTGCTCAGTTCGAAGCTGAACAGCAGGCCATCACGGATGCGGTCATTGCCAAGCAGAAGCGCCGCCAGGCTCGCGTCGACGCTGATAAGGCCAAGATGGACAACATGCGCCGCAAGGCGGAGGAAGAAGAGGCTGAGATCGCTGCTAAGGAGGCTGCGTGGCTCGAGATCATCGCGCGTGATCGCCCCGCCGCTGAGGCTGATAGTGAGGTTAGTTCAATGGACCATCAGAAACCTTCCGTTAGTCGCCCTGTTGGGAAGCCGCCCGTCGATATCGACACACTCCAGCGTGCTCGGCTCATGTCTCGTACTGGCTATACTGCGCCGAGGCAGGTTCCCGTTGTTCGCGATGCTCCTGCGCAGCCGGAGGCTCTCATCTCTCAGGAGGAGGCGCAGGAGAACTTCGAAAACATCTGGGGACCTGCTCCGACTCACGGCCTCGGCAACCCTTCTCCGGCCGTGTCAGACACTGCGTCCTACTTGGAGATCACTGCGCCGTGCGGGCTCAGCTTTCAGAACGGGCCCGTGAAGATGAATATACCCGTTGTTTTCCATCCTCCGGGGTGCACCCCTGTTGGCTCGGAGTCTTCCCTGAGCTTGACAGACGGTGGCTACGATGCGACCAACATCAAAAACAAGCCTAACATATTATACGAGCAGCCTACATGCGCGGATGCCTGCGACAACTGTGGTTCGACCGATTGTCCCGGCCTTACCCGTAGTGGCTTTGGCTACCCGTGCCTTCAAGTCCCTCGTACCGGCAAAGGCAAGGCTCGGTACAACGCCGACGATGTGGAGCACCAGATTCATAGCAACGTAGGTCCTAGCCGTCGTGCTGCTGCTTCGAATGACTCTAGCTCGGATGATCCTTCCTGGGTTCGGTTTTCACCGGCTGATGACGAAAAGGTCTTTTAACTCTCTCTTAAACTTTTTGTATTCGTTAAGGAACACATGGCTGACAGAAACAGTTCGTCGCTCAGCAGTCCAAGAATCATGGTAAGAAATCCAAGGCCAAAGGCAAGGAGAAGGTCATTAGTTCCAGCAAGAAGGTCAGTCTCATTCCCCTGAGCATAGACCAGAGAACAAGCTAACATCAGTTAGTCGCGTCAGGTCATCTACTGGGACTCCGAAAATGACTCTATCGGCTTCGACGACTCGGTCTCCCAGAACTCTGCCTCCTCTCCGACACTTGTCTCGCCGAAGAACATGACGCTCCAGGAGTGGCTCGCGCTCGGCCATAAACTCTGCAACTTAGACACCGAGGGCTTCTCGCCCATCACATCCAAGAAGCGCAGCAAGACCAAGAAGGCCGCTAAGTTCAGCGACGTTGTTGATGGCGACTTCGATGACATTCTCTACATCGTCTACCGCCTGGGCGCCTCGGAGAATCACTCCCAGCAGGTAGTCGTCGGCATGTACCGCGACCTGAACATTGCGAACGCGCACGCCATCTCTGGGTACAATGCCGATCCCAAGATGCACAACTTCGCCGACGTTGAACTCACGCGCTACCACGAGTTCCCGGTTCTTGAGAATCATGGCTACGACTACAACACGTTCCCGGATGATGCGCTCCTGGAGGCGTGGTCCGGCGATGGCAGCACCTATCGGCTGATGCAGTGCCATGAAGGTCATCAGCATGGTGGTGATCACGGGGCTGAAGCTATGACTGCCGGCAATTACACTCACATCCATGTGCGTAGTGACGGCGGTTGGCGCGTTGGCTCCAAGAAGGATGGAGAGGCTGTTGTCTACTGGGTTGAGAAGACTACGATCGCTGCCTAGATCGACGTCTTCAGCAAAGGGGCTGGGAGACCAGGCTGGTCGCAGTTCCTTGAGCTGTTGTGTGAACCCGTTGGGTATGTGGGCAGCTGAGTATGGGGCAGGATATGAGCTGAATGACGGAGTTCTACTTATCTCCTTTTACCTGGCTAGCATGATACCCATAGCGTAGTAGCCAACATCAAGCTCAAAATACAAAGTCTTACAATGGTTTGAAAATTATGCTATAATGCGTGAATCCGTGCCCATTATTACTACGTGTACCTGACATGCCATCCGGACATCTAGCCCAAAAGAATGAATTGCGCCCCCCGAAACCGTTTCAGTCCCCTCGTTCCACTTGTTCCATTTGTCCCACTCGTTCCAAACGATGGGGCAACATCCAGCGTCGTGGGTATCTCAAACCGCCTAGCTCGCACGACGCAGACTTCCATTGACACTTTACTTAGACCACCGCCGTCTCGCGTGGCGCCTCCTTGGTCACGGGAGTGGTGTCCGTCCGGCGGCTGCTGAACAGCCAGCCATCGATAATAGTATTAATAAGGGAGAAAAAGCTGACGTCATTAGCGTCCGTGCTCAAAACAACGTCAATTGGGAGATCGTGGGGACATACAAAGCGAGGAACGAGAAGGCCTCGATGGTCGTCTTCCGACCACAAGCGTACACGTCGTCCGGGCTGACGCGGTGGCACTGCTTGCCGCTGTAGTCCTGGGCCGTGAAGATGAAGGCCGTGAGCCAGAGATAAGAGAAGATGAAGTTGAGCGGGAGGAAGTGGCCACCGTAAGAGCTGCGGGCGGGGAGAACGAGCATGGGGAGGAAGAAGGCGACGTTGAGGACGGCCTGTGGATAGGTTAGCTACGAACCTCGTGTGCTGCGCGACTTGGAAAACGTACAATGACTTCCTCATAGACGAGATGCGTCGTGTGCTGGTTCTTCGCGAGGAAGCGGGACACCAAGCCCATGACGATGACGGCCGACACCCATTGCAGGAAGGTGTTGGCGATGAGGAGGTAGCGGGCGTTATTGGACCCAACGGCAGGCATTGTGACTGGCGGTGGGTGTGTGGTTTATGGGTTCAGTTGTGTGGGATATTTGGGAGTTTATGGGATCGCTTGCTGTACGTCGATGAATGACTGGAAAGGCACGAAAAGCAGAGCATGGCCTTTATATACATTCCATAGCTCCCAGTCCCTCCATCAGCTTCCCGCAAGGCTGTGACAAAGCACGGCGCACATCAGTCGTGATCTGGTTTCACGCCGTGATCGAGCGCAACGGCAAGAACCGGATTACAATACGTGAGGTCATTCCGCATCTCATCGCAGACAACTCCGCAAGCAAGGGAGGTGGGGGGTGGGGAAACGGCTAGCACTCCTGGGAATCCCCTTCATTCGACCCGTGTGGGGCCGTGTGGACTGAAGCCAATCGGCTAATGCTGGGCGCCGATGCATCGCGACAGGTTTGAGCAAGCGATGCGCCCGCACGGGTAGTTACAGGAAAGCAAACCCCATCGAGCACTTCGCTTGCGGCCTCAATACCATGGTGATCGTGCAGTTTGGCGAGGGAGTTGCGGTATGAAACGCACTGATTCGTCTGGTGCGTCCTGCAGCTCTGGAGCTAGGCGGGAAGCTGAGGCGGTCAGATGCTGCATCTGGGGACGGGAGAGCTGGGCATTGGAGGCACTGGAATGATCGCACGGCAAGTGTTCGGAGCCTTGGATCAGGCGATCAGACGAAGTTTTGTTGGCTGGAAGGGAACAGCAACACTGGCTGACGAGCACCGTACCGTAGACTGGATTGTGTGCGATGTTGCCACGACTCGAACCAGCCATGCCAGCTTTCTCCGCGCAGACGTGTGTGGTTGAGGTCGGGCCACAAGCTCGAGATGCATGGGTCATCATGGGCCTGCAGCCACTTAGCAAGGTCATCCTCCCCGCTAACGGGGTGGCGCTCTGGCTGGGCGCTACGGAAAGCAATCGAACCTTAATGTGACGCCCTCACTCAGTGGGAAACTCGACCCCCAGTTCTTTCTAGCTGGCACCTTTTGCTATCCCTAAACTCCGCAAGAGGCACGTAATGTGCACTGATGCGCACTTTTTTCCCCCTGCCGGCAAAATTGTTCGGTCATATGTCTTTACATCACCAGTTTCGCCCCTGGGCTTGCCGCGAACATGCATCCGCGACAAGCCGTAAGGTGCACAACGTCCCGTTCGGGCCAGGGCCTTTATCCTTGTCTGTTGGGATGAAAAAGAGCTTCATCTATCGTGGTCGGATGCGTCGGCCTTCGCACGGGAACCTTCTGTTCAAACGGCAGAGATCAGCTCTCCATTTGCGCATTCTGACGAAGCAGCCCGTTCTAGATACTCGTAGCCGTCACCGATTCTTCTCACGTCAGTTGGCTGGGTCTCATATGACTTGCCACTTTCTTGATTGCTACTGGGAATCGCAGAACATCGATGTTGGCACACCTGTGCCGTACTCTGCTCCGTGCAGCTGCATCATCAGGACGTCAGGACGTACCGTACCGTAGCGCAGCGCAAAATAGCGGGGCCGATTCCGAGGGTGCCTCTGGTGCTGAGGCTTTCTGGCGCATGATCGGTCAGTGACCAAGTTGTCGCGAGGCTGGCGAGAGGGCGTGAGAGGTTCGCATTCTGATTTGGCGATGCGGTGCAGCTTGCAGGCGCCCAGAACGAATCGCGCCTCAAGTTCTGTGTCCCTGGTCAGGGAGGTTGTGATCCTTGCCACTTGCAGCAGCTCCCTGTGATCGGGATCGGAGACGTACCAACGTACAACGAACTTGTGTTCAACTTGGAACAACCTCAACAACATCACGATTTCACAACTTCAGAATTCCCATCAGAATTAAACCGGTACCGTAGTGATATGCTCCATCGAGATCCATGCAATATCGAAATACCGTCTGCTTGATACCCAGACGTGCTTGACAGCCTCAGTCAGCAGTCCAACAAAATCTGCAGGTTCTAAGGTGATGGAAGCTGCAGCCAATGACCACTGGAAAACATCGTGGCCGCACCTTGTCCGTAAAGCCACCCAGCAGGGCGACTTCGCTAGCTACATGAACTGCATAGGACTTAAAAGTGACTGAAGCTGAAGTAGTGCATTCCTAAGCCCTCACTCTACCACATCCAACCTCCACAGTACCGCAGCACCCTTCGAGCATGGCATACCATGCCGACATCCGAGATTGACAGGACAATCCCCCATGCAACCAGCGAGCAAGTTGACCGAGACGTCTTATGACGGTCACGAAATGTCACTTTGACCTCGCGCATATTCAGCGACCCCGCTTTATGGCCGCACACGCGCCTCAAGAGACCTCCGCCCATTTGGGTAAAGAGCGCCCGCATTGCCATGTGAATTTCCGTCCATCACATACCCCTTATGTCGAGGACGTTGATAAGCCTCAAAGTGCCGAGTGGTCTGATGTCGTCCAGGTATGCACATTGCAGGGGTGAAGGTGCAGATCGAAGGGGTAGGGGGCTGGGGTACTGTACTGCTTGCGACTCAGTTGGAGCCGCCGGATTGGGTGTTGGGCCTCTTACTCAGATTTATTCGCGCCATCCGTTGTTGATGCCAGTTCCTTTCATGTGCGAAGTGCCGCCTAAAACAGCCATACATACCAGAAAAGGAGTATGACAGCCGCGAAGAACGCGACCCAGACTTTCCAGCCGACGCCGGTCTTCTCGGCCATGCGCAACATCCTTTTCATTGTACCACGCAAGCGCACTGTGGTGTTGTCGAACGAGTCGTTCATCTTTTCAGCGAGCGCGGTCGAATCTCGGATTTCGTCGCCTATCGCGATTGTGACCTATGACGCCATGTCAGCCTATGATTCAGACGTATAACGCTCTGCACCTGCATACCTCCTTCAACCGGCCAACCTTGGCGAGGATCCCCGAAACGTGCTCATCGTTCTGGCTTTCCAGCTCTGAGAGGACCGCGTCGCTGTATTGTCCCTTGGAGTTGGGCGTCGCGGTGCGAAACTGTCCCGCGGAAGAGCTAGGCCCGCTAGCTGGGTAGCTAGACGGATAGGCGGCAAAGCCGCTGTCTGCGGGCCGACTGCTACTCTCCGGCGGCGCGTATCCGTAGCGGTTTGTAGAGCGATTTCCGGCAGGAGATCGGGAGGACGGGCGCTCGTCGTAACCCGCGAAGAGGGAGGACCGCGGCTCGCGTTGTGAGATGTGCGAATTGAATCTTGAAGGTGTTAGCATCGTCAGGACGGGTGAGAAGCTATGCGAACCTAGAAGCCATGGTGATGGTTTGGGAGGGGAAACGGTGTCGTAGCAAGAGAACAGATGGCTTCACGAAGGCGGAAGATTAGCGCCACGATGATGCCAACGCCATACACATGTGGTAAATTAAAGCAGGGGGATACGGGTACTGGGTCTTGATTCTGTAGCGTTGATTGGACACTGGTAACCACCTACTGGGGTAAACAATGACCGAGCCGCTCCCGCCTTACTAAGCCGGTTCGCTGACGTCGGTTAGCTTCAGCTCCACAACCGGCAACATCCCCCACGATACCTTCTATCAACTAAGCAATAGTTGAGAGCTACTCCTATTGCTCATAATGGCGCCTCCCGAAGTTCATCACTTGTTCCACCATAGCATCGCCGATCACTCGTGCTCCGCCGACCGGAAGACGCTGGCCGTTGCGCGCGAGAGCAATGTCGAACTGTACACCCGCTCCGGGAACAGCTACGTGCTGCAGGACGAGCTTACAGGCCACGATAAGCTCGTTACTGGAGTAGATATTGCGCCAAATTCCGGCAGAATTGTGACCTGCTCGCAGGGTACATTTTCCGCAACTATAATCGATGAATCGGGCTAATAGTCCGTAGATCGCAATGCCTATGTGTGGGAGCCGTCGCCTGAAGGCTGGAAGCCAACCCTCGTTCTCCTCCGCATTAACCGGGCGGCCACTTGCGTCCGCTGGTCGCCATCGGAGACCAAGTTTGCTGCTGGCTCGGGGGCTAGACTCATCGCCATCTGCCACTTTGAGGAGGAGGACAACTGGTGGGTGTCGAAGCACCTGAAGAAGCCGATCCGCAGCACTATCACGTCCGTCGGTTGGCACCCGAACTCGGTCCTTCTGGCGGCTGGTTCCACTGATGGCCATGCGCGGGTGTTCTCCAGCTTCATCAAGGGTATCGACGCTCGCCCCGAGCCGTCTGTCTGGGGCGAGAGGCTGCCGTTCAATACCGTGTGTGGCGAGTACTTGAACAATACGGCTGGCTGGGTGCACGGTGTTGCGTTCTCCCCCAGCGGAGACTCTCTTGCCTTTGTAGCCCATGACAGCAGCCTGACGGTGGTTTACCCCAGCGGCCCGGAGCAGCCTCCTCGGGCCATTATCAATCTCACCACCCAGATGCTTCCGTTCTTGGGCCTCATCTGGATCACCGAGAATGAAATTGTGGCCGCTGGATACGACTGCGAGGCATACAAGCTGCAAGGCGATGAACAAGGCTGGCAGCTTACGGGCTCTGTGGAAGCCAAGACCCGTCCTGGGATTCAGGACGGGAGGGAAGAGTCTGCTTTGAACATGTTCAGGCAGATGGATCTTAAGGGGAAGACCAAGGACGATACCAAGCTCACTACCGTGCATCAAAACACCATCGGCACCGTCAGGGTCCATGCTGGCGGCCCGGGGGGCGTGACCAAGTTCAGCAGTAAGTGAATCATGTCCGCCGATATACCACTCTGACGATGGAACAGCTAGTGGAGTTGATGGCCGTTTTGTCATCTGGAACTTGTAGCCATAGTGTCCCCTGCCCGCTTCACGGTAGTTGAGCAAGCCATGAGAGAATGTGAAACTCCGAAGAATTTATCCACTGAGTTCTCAGCGCCGCGTAATATTCTCGCCCTTTCACTTTAGCTATGACTGTGCAATGTCAAAAAGTGCATACGAATCATGACGACCTCCCGAGCCATTTATATCAGACCCATCCGTCCCAAAAACCGCAAACTCCAAGCCAACAAATTCGCCGAGAGACACACCTACTCAACCCTTTCCCCCTCGCTAACCGGATCGAAGACACTTCCCGCCGTCCTCGGCCGGTTAGGCGAAACATGCAACGGCCGCTGTTGATCAATCTCCATCTCCTCCGCGCCCTCCTCCTCCGCGTGCCCATGGCCGTTAGCATGCGCTTCCTCCTCCTCCACGGCCTGCGCTTGAGCTCGCGCGGCCTTCTCCTTGCGTGCGCGCCGGGCTTGGACCTGCCCGAAGGTAGTCGTGCGCGGAACGACGTCGGAGAGAAATTCCAGGTTGTCGCGGCGGGCGACGGCGGTGGCTAGTGGCATGGGGTTAGCTTTATGGGCTTGGGATTTTCGGATGATGGACGGTACGCATACCGACGTCGTTATACTGTACATTGCGTCGCGGGCGCTTCTCGGCCTTGATCACGTCGTGCGTGCGCTCGACGAGGTACTGTACGAACATCTCGGTTGCGATGGTGATGACGAAGGCGGCGTTGTTGGAGCAGCCGCTTATGTCGTCGTCTTGGTTGATGATCTTTTTGACGCGGGCGACTGGAGACGGGTCAGCATGGGTGCGGTGTGCTTGTTGTGATTCCAGAAGTTCGTGTGTGCTGGCGAGGAACACCTCTGGGCTCCGGGCGTTCGGTTCCGGATATAGACAGGTACGGTGCTGTTGGCATTGAGGTTATCCATCTCGGATTACCGAGACTCCTTGGAGTGTAAGGATGGCTAGGCGTAGTCATGACACCGGGTGGAGCTGCGGAAGTGAAGAGTTCAGGCCGAGATATGCACTCCGCATCGACCCTATGTTTAGCAGTGACCGCATAGAAATAGGCACTCGCGATGCTGGGCGCATCCCACTAGTCCCAGCCACGGAAGTAATTGCTACGCTCTAGCTCCTAAAAGTCCTACCGAAATAGAAGCGGCGTAACAAGGGAAAAAAGTGAAGGATTCAAATGGTCAAAGGTGGCTATCATGCTGAGTGAACAGGCTCCGTCTAGTGGGAATCCGCTGTGATCGCGATCCTCCGGAGGTATAACAACCTTATAGATCCAGAGGTCCAGTACAAATTTCATTTCGGAGGAAAAGACGCGTGGAAGAGGGTGTACCTACGCGGAAGAGAGACAGTGCCCGTCACCTCCTTGGGCGGCTGGATGGGCGTGTTGTTGTACGGCATCTTGAGGATTGTCAAGGTGGACAACCCCACACTGTTGCCGTCGTTGCTCTGATTATCACAGACCAGTATCTCCTGGCCCTTGTCCTCGTGAAATAGTGGACAACTGGTGTAGAATCGAGATGTGTAGGATCTAAGATCAGACCTACCAGGCATAGCGCGCATATGGTAAATGCTCCAGCGGCTGTGAGGCAGCAAGGCGCACATCGGCCTTGGCGGATCACCATCCCAGCCGACTGCGGGAAGGCACGACACTCCCGAGATCGCGCAACCCCAATCCTAGCCTTCTAGACGTCTCGTCCGATCACTATGCGATGACCTCGCGCGGAACCTCCACCAGCGTCCCGAGAACGCCGTCACTGACCCCCTCCCTACACTCGCTCACCCGCCGCTGGTCAGCCCTCTCCGACGTTGAACAGGGACAAGATGCCGCCGCGCGGCGATCCGCGCAGGCTATCGAGGAAGAGATTGCCGAAATCAAGAGATATGAGGTACGCGACCTGTATGGCGGTGATGTACGCGTGCTAACGAACTTAGGACTTCACTACTATAGGTACTCCCCAACCTCCGGCGCGGCGCATCGCGGACTGACGTATCTAGACTGGGTTCAGGATGCCGCGAGGGCAAAGACGAGACGAAAGGCACGACAACAAGAGAGGGTTGGTTTCTTTGAGAGACACGGCAAGTTCGGATGGCGGCGCAAGGCGTGGTACGCGTATGAGGCTGGACAAGCGTGGATCGTAGTCACGCTCGTTGGTATGCTGCCCCTGGGCCTGGCGGGGTGGCGCTGATGGTATAGGTGCTGCTATTGGCTTCATCTCAGCCTTTCTCAACATTGTCACGGAATGGCTGTCGGATATCAAGCTCGGCTATTGCACCACGGCATTCTACTTAAACGAGAGCTTCTGCTGTTGGGGCGCGGAGAGCGGTATGTGGCCTGTTGAGCTCCTGGCTCTCCCTAACAGCTTTAGGATGCCCGGAATTCAAGCGGTGGAGTTTTTTCTGGCCTCTTAACTACGTCCTCTATATCTTCTTCGCCGTAAGCTTGCTGTTTAGCATCCCAAGGCTGTCATTGACAGTCCCAGGTCCTGTTTTCCTTCACCTCTGCCCGCTTGGTCAAATCTTTTGCGCCATACGCTGCCGGGTCTGGAATTTCCGAGATCAAATGCATCATCGCGGGATTCGTGATGAAAGGCTTCCTCGGTTTCTGGACCCTTTTGATCAAGTCAATAACCCTGCCGCTGGCCATTGCCTCTGGCCTGTCAGTTGGGAAGGAAGGACCTAGTGTTCACTTTGCAGTATGCACTGGCAACGTCATATCTCGCTTCTTTCAAAAGTACCGGAGAGATGCGGCCAAGACGCGCGAGATCCTCAGTGCTTCAGCTGCCGCTGGCGTTGCTGTGGCCTTCGGTAGCCCGATTGGAGGTGTCTTGTTTTCTCTTGAGGTAACCATGAGGCAGTCGACATCGTTTCCAATGCTAATCGTTAAAGGAAATGTCCAACTACTTCCCCCTAAAAACACTATGGAGAAGCTACTTCTGTGCCTTGGTGGCAACGGCCGTCCTTGCGGTAGGTCTACCAGCATATGTGATGCCTAAAACTGATCACTAAGGCTATGAATCCCTTCCGAACTGGCCAGCTCGTCATGTTTCAGGTCAAATATGACCGGACATGGCACTTCTTTGAGATTTTGTTCTTTTGCCTCATTGGCATCTTCGGTGGTCTCTACGGAGCCCTTGTTATCAAGTGGAATCTCCGTGTGGCTGCCTTCCGAAAGAAGTACCTCTCTCAATATCCCATCCTCGAAGCCACAACTCTGGCGGCCATTACGGCTGTCCTCTGCTACCCGAACATGTTCCTGCGGATCGACATGACCGAGAGCATGGAGATCCTCTTCCGCGAGTGTGAGGGAGATTTTGGCTACGACAGATTGTGCCGGTATGCTCTCCCATATCTTGGACCACAGCCCCTGACATATCTAGACGCGATAGTCGCTGGCCTATGATGTTCTCGCTCGCCATCGCCACTGTCTTGCGAACAGGCCTCGTCATTGTTTCTTACGGGTGCAAAGTCCCAGCCGGTATATTTGTGCCCTCCATGGCAATCGGTGCCTCCTTCGGCCGCATGGTCGGGATTTTCGTTCAGGCACTCTATGAGCGCTTCCCTGACGCAGCGTTCTTCGCTTCATGCGAGCCAGACGTTCCCTGCATTACACCTGGGACTTACGCATTCCTTGGTGCTGCGGCGGCGCTCAGCGGAATCATGCATATCACAGTCTCGGTCGTTGTCATCATGTTCGAGCTTACTGGCGCTCTGACCTATATCCTTCCTACGATGATCGTCGTGGGAATAACCAAAGCAGTTTCAGATCGCTTCGGTAAAGGCGGCATCGCCGACCGCATGATCTGGTTCAACGGCTTCCCTTTTCTCGACAACAAAGAAGACCACTCCTTCGGTGTGCCTGTCTCGCAAGTCATGCCATCAGCACACATAACCACGCTCCCCGCCACGGGCCTCACCCTCGCCGAAGTCGAGCAAATCCTCCTCGACAACAAGTACCAGGGCTACCCGATCGTCGAAGATCGCACGTCCAACATCCTCCTGGGCTACATCGGCCGCACGGAGCTACGCTACGCCATCGAGCGCGCCCGCCGCGAGAACCCCGTCCCTGCAACTGCAAAGTGCTTCTTCGAGCCGTCGTCCACGGCGCAAACGATGCCAACTACGCCTTCATCCACCGCTGGCCCCGCCGTCAGCTTCGATGCCATTCCCGCCACAGCGCACACGATGTCCATCGACTTCAGTCGCTTCGTCGACCCCACACCTTTAGCAGTGCACCCGCGGCTACCCCTTGAAACCGTCATGGAGCTGTTCAAGAAGATAGGGCCGCGGGTGGTGCTTATCGAGCACCGCGGCCGGTTAGCAGGCTTGGTCACCGTGAAAGACGTGCTCAAGTACCAGTTTAAGGTGGAAGCGATGGAGGGGGTGCGCGACGGGGCGGTGGTGGCGGAGGAAGAGGAGCGGGAGAGACGGATCTGGGAGGGCATTAAGCGGATCGCTGGGTGGGTGGAGCGGAAGCTGGGGAGGGTTGGGTACGGGCGGTTGAGGTTAGGTGAGGGCCGGCCGCCGCGGGACGTGAGTCCGTTTCCGAGCCCTGAGGGCTTCCAACTTATCGATGCACGGGAGCAGGGGAGTGTAGAGTTGGAGAGTCGGTAGGGTAGTAGTCACGCATCTTGCTCAGCGTTCAGCCTAATGACAGCGCCTTTTTCATTTGTCCCGACACCGTGCCTGATGTGCTGCGCCTAAGTACTCCGCACATGACAAACTCTCAATCCGCAAGCCTAATAGTACACTCGAGCCGGTACGGCACACTAGCTCGCCTTATTCGGATCCCAGATATCCAGCGACTCCCCCATCCACCCCCGCTTCTTCAATCCACTTTTCTTTCGCCGTATACGCGGCGTCTTGCCCTGCGCCACACGCTCTTTCTCCAGCATATCCTCCGCCATCGCCATGCGCTGGTTGACACGGAGCAACTGTTGGCTGCTCAGCGCGAGCGAGGACACGAGATCCGTCATCCGACCCGCGCTCAAGAACGCATTCGTCAGCTGCGCATTTTCCTCCGCCGCGAGCAGGTTCGTAAGCGCGAGCGACTTAAGCATCGTCTCCGGGCCAGTGAAGTCGGCGGCGAAGGTGATGGCGCCATTATACGCGAGGATAGCGTCGGGCAGGTACGCCTGGCGGATAGAGGCGTAGAGCTCGACTTCGGATTCTGCGGTTGTTAGGAGGGGCCAAAACATCGGCATGGAAAACAAACCATCTTCGATGTGCGTCAGGAGGTCGTGCAGAAGAGGCTCCATGGCCGTAGACAGGGTTTCCAGCTCCTCCTGCACGCGACGCCGGAAGTCTTTAGTCGTCAGATCCTCCTCCTTCAGCTGCGCAATCTGGTCTTCGAACTCGCGCCACTTGGCCAGCGCCTCGATGGCGAGGCACAGTTGCTGCAGCTCGAGACACGTGCGGCTCTGCGCCTTGAGCATGCGGAGGAGGAAGCGTTCGCGCTTCGACGGGGGTTCGCCCGAGGGTGTCGTGGGTCGCGAACCATGGCGGGTGGACCGACGGAGGGTGTCCTCGGCAGGTGCAGTTTCTTCGAAGATATCCATTTCGCGGCCGAGGTATGGTGCGGACTTCGCCTTGGAGAGCTGTTTGAAGGGGATGCGCTTGGTGACGGCGAGGGCAGCGGCGAAGCGGCCAGTGCCTGGGAAAATTAGCCTAGAAAGTTTGCAAACGGTGATACTTACAGAGAAGTTGGCGCAAAGAGAATGTCATGGCAAGGAACGTAGCATCCCAGTAAGAGGGAATTTTGAAGAACCACTCCAAACTGCGAGCCAAGCGCTCCTCATCTTCAGGCAGCTTGGAAGGCAGCGTAAAGGTACTTGAGATGCGGGCACCCGCCCACCGCCCAACCGAATTCTCGACGATGGGGAAGCGCTTGATGCACTCGACATCCTCTAGATTGATGCCCAGCATCCTCGCAGCGTGGATGTATTGATTCGACAAAATCAAGTCGATCTCTATTCCAGCGGCTCCGATAAGCTCAGCCATTTGCAACTGCTTCGCTTCATCCTTCATCTCAACAAGCACAATACCGAGGACCTCCTCTTGCCGCTCGGTCGGGAGGAAGGTGGCGTACGTCGGGATCAATTCAAACTTCTCAATGGAACGCAGGAAGTCGATGTATCCTGCGATCGTGTTCTCGATGTAGACTTGCCGACTGGGCTTGATCGGCAGGCCAAGCTCCTTGTACACAATGTATGCATGTACGACCACACGTACGGCGTCCCAGTCTTCGGATACGGGCACAAAGAAGTCATCAAGCAACTCCGGGTTCTGGGGAACAGGAATGAGAGCGCCCTTGCCTTCACGTTGCGCCTTTATGGCAAGAGCCAGGCCAACCTGTGCAGCAAGCAGCTCGAAGTCGTGAGTTAGGAAGCTTGACTGGACCACCTTCAGAGGTTTCCGAGCCTCCTGTGCCGTTTTGGGATCCTTGACAAGTATGTTGACAACGCGTATGCTGTCAGACTTGCCGTCGTCTCTATCCGACACGAGAATCGGGCGCGGGAACTGCTGAAGCATTGTGGCTTCAAACCGGTCTGGATATTCCTCCTCCAACCAGGTCTCGAATGACTGAAGCAGAAGTGCGTTGAAGTGCGCGTACAAGGCATCATCAAAGGAGTGGCCGACGGCTTCGACAGACTTGACGTCTCCGGCGAGGAGCCCGTACACGGCGCGCTCGTATTTGTCGGCGGACTGGGTTTGCGAAGCTGCATAGCACATGCGCCGCCAAAGTGCGCCAGTCGAAGATCCAGAGAGATTGAGCCGCGTGCTATCACGGTCCAGTTCCTGCGCGACGCCTAAACTAGCTGCTCGCCAGCCTTCGTTGCGCTCGGTGCACCACTGGCGGATCTCTGTCCACGGCATGCCGCGACGTAGTGCCTCGTAGAGCGCGAGCCACATGGACCGCTCATAGTGCTCGTCTTGCTTGTCGAGATTTTTGCCCTGGCGCGATGGAGCATCCGGGTCCAGCTCCGTAATGAGATTCTGCGCGGCATCGTTCCGCGCCACGATAGTATTGAAGGAAAAAGAGGCGCCGAAGGACTGATTCCGCTTGCTGTGCTTGATCTTCTCGCGCGTATGGAGCCAGCCGTGCGACCAGGTTCCGCTGCCACCAGCACGCTCCTCCAGCCGCTCCACGATGGATTCGAAATCTGTCTGTCCGTTCCTCGCGCATCTTTCCAGCCACTCCAGAATGACCTTCTTCTCACGAGCAGAGTCGTCGCAGATATTGAAGGTTGTCCAGAGCTCGGCATCCGGAGTGAACTGGTTTATAGGCCGGGCACGTCTATATTGCTCCTTGGTCTCTTCATCGGGCTTCTGAAACTCTAGGTCGACAATGGCGCGCAGAAGCTCCCATGTGTTTGCCTCCGCCTGCCATTTGTCCAAGTCGCTATCTGGATCCAAGGACGCAACCTCCGTACCATCTCCCCAGGTACTGGTAGCTACGCTGGATCCACGTAGCGCCCGATCTTCAACACGTTGTATCCGATCCAGCCACGACTTCGAGAATGCGCCGCTGCGAGCATGGTGCTCGCCCTTCAAGTCGGACGCCTTGACGGTAGCAATCTGGTGGAGCTCCTCGAGAAGCTGAATCGTAGCATCGTAGCGCGCGTCTTGGGAGTCTTCTTTCGGAAGCGTCTTCAGGCGTTCCCGCCACTGGTCGACCAGTACACAAAAGGCCTCCATCTCAAGTACAACACGGTCTGCGACATTCTGGATCGAGCGGACAGGATCGTCGCCGGTGGTAGAGCGAGGGAATAGAGGCGATTCTGGCCCCATGCTGGCGCTTTGCGCCTGGATATCAGTTAGACGGGAAAATGTGCGCAGAGAAGAGCCTACATTAACACTCTCCCAGCTCTCTTCGCGAACGTTTGAAAGCTATGCAGGTTAGCGCTGCTACATAGACAATGGTGTCGGCTTTCTTACAGCAAATCGCGGATTCGCAGAGCGCCTGAGAGAAAAAGGTTGGCTGCGAGCAGCCATGTTGTCGGTGCTCGCACGGATGACCCTTTGCGTATTTGGAGAACTGAGAATGTTGATGAAGCGCGACGCGGATCTGGTTGGCGTTGCTCGGAGACTTTGGGGGACCGTGCCCGACAAGGGAGTTTGGCTTGGCCATACTGCCTGAAGGCTGAGGCAGAAAATTGCGTCTCAACGATACGTGCACTTGTAACATCTCAGCGAGAGTGCAGGTCAGCGTTTGGGAAACGAGTGGATCTCTGCATCTATCTACAGATACTACAGAGGAACACGGGATGTCTTCGAAGCAGCAGTGGGCCCATTTCAAATAAGCTTCAGTGTCGGGCTTTCAGGTGTCTGCTGCATGCTTTGTGGAAGATTGGGAAACAGGAGCAGCAGTGCCTATCAATCCTATGGTGTTCCAGATACAAGCAGACCTCGTGGCTGTGACTGGTGGTGCAGAGTTGAGTCGACATGAGGCTCTGCAACCTGGAGCCAGGCGTGCCTACCGTACGTGCCGGGCTGATGCGGAATCGCTTGCCATAATCATGTGATCTCTTAGCGTTGGCCCGTGCGCGCAGATTCTTTTTATACAGATTTTCTCGCGCTGCTTCCTCTTCTTCTTCCATAACGCATAGGTGATCATTAGAGTCTCGTTTCAGAGAATACTCCGTGTCTGTAATCGCGCTCACGATCATCTTAGAAGAATACACCTTGTTGACCTTCTGTTTGACTTCTCACGAAGCATGAAAATGGATATGGCAGGATTGAGGTGTGACATACTGACACTTGCCCAGTGATTTTGATCTACATGCCCTGGGCTCGTTGCTTCATCTTCAGTCTGCGCTGCTTGTTAGCAAAACGCTGAAGCCTGAGGTGCGTCTACATACCGTAAGAGCGATGCCTTTGGGCAGCTCACTGTCCTTGCGCCGTCGCCACTACGCTCGTAAAAGGCGTTGCAGCACTCGTACAGCGCGTCAACCTACACACTTTGAGATGCGGACCTTCATTGATATCTCATTCCCATACCTCGGCTCTGCACTTTTCTTCTTGGTAGTTCATCTTCTTGAGGCAATCTGGGACTGCTGAGTACATGTGTACGGTGCTATGTACCTCAAGGCTCTGACCTTGAATCGCACAGGCTCTTGGATGACACGGTGGATTGGTCTTGAGGTCTTCCTCGGTACCCTAGATAAGGTCAGAGGTATACCAGAGAACGCGCAATCCGGATCTAAGTCGCGATAGATCATACCATTGTCAAACGACGGCGCAAGGAACGCGCTCAAGAGTCAAAGAAGGGATAAAAGGTGGAGTGTGGACGCGTGTAGTCAGTCTCAATAGTTGAATGCAAAGTCGCGACGAGTTGCATCCCAGTTTTTGGAAGCTTGTGACAGATCCGATACCTTTTTCACATTGGATGTCAAAGTTGGCCGTCATTGCTGCCTTGTCTATCAGGCATCAGGAGCAGGCGGCGACGGTGGGCAGAAACAAAGGAATGGCCCCGCAGATTGTCCTTGCGCGTCCGCCTTCACTCTGTCTCTAAGTTGGCAACTCTCCGTTCTGTCGGCCTCCCTTGACCTTTCATCTCAACCCGTCGGACCTCCTTCGTGTCTTGTGTTTTGCACCTGGAAGCTTCTCTACTCTGTGACCCTACAAAAGCCCACTAAAGCCCTTGGCCGCGCAAGTTGGCCCTTAACGTTGCCCCCGCGCCAATACAACCCCGCATCACCCAACAACCTCTGCGGTTCGTGACTTTCTTTTCTTCACGTCGCATAGCATCAGCATCTCACAAGTTACCAGACTCCTTCCCATCAAGGCTACTTGCACATTTCCACCATGTCGGACCACGGGTCTCCCAACCAGCAAAAGGATGAGAGCCAGCCGGAGCATCTCAATATCAAAGTGACGGACAGCAATAACGAGGTCTTCTTCAAGATCAAGCGCACGACTGCCTTAAAGAAGCTCATGGACGCCTTCTGCGATCGCCAGGGCAAGTCTCCGCAGAGTGTCCGCTTCCTGTTCGACGGCCAGCGCGTTAACCCGACCGACAGCCCCGAATCGGTAGGTTATAGAGACAGATGAAGCCGCTCGCGTTGCCGCCTTTTGCTTTAGATGCTTTCCGGCTATTTGGTGCTACGTTTTCCACTGCATTCGCTAACACTATGTGCCCAGCTCGAGATGCAGGACGGAGACACACTGGAGGTCCACCAGGAACAAGTCGGTGGAGGTTGCTAGGTCGTGACTCATCTGCCGACTGCCTTTCACGACCATGTCGACACCAAAATCCGGGCGGCGTGTACACAATTGCTTTCATGACAACACTGGTGTGGTGGGGAGGTTTGTTTCACGTTAACGGAGTAATGGGAATGCTACACTGTGTGTCGTCTGGGAGTTCTCCGCGGTCTGGCTTCAGTGCGATGCTAGATTCCCTCCGTTTTCGTGCCGCGAGATATGGACTCAAATCTATTCTAGTCTACTCGAAATGGATGTATGCGATTTGTGAAAATGATGAGCGCTACGATGGACTATGGCCAGCAGGGTGAGCAGTTTTCTTCGAGTTCGAGCATCCGCTGATATATTCAGACTTCACCACCCCGCTCGTTCATAGAAGTGCCAGCATAGCCCGACGGTATTCCCGCTAACCGACTCGAATAACTGTCCCCTACTGCTGTTTTGCCATATAAATTGCCGTCACCACCTCCTTGGCCCGATATCTGTACATTCCTCCCGTTTGCAGCTGCTGAACTAAATGGTTGCTTGGCCCGCTCGCTCTACTCTTCGATCAGCATTTGGCCGGAAATAAAGAAACGGCGCGGTGGTTTCGTAAGCCAGCAGTAATGTGACGACATGATACTCTGCTCCCAGTCTCCACACTGGCATCGGATCATCCCGAAACATTGCCGGGATCCAGCCATTGCGGGCTTCCTTTGTTGGCATCGATCCCTTCGCCGGCTAATGTCTTCCAGCGCGTACTCGTAGCTATTAAGCTTCCGTTCCTTTCTGGATGGCTTGAACATCTTACCCATACCCTCTAGTTGAATACGATATCTCCCAAAAATGGCTTCCGAACACACATTGAGCAAAGGATGCTACGTTTACCTTCATCACCGCCGGACAGACGTATTGGACCGTTCCTCGAACCGCTGCAGAGTGGTCGCAAGTAAGCTCAGGATTGGGCTCACATTGTGTCCGCGCTGCATCCTCTTCTCGTCGTCCCTCATGTCATGGTGCTCAAGGCTACCTTCATCAAAAGGGCCCCGAATCCCGTTCAGAGGACCGCTACCTCGTTCCCTCGTGACGATGGAAGTATGTTCAGATGCTCGGCCACGTCCCATCGGACTTAGATTGGAAGCTGCGGTAGAAGTGAAGAAGTGAATAAAAGGCTACCCTGATATGTTCACGAGTGAGGAGAAGTCGGCGATACTGAGCTTTGGGGCCACATCTGCAAAGATGCCACTATACATACCTCGTGGAAGAAGAGGCGGTTGGAAGTGTGAGGGTCGGTACCACCTGTAGTGTTCGGCCTCCCAACAGCAATATACATCAGCCGAGCCGCCCGGATTTGGAACATATGCGCCAGCAGGGCCGTCTGCCATGATATGAGCTCATCAACAACATCCTTGATAGCCTCTTCAGCTTTCTGACGGGTCAAAACACGGCTGGTTCTCTTTAGGTGATCACACATTGCTCTCAACATGCCGTTTGGCACAATTTCCAGCCGACCGCTTCCGGTGCTTCGGTTTGGGGGGAAGGTGTCTTGACGCTTTTGACGCTCGACGGCGTGGTTCGGCTCGGGATGCAGACTTTTGGGTTAAGCATACACGGGAGGTTGGTGAGGACAACGCCCTGGAATTCCAACTCTGGCGGAGGTCAATATATAGCCAAGTCTTGACGATGTCGAATAGTAAGCCGAGCCGTCTCGGCCCCACGCTGTGGTTTTCAAATAGCTTGTTCTCAAGTTGCTGTTGGCAGTGGGCTAGTGGACCATGAGCACCAACTGCATTACGCTTCCCGAGATACTTGCCGTGCGGTTCCGGCAAAGAAAGCTTCCCGAGTCGAAGAGATCAAGGGATGCCCTAACGTGAAGCTTAAAATATGACTTCAAACTCTTCCAAGAATTATGCATCATTCCAAAAGCTCCTGATATCTCCTAATACACTCCCGCTATCTGATTACCGCCAATTCACTCCCAACCCACGTCTCCAACCTCCCCGCACCCCAACCCATTCCCATTCCCCTCCATCACCAACCCCAACCCAGCCCCACCCTTAACGAGCCCTCTCCGCCGCAACCACAGCACAACAAGTTTCACCTCCCAGCACCAACCCCCACCAGTCCCACTATCTCACCATCCCAATCCCTGCCCCCACGCACGACGTCGGTGGCTTTCCTTCTCCTTCCACCAACCCCGGACAGCGGAGATGTCTCCTACGGAGCCTCCCTTGGAGCTCCTTCTCTCACTCCGCGCTACCGTACCGCCCCGTACCCGACCCGCACCGCGCAGGCCCGACGCGCTGACTGTATCCGTGGACAGGCAAAACCCAACCCTCGCAAGCACACGCCAAAAAAGCCGGCGAATCTCCGCCGTGCAATGCTTCACCACTTCCCTAATTTCCATCCTCTCCCCCTCCCTTTTCCCACATACCCAACTCCATCCCTAGCAAGATCCCCTATCCCCCTAAACATTTCCTCGCGGCCAACGAACCAGATCAGCACCTCCCTAACCAACTAGCTCCTCTTAAACCAGGCCGGCTAATTGAGTCGGGCCCAGAATGCGGTTGCACCATGTGGGACCGGCGCCGCTCGGGTTGGCGATGACGGGGTCAAGGGTGGGGGGGCGCGCGGCATGGCATCCCGGTCGCGCCGTTTTGGCGTGGCTGCTGTGGTGCCCCCGCTGGTGCGGCTGGGGTTCCTGGTTGGTCGCCTGGGCGGGCGTGCCTTGCATGGTGGGACTGGGCAGGGATGGTGAGATCGGGTGCGGGACTGGGGGAAAGGGGAAGGTGGCGAGGTTGGAAGTGGTGGTTTATGAGTTTTGAGGTTGGAAGGCTTGAATGTGTAGGGATGCGGTTAAAACAATGAACACGGGCTTCAAGCAACAAACGTAGTCGTTATAAGAAGCACTAGCTGAAAATGGCCCGTGTTTGAAGGTCTGTCAGCCTAAGGCATTAAGATTGAATACTTAAATTACCGTTCATTTACAGACACCAGGACAGAGGTTGACCAACCATAGTGCAGAAGTTAGGCTTGGCATAAAGTATTAATTGTAATATTACAGTAATAATGCAAGTTTGGCTTTAGCTTGGCTTTGAACAGTGTTCGGAAATGTTTTTATCATCAGTAAACAAACAAACAAGCAATCATCTCTTGGCACATGCGTGTTTCGTGCTTGTTCGTATCGTATCCCTATAAATGTGTGATGTGAGTATGCCGAATGTTGGCCAAGTTGGGAGTGGCGAGTTATGCCTTTAGGATGCGGGTCCCAGGCGTGATACCTCGCCTTGCAGAACGTCATCGGGAGGATGCGATCTACGTTGTGACTATTCTGGCTTACGTGGCAGATGTAACCGCTATGCAATGGGAATCAGACTAAATGCTATGGGCTGCAATGCAAAGGTAAGCGACAGGTCGAATCCAAACTCGATATACGGCTCTATCCCAGGAGAGCATCGTGGTTGCAAGGTGCTTGTAAACTTTTGCATAGCCCGGCGATCAGAGAATACTCAGCCTCCGTGATCAACAGTATATTACGTTGCTCATTTCTCGCCCCGATCCTTTGGCAGCACACTGTAGATGATGGTCGTCGGGTAATATTGCCAATGAAGCTGCGCCTCATACAATCTTCCGCATTGCCATTACTTCTCGAATTGTTCCATTTCATGGACCAGGTGGAAGCCTCCCATGTTGTGATGGCTAAGCTTTTACACGTCGGCAGTGGCTGAGATTAAGGATGTTGATGAGGGCGGATATCTCCGAGAAGACTGGGGCAAGATATTTGGCCGGCGTCGGAGAACTTGAGATGGGCCTTCATGACTCCTTGAGAAGCCTTGACGCTGGTGTACCTCGTAGTCGATTGCACTAGTGCTTGCGAAGGACACCGAATTTCCAAGCTTCAGTGCCATTTGCGGGCCGAAGCAAGATTCCTAAGTTCCGGCACCGGCGCAGAACCTTTGAAGCGCTTCCACGGCGCATCATCGTATGGAGATTGAGCGTAGCGACATGCTGTCAGGGTTCGGTATGTCTGCTGTTAATGAGTACGAGTAGAGGACGAAGTCGACGACCGGAGGGGAAATGTTGTAGCGCGATAGCTAGAAGTGTTCTCAAAGTCTTGACACCACAACTGCTAGGTCAGCATAGAAACAGGAGTATGCGAGCGAAATTGAGAGATGAAGAAGCTGACGAACGGCGTTGGTGAGCGGAACCGACGAACCTTGAAATCGCATGCCAATCCGCCAAGCGCACCCAAACCCGTTAGACACGCAACATCAAACACCGATCTCAGCGATGCAAGGCACGAATCGTGCAATGGATATCTATTCTCATTATTCCCTTTCCAAGCCGACTGACTCCTAAGCGCCCATCTATTACGCGGCCTGACTATCCAACTTTCGCCGTTCCGCGCCACAAACGCCCTCAGCAAAGGAGGCTGACGGGCGTTCAGGCCCCCCTCAACTACCATCGTCCCTTCCCTCCGATCTCCGACAATCCATCGTCGCAACATCCTCCGCGTGAAACGAACCAACACAAAACATTACGCTAAGCCGCACTGTCCCTCCCCCACAAGGGAAAGGGAACTCCCACAATCGAAGAAACCAAACGGTACACATCGGTTGCGTATGTACAATGGCGGCTAACAACCAATTCGGAACCGCAGTTCCCCCCAGAGGCCGGAAACAATGATAAAGTTCGTTCCCCCATGCGTGTCTATCAGGCTCCCTTGCTGGAGAAATATGCAAAGGGGGTGTATCTCCCAAGAATTATATGCAAATGCTGCTGCTCTGTATATGTCGCTCCCCTTAGCACAGGTGTATATTCAAAGAATGCAAGGTTTCCGCGGCGGAAAAGGTGGCAGCCGGACAAAAACTCCGTCAATGCTGTAGAAAACAAACGCACCGAGCAAGGGCGCGACCGCACCCGTTGGCGGCAGACGACCCGGCTCGAGGCCGCAGAGAACCTTAGTAGAGGAAGGCAAGCGCAAAAACAAAGCATGTGAAAAGCGAGGTGAGCGTGTACTCGAGCTCGAAGATGGCGGTCTGTCCGGACCAGCCCGTCTTCTTGGCCTTCTCCGACGGATGGGCGACACCGTTCTTCTCGCGCACGAGGAGATCCTCACGCGGCGGGCAGTCAGGCGGGTTGATCGCGTAGGAGATGGGAATCCAGAATGCGCTGATCACCATGATCCAAGAAATCGGCGGCCAGAAAGCGTGCGTCAGAAGACACATACCGCGGTCGTTTGTCGTGCGCTGCTCCGCGATGCACCGGCAAGTCGACAAGGTAACAGCCGAGAGGGTGAAGTACACGAATGCGATGTGGTACCACGCCAGGTAATTAAAGACGATGGTGAAGAAGCGGCGGAATAGCGGGGCGCGCGTCGAGGGATCGCGCTCGTTAATGTCCGATTTCAGCGAGCCAGTTGGCTTGAAGCTGGCGAGCTTGCCGCCGAGCCACGTTGGCAGGAAGAACGAGCGGAAGACGGAGTTGGCGATGTACGGCGCCATCCAGAGATGGGCACGGGCGCCGCGCTGACCGACGGCATAGCCTGACGGGAGCGTGAGGACGAACTCGAAGATGCGATTAGTGATTAGTGCGATAAAGCAGGCGCGGATTAGCCAGCGGAGCTGCTCATTATTGGCGTAAGCGATCAGCGGCTTGCCGGAAATAAGCACAATGGGCAGCGCGTAGACGGAGAGCGCGAGGAAGATGTTGAAGAGAGCCGAAACGCCGTAGACGAAGCCGCAGAAGCGCTGGAAGAAGCCCATCTTCGCGACGTCCTTGCCCCACAGCGAGAAGTTGAGCTTGAACGTCGTGTCGACTGTGCCAATTGCCTGCGAAGGGTTAGTTGAGCAAAATACGAGAATAGAGAGAATGAGCGCACCCATCGCGTCCGCTGCTTCAAGTGACTGCTGAAACTGTCGGGAACGGTGCCAAATTGCAGAGGCTCGTGGATGTAGGCTGTCTTCCAGCCCTTGCCCAGCATGAGAGTGGAAGTCGCAACATCCTCAGCCAATGAGCCGAGTGGAAAACAGCCAATCTGATCGAGCGCTGCGCGGCGACACACATAACCGGACCCTGTACACCACGCTACACCGAGCGCATCCTTAACCGGTTCCGATACGTGCACGAAGAAATCCAGACTTTGGGCAAGTGGGTCACCAGGTGGTACATTGTAGAACAGCTGTCGACGTCAGTAAGAGAACTACGAAAATCCACTATCGCATCATACCTGAGGCGGACAAGCAAGGGCCATCTTCTCATCGATGAGCAGATGCGGCAAGATGGCACGGAGCCAGTGCGGTTCGGGAATCATATCGGCGTCCAGCGCGGCGACAAACTGCGAAGCTCCTCCGGCCATGGAGTGCACTTCGTCCAGGCCATAGTTGAGATTGCCGGCCTTGAAGTGGTGCGGAACGCCAGGGATCTTCTCGCGGCTGCGATAAACCAGGTTGGGGTATTCCTTTTGCAGGGCCTGAAGCGCCAACCTCAGCACATCGTCGCCGCCGTCGTCCAGCACCACCACGCGAAACCGGTCCTGCGGGTAGTCGACTTCACAAGCTGCGCGGGTTGTATCCACAATGAGATCCACCTCTTCCTTGCAGCAGGTGATCAGGACGTCGACAGTCGGCAAGTCTTCACCTTGTAGACGGAACTGCGGGCGGTTGCGCTTCTTGATGCCAAAGAGGGTCCAGAAAGAGTGCAGCATGATCGGGATGGCGACGGCAACTTCGACACCGATAAACACCCATGCCATGGGGAATGACTGTCCGTTTTTCCTCTGTGCTGAGATGACGAACAGGATGCGAAGCACGAAGTACGCCCAGTACGTACCAATCGAAGCGATGGCTAGAAACGGGACGGTGTAGTAGATACGACGTTTCCATGGTGCCATGTGGGCGTGGTCGTCCCGCTCATCGAGCTGGAGGATGGAACAGTCCTGCCCCCATCCCTGATCTAGGTTAATTGACGATGCATTGTAGTTGCCATTCGGAATCAGTGCCCGGAGATCTTGTGCACTCCGCTGGGTCTGTGTCAGCCAAAACATTGTCGATACGACGTCGGAGGTGCTCACCAGAGGAGAGGGGGTTCCGGCATACGACACCAACGTGGCCTCGCTGCCTGGTCGCCCGTTGTACCATTGAGTCCCTGCCGACGCGTAAGGAGTTCCAGGAGGGCTTTCTGAGCGGGATTCGGCGAGCGTTCTGCTTCCACCGCTGCGAGAAAAGTTGAACGGCGGACGCTGTGCAGCATTGGGAGTTAATATCTCCCCATAGATCTGATGACCTCGAGCTCTCTGTTCCTGGGTTATATCTATGCTGTCGTCCTTGTCGATGAACGAGACCCTTGATGACGAGTGCGGAGTTTGGTAGGGTGTGTAGGTATTGTTCTGGCCAGACCGTGGAGTTTGGTTGATCTGGTCGAAGCCGTCCATGGTTGGCAAGCTTCAGGGGGGTGTCGTGGTGAAGCTTGGATAGTGAAGGCGCGTGGTTATATTGAACGAAAGTCGATGGGGGACCGATGCCGATTCAGCAAATCGACATTGCTATAAAACGAAAGATGCTGGGGATTTGAACGGAAGCGAGCGGTTGTTGTGCCAGGTTGTTTACGGAGCTTCCTTCTGTTCAGAGTTACAAGTGGGAGTGAGCGGGCTGAAGCAACGGTCCGAGCGAGAGTAGGTGGGAACGGTGACTTCCGGTTGCGATGGGATGCAGCGAGCGGGTGTCTCTCCACAATTAAGACGTATGCAGTGCGTGTGGTCAAAGACGTGCAAAAGGGCGTTTAGCCAGGAGATGGTGGAGGTGGGTAGGTATCCAAGAGAAGCTTGCGCTGGCTGGACGGGGCTGGCGCGCAACGGGTTATGGCAAAAAGAGGCGCGGCAAAAAGCGATCACATTTTACAGGACGGGAGGATCTCAGAGGGCTAATCAAATCAAGCTTCCATTCAAAGGGGGCGGGATAAGGACGCCCTTTGGCTATCGGGGGGGGGGGGGGGGGGGGCCTGGGGGGATGGTGGGTAGGTGGTTTCCTTCATTGTTCTGTTTGTGTGGTTGAGACTTGGGAAAGTGAGATGGTGTTAGGGTGCTACCTACTTGCATAACGCACACGACACTGACGACGCGGTGCTATGGCTGGTGCATGGGAAAATGGACGGGAACAAGGCTTTTGGGTTCAAGGCGTTGGACTGGGGAAGAGCCGTGGCATGCACGCTAGGCTGAAAGAGTGGCTGGGGGCCATGTTTACGGCAGGCCGTGTGTGGGTAGCGGGTGTTTTGGCTTCTCTCACTAGCGACGCTGATAGTGACTTTTACCAAGTCGTTCTCCTCTCTCTAACCATCAAGCTCCAGAATAACCCACAGTAGGCGAAATAATGATTTGCCGCTGTGGGGATCTCGCGTTGCACCAGTGGCACTGAGTGGCGGAGATGCGAGGCGGATATGGGCGGAGGACCCTCTTCGTTTGCGTGGAGTTGAAGGCAATGAGGACAACGGATATCCACAAGGCTCGGGGTGGGTCCCGGGGTGACGGATAATTTTGATACTGGGATTAGGGGTCAGCCGTCTCTATTCATAAGAGTGAAAGAAGGATCATAGGCCGAGAGGAAAGAGGGAAGGTGTAACGAGAAGCTTGATACGCTCCATGTGCTCAATGTCGCTCAATGCACTCGATACGTACTGCTGTACGGATTACTGCTGTTCGCTACTGCAACTTTCTGTAGTCGTGCATATTCCTCTTTCCCTATTCGAGTTGCTCCGGAGCAGACTCGGGGGAAACCACGCAAGCAACGCCGCTGCGTCACTCTTCCCAGCTCGCCAGTTACGACGCCTGTCTCTAACGTTATCGTCTTCCCTTGGCAAAGGAAAAGAAGTTCACTGGCTCTTGGTGGTAGTTCTGGCGCTTTTGGCGCGGTGTGCTTGACTTTCTGCTGCATCGGCGAAAGGCTGTCTTTGATCCTGCCTGCCGGCCTCTCCTCGCCGGCTTCGCTCTCACCTTCCTACTCGAGCTTCCCTCGCTCTCTCTGATCTGATCACCGCCTATCTTATCGGACTGTTCATCCAAGATACCTTCACACAGGCATCTCATACCTTGAGGCGCTAGAATCCTGTGCAGTGCGAGGTGCCTGTGTCATCATGCCACGCATTACGGACCTCCCTCTACCGTTTAATAGCTTAAAGGGTCGAATCCTGTGTAATATGAGCTCCTCCCCCAATGACAGGCTCGGGGATTCGGATGATAAGCACAGCCACGCCAGCCACGCCGCATGCGAAGCCAGTGGTCTTGTTTAAAAACAGAAACCGGTAACCCGAACCCCCCCAGACACAAACGCCTTTTGCCACTACCCCCGTCGCCATATCCTTTTTCGGCAAGGAAGCAGGCGCCGACTCGTCTTTGTGCAAAGACGATGGCTGTTCGTCTCGCTCCCACTGCAACTTTTGCGAGACCATTTCAACCGATCAGCACCGTCTTTGCCGCCTTATACGCAACTTTGTTCTCCAAGCCTCCGCATCCCCAGCAACCGCCATCTCAACACGTCCCTCTCACCTCCAAACACACTCGTTTTTGAAGTCGCAAAACCGCATCCTGATACAAGAAGGACCTGACCGTCGACGTCCGATTTTGTCGTTTTACGTCTGGCGTTCAGCAATTATATCGCCATTCCTCTCGTCTGCTGGCCTTTTTTCACTCGACTAGTCCCTCGTTATCTGTAACCGCTGCTTCATACGCACCATGTGGCTGCTGTCGATTCTCAGCGGCGTCTTGCTCGCATTCCCCGTCGCTCTCACGGTCGGCGTGTACCTAGGAATCGAGTCTCAACACATCTTCCACGGCGGCTTCCCCAACACCGGCGGATACGGGCCGAACGCACCGCAAACCACTACCTACTGCCAAAAGTCCTACGGTATCACGCCTGACCCGGGACGATATGTTCGTGAGTCTCTCCGCGGCGCGATTCTCCCTTTTCCAGATTTTCCCTCGGATGTTCATTTTTTCTCCTCTCCAATCGACTTGCTCTCTTTTATTTTTTTGTTCGTCTCATTTTCTATCACGGATCCCGAGTCGACGACGCGTGTTTTGCGGCCACCCCCACCGGACATTGAGGTTCCTTGTTTCGACGGTTTCATGCAGGGGCCAGCCAGTCAGATCACCAAGCCAAGCGCGGCAAGCGGGGATTGAAGCGACCAGGATCCAATGCCACTTGGACACCGTCAACAAACGCCAAGATCCGGTTGCTCCGGGGAGCCCCGGTTGTTGGGGTGGCGGGGCCCTTGTGGGAGTGGGAGTGGACAACGCTTGTGTGTCGCTCATGTGGCATTAGCCCCATGCCAGCGCGCATAGCGTTCGACTCGATTGCCCCTCCACGATTTTGGGCCACACCAACCCGAATCTGGACTGTTCAATTCCCTTTGCCGGCGCAGCTCTTTTCGATCATCGCCGAATGGCAATCCGGATTTGCCTTCACACGGCACACGGTTAAAATTACTTCGGCATGACGACACAGGATGACGGGTCGGGGTGGATCACTGCTGCGCCACCCCATCAAACTGTGTTTCGGCCAACAAACCTTCGGGCATCCACACGATTCAGCCGAACGGCGAACGACTGATGGCCCTGTTCCCAAGGCCCATCCTTCACTTTGCAGACCGGAGCCGTCCCCGGTTAGGCCCTGCCAGCTTTTTCGTTTTGTTTCTTCCTGCATATCCGATATCTTGGCTGCACCGCTTATCGAGTCTTGACGCTAACGTTTTCCCGCAGTTAACCCCAATCAGTGGGGCTTGTCGGCCTCTGAAGCTTCGTCCATGTGCATGAACGTGCGTCTCAACCCCACCTGCGTCAATGTTGACGCAAGCCGATTTACCCTGCGGCGGCTGAAGAAGAACGCAAAACTGACGAAAGCAGGTCACGTCAAAGCCAAATGCGGATTCCAAGTCAAAGGCTGCAGCGACTTTTGCCGCGACGTGGCAGTATCCTATGGGACCTGGTAAGTGCCGACCCGGTTTGCGGAGTTCCGTCTTTTTTGCGAGGCTGAAACCCGCGGGTGCCCAATGCGCCGCGTGCTGACTTTCCTCTTTTTCTTTCGCGGATAGTCGATCAGCCCGTGCACGCCTTCCCGAACGCCAAGCTCAACACCACCGACATCCCGATCCGACTCTCGAATCTCAGCGCCTTGAACTTCGATGTGGCGTGGAACTATGGCGCCGGCAACGACAAGCCCACCTCCACGAATACTTCGGGGCTGGTAGACGCCGGTGAGTTTTTGTGCCCGACATCTCGTGACCTTTGTGCGTGTCTGAGGGAATATGCATGCTGATCGGAAATGCAGAGATGAACGCCAACGTCTGCATAGACATGTTCTTGGCGGCCGATAAGGCCGTCTCGGACGACACCACGAAATCGGACTACGAAGTCATGGTCTGGTTCGGTGCGTTTGGCGCGGCCACCCAGCCTATCGGCCTGCCCGCCGGCGCGGTCGACCACCACACCGTAAACGGGACCACCTTGTAAGAACTCCTTCCCCCACTTTTCCTACCCGCCGTATCCCTGCGCCCGTAGCCGCGCACAGCAGCTGCGCATATCGGACTTCCGTTGTCTCGCATCTCAATTGCACTCCCCGCATCATGCGGCTCTTGCATCGTATCTCGTACAAGACAGACAATGCTGACGCGTCGTCCAGCGACCTCTACGCCGGCGCCAATGCCTTCGGCCAGAAGGTCTTCACGTGGGTGGCCGATCAGAACACAACGCGCTTCGTGGGGGAAATCTCGGGATTGGTGAACAAGCTGCAAGCGAATGGTGGGCCGCAGACCACGGCGTGGCTTGGCTACATTGCCTTTGGGTCTGAGGCGTATTCTGCGGCGAAGAATGTGACGTTTAGCGTTACGGAGCTTGCGGTTGATATTCAGGCTGTTAGTGCTTGAGCAAGGTCCGGTGAGTATTTTGGATGAAAGTTAGAAAACAGCGTACATGCATGCGGCTTTTGGGTTGGAGTTTTTTGGGTAGAGGGCGAGATGCTGCCCTTCGCTTTTTTGCTTTAATACCTTTTGTGGGGTTTAGATCATGGTGCCGCTTTTGGCGTGGATGATGATGCACATAGGCTTACCATAGCAATGGTTAAGGATTAGACTGGATGATGGATGGATGGCTGGTGGGGATGTATATACGTGTGGCGAGGAAGGATAATTCATGGTTCTAGGGACTTTGTACTTTCATGCTGGTGATTTTATGTGGTGGGTTGACGGGTTGAGCAGGTTTCTTATCGTCACTTCATTCTCTGCCGTCCTGAACCTCGCTCAACGAATCAAGGGATCTTCACGACAGCCTTCCTCTGTGCCAATGTCGTCGACGTCCAAAGCGGGATCTATATCGTAGAGTCTCTGCCTTTGAATAGCAAAAGACATTGGATTTCACCATACTCAACGACGGGCCACCATCAATGCGAGCGGAACCTCCCACGACGGCCGAGCTAGAACGATGACCGCGATGATAGCGGTCACCAAAATCATCGACGACATACATATGATCACTCCACGCGAAGCAGCATTCAACCCAACACCCATATCCATTACGCTCTACCGCCCCCAACAACATCAACATAAATATCAAACACGCCCAACTCACAGCCCCATAACTAGTATAATAATCCACCCAACACCCTAACAACCCAAAAGACTGACGTACCACGCCTCCAACACACACCCAAGAAAAGCGACAAGAAAAATGAAAGCCGGGTATATCAATCAAGCAGACCCTCCTCAACGAGCACCAAGGAAAAAATAAAGAACAATGAGCGCAACCCCATCCCCAAGTATCGTACCACCACGTCCATAGGTTCCACGGCATACAAACCGCGAGGCACACTCTGCACTGCATTTTCTCTTCTGCATGTCGTAAGCCGCGCAGACGCACCACGAAAACACCCCCGGCCTCGCACACACGAACACAACTCCCTACTCCCCCACCTCAGCATACACCGGGCGCCGCAACCCACCAGGAGTCCCCTGCGCCCTCCATTAAAACCCCCTCCTCCACGAAGCACAACGTAAAAACCCCCTCACTCCTCAACCACACTCTCCCCAACCCCCCCTCGACTCCGCACACTACTCTTACTCGGCTTCTTCCCAATCCCCAACATACTAAACCTCTTCCTCACACTCCCGACCTTACTCCTCATACTCCCGCCCATCCCATCATCCCCCCCACTCCCCTGCCCCTCACTATTCCGCGTCGACGGCCTAGAGATCATATCGCTCGCGCCATCCAGATTCATCCCGCTCGTGCTCGACCGGCTCGGGCTGTACTGGAGCTCGACCCTCGGTGCACCGCTCGCAGACTGCGCGCCCACCGTCGCATCCTTCCCATTCCCTTGAGCCAGCGAAGCCGAGCGCCCATGCTCCGTGCTCACGCGCTCATTCCCCGTACCCCCGTTCTCAAACGCGCCCGCCCCGTTCCGTCGCTCATGCGTACTCCCACGCTTAAAGATCGTAAAGCTAAGCCTGTGATTGTGCCGCTTCGCCGCCGCCGCATCGAGCGCCTGTACGGGACTGTCCTGCTTGGACGGACTGCCGGGGCGCTCGGGCGTGTGCGCTGCGCCGGGCGACATCCAGGATGTGGAGCTGGGGGAGCGGGGGTTGGTTGTGGGTTGGGTGGCGGCAGTTAGGGCGGCGAGTTCGGGGGCGAAGGTTAGTTCGAAGCCTGGGTCAGTTAGTATATACGAGAGATATGGGGGAACGAAAGGCTTACGCTGCTGGAGATCAACGCGCGTAGCTTGGTGCGCGGGGCGCGAGTAGTGCGTTAGACAGCGGCGGACGGCGATGGCGTAGTCTAGCAGCGCGATCTTGAGCGCGTTGTCAAGGGGGTCGGGCGGAGAGTCGTCTTCCTTCACGGGCTCGTCTTCGTATGACGAGGGCCGCGTGGGTTGGCCGTGGCGGAGGAGGTCGCGGTAGATGGCGACGCTGGCGGGGGAGTCGGGGTCGACGGAGAGGGTCAGGGTATCGGTGAGGGCGGAGAAGGCCGTGTCCTCACCGTCGATGATCTTCTTCTCCTGCGCTAGGAGCTCGGCTGTCTTGCGGGTGGTGCGCTCGATGGCGGTTTGCACGGGTGAGAGGGTCATGGTGCCGACGGCGACGATTTCGCTGCGACGGAGGATAGTGGGGAAGGGCTCTGCGGTTGTGTAGACGGTCTTTTCGACGGTTTGCTCTTTCATTCCGGCGTCGCTGGCCTTGCGGCGGGAGGAAGAGGTGAAGTTGCTCGGCCGGGAGAGGAGGTAGTAGTCGCGGACTGATTGCGAGACCTTGGAGCGCTGGTAGATCGGGTGCATGAGGTCCTTCTGCGGGCTGACGGCGTACACATAGATGTATTGCCCTTCCAGATCTTCATCTGAAGCACCGGAAGTCATGACCTGGGCTGAGGGATGCTGCTGCTGCAGACGATCGGTAAAGGTGGAAAGGCGATCAGTCGGCAGTCCCTGGAAGATGAACTGCTTATCGCGTAGGCTGATGGGAAATCCGAAACCCTTGTAGACTACCCGAAAATACCTTGGGTTATCGCGTTGACCCCTGCTGATGGACTCGTAAATTGTTGCCATGGACCGCTGGGCGCGCGCAAGCTTCGCGAAGTCGAACACGTTGTGCTCGTACTGATCTGCCAGCTCCATGTAGCTCCCGAGAGCGTTGTCCCACGACTGGCCATCCTCGTAGTACTTTATCATCTGGAAGTAGAGCTGCTCTTTGCGTTCAAACGCTGTCTGCGTGCTGAAGTGCGGCTCGCTCAGCGGCTCCAGGACGGTTGCAGGGTCCCAGTCATAAAGATCTGCATGCAGGCGGAGGGCAAGACCAGCTTCAGTGTAGTTCTTCGCATCAGCCTGGAGCTGCGCAAGTTGATGGACGTAGCGGATGAAGATGTCCTCCTTCTGCATGTCTTTGAGGAATTCCATCAAATGGAGCGTGTCCATAATGTGGAAGGCTTCTCCGCTGCCATCAGTGCTGTGTACAGCAACAAGCAGATCCAATAGCTCCTCGATTGTCGCGACGAGATTCTTGACTGCGACGAACAGAGGATCGTCGGGTTGCCGTACGAGGGGCTCGAATAGGTCGACTAGCTCCCCAATGAAGACCTTCTGCAGCATGCTTTCGCTTTGCGTCTTTTGCTTGAACAGCTGATCTAAGCAGTCGATGATTTCAGCTTGCACGAGGGAGAGATCCTGGCTCAGAGTCCACTCGCTAATGATCATCGTCTGAAGCACTTGGATCGCAACACTCCGCAGGCCCTCGTGGACGCTCAGGCACAATTCAACGATCGGCCCGACAAGTGCCGGCACGTACTGGACCTGGTAGCCGCCCAGCTTTTCTAGACCGTATTGAGTCTTGTCTTCAGGGCTCGTTTCCCAGCCGATGGCGTCCCAGCTGCGGCGAAGGAGATCTGCCCCAAGCTCCCTCACGTCGCCAGCAATCTTCCACACAGCTCTTCGCTTCTGTTCCGGGAAAGTCTCAAGTGCGAGCGCGTTGCTGCCGACAAGCTTGAGCAAAGCCTCGAAAAAGGTACGCCAAAGCTCGGTGTTGAACTGATCGGCTTCGTCGGGGTGCGGAAGGAAGGAGTCGATGAGGATGCTTGACAGCTTCTCAAGACTCCGCATAGTCGACTTGTGGTGGAAGATGTGGACTGAAAGCCAGGAATGCGGAAAAGCCTCGCCATTCAGTATGGAAATATACACCTGGAGAGCGCTGAACAGAAAGTCCGCGAGATCATCTTGTGGCATATCCAGATGTATTGTGGTAGGTAAGCTCGTGATAGCGGCTAACACAGCAGCGATTTCGATGAGGGGTTCGTCGAACTCAGTGGTTTCAATGTCGATGGGACGAGAGTGGAAGGGGTAGGAGGTCGGGAAGAGGAGTGATAGTGACTTCTTCAGCGGGCGTGGCACTGCCTGAATAGCGCGGTACGAGTCAACCAACTTGGGAATGTACTCGCAGGCTTCCTGGCCGAGCTCGTTGATCTGAGAGGCGACAACAGAACAGCAAAGCCGAACTTGCTCCCGCCACTGCTCGGTAACATTTTCGGTCCGGCCCCAGTAGGGCGCCAGCCACCGCACAGTGTTGGTGCGAAGCTGGCGCTTTGTCTCTGGCAGCTTGAGGGCAGAGATACCCACAAGGTGAATGATCAAGACGAGTTTGTACAGAATCAGCTTCCCCTGCGCATTCGCGCAAGAATCCACAAAATCGACGGTGACACGAAGAATGTCTTCCGGATTCATGATAGGAGACAATTCGGACAACCAGGTGTGGAAGTGTTGCACAAGCAGGGTCTTCGTACCGACCAGAATTGGCGCGGGATTCAGCATCAAGCTCTGCAAAGCTTGGAAAATGTCGTTGATATCCTTGAGAAATGCAGATTTCCGCTTCGTCACACCTCCGTCCGTGCTCTGTGCCTCCTGGACCCGGCGACCGGCGGAGATGAATTTGATAATATGTGCCGCGACTTTGAAGGTCGCACGCAGTTTGCGCGAAGTCTCTTGGTCCGTAGGATTCGAGAGCAGCCGCCCGAAGCTGCGGATGAGGCAGGCTGTGGCAGCCGGGTACTTGAATCGCGTGTCGGCATAGGTATCCACGATTGGCGCAAGCTTGAAACGGCGGTCATAGGTGATGCTGAGTACAAAGACCAAGTCGGCAAAGACGAGGTTCTCATACTCTGCGCTGCCAGCGCAATCCACCAGGATCTCGAACAGCGCATCCAAGACTTCGTTGAGCAGCTTGACGATCTCAATCTCGGGAACGAAGACAAACCGCCGAAGCAGACTGGGCAGCGTGCCGGGAGGCTGTTCTTGCCATTTCAAAAGTCCCAAAAGGTCGGGATCTTGCGAGTACTTGGTGCTGCAGAGGAATGTGCGGATATGCAGGGCAGCCATAGGACCACCAGACTGCTCATCGCGCTTTTTGGCGCCCCAAGGCAGACCCAGATACGCTCCACGGCCAGAGATGACGCTCGAGGTATATTCGTCATACTGGTAGAGCGTCAGAACATGTTCGCCATCCTGGATAAAGGCTCCATCGTTCCACAGCGGCATCCAGCATAAGCCGAAGGGAAAACCAGGGAGATCAGCTATGCTCATGACAATGTGCGAGCCAGGCACATCTTCAGGGGGGATGGCCAGGCGGATGGTAAGATTCCACGGCTCACCACGTTCGACAGCCGTTGTTCTCCAAGCCGTGTGGCCCTGGCTGTTACACGACGGGAAGATGCAGTTCTCGATACGCTGCCCTGTCGATCTCCGCACTTCGAGTGTAAGCTGGAGGTTGGCGAGACCCTGCTGTGTCCCGAGTGGTACGGTTCCTGATTTTGGATGGGCCATAAAGGCGTGGCGTGGAAGGCACGGCTCGGAGAGTGTAAGGTAAATATCGCTCCTGGGCTTGCTCGGAGCGCCCGAGAAGCCTATCCGCCTCGTCTGAGGGATGTTTTGCAATAGCGTCGGAGTCTTGCGAATGAGGGACTCGGCATCCGGATCTTCGAAGCCTTTGACGAATACCTTGAGCGGCTTGGGGAATGTGTACTTGCGGTAGTCGCCACTCGAGGTTGCCAGCAGCTCACTTACCAGCTCATCCCAAGCGTTGTCTTGGTCCGCACGTTCGTCCGTCGGCATAGAAGTTGGGGTCCACAAGCTGATCTCTTGCTCAACCTCCAGGTCCTGTTTGAGGATGTGGTCTACACGCATGACTCCAGCCGCCACGGTCCGCTTGACGGTCTTCGCATCCCTGGTTAGGGGCCGAGTGCCAGTTGACGCATTGCGCTGATCCATACGAGCCTGAGGGCTCTCATTCTCCCTCAGATGATCCCCCGAGGGACGCGGACCATTCTCCGAATCTTTGCGCCCACGAGGACTGCCCCACATCAGACTCCGCCTACCACCCTTCATGCTGCCGCCCTGGTTGACATTGAAACTGGCACCGTCACGGCTTGATGTGCTTTCGCGCGGCAGCGATTGTACAGAGTGAACAACAGGGCTACGCAGAGGCTCGTTGACGATGACCTTGAATGCAACGTAGAGCTGTGAGCCCGCTCCTGCTCCCTCGCCCAGGTCTGTGGCGCCTAGATCTACAAAGAGCGTCTTCATGGAGCCCTCCGGTGCGTTGCCGGTTTGGGCAGAAACGTTGATGGCGTGGACTTCAGAAACCGACTGGATGGGCAGGCCAGGCATTTTGCTGAACAGATGGACGGCAATGGTCTTCGGAGCGGAGAGCTCCCCCAAAGCATGTGGGATGGAGACGAGAAGGTGGTGCGCAACGTGCTCGTCGGGAGGCGTGACAGGCCGCTCGGCAAGCAAGCTCATCATAGACTGCAGCTTGGTGACTTCAATGGCAGAGTCGTCGCCGGTGAGTATCCTGCCCCGCTGAGCCGGGTTCCTCACAATGACCTCGCCAGACAGGACCTTATTGCCGTTGACGAGGTCCCAGACAGTTTGTTCCCGCAGTCCGCGCAGTTCCTGGTCAGTAAGGACTTTGTGAAGTAGCTGTCGGCGAGAGGTATCAAGGCGCTGTACGAGATTGGACATCTTGTCGAGGATGGTGTATCGACGCGCGAGGAGGAGCTCGTGGAGCTTGGTCGAGTGCCATTCCCGCAGGCATGATGCGATCTCGTCGACTAGTGGCTCCTGTGCAGACGTAGGAGTCTCGTCGCCGATTTTAAGCATGGGAACAGGAGCTGGTGGGCGCGGCGCACTAGGGTCTCGCTCGGTGACAGACATGGGGGACAATGGGAGGACGAGTTGTGAAGCTTCCGAGCGGACCGTCTGGCGCGAGACACGGCTGCCGAGACGCAGATTTTCGGGCTTCATAGACCGAGACACGGGAATGGCAGGTGGGTCGACTGTCAGTTCAGTTTTGGCGGTGCCGTTTGTTCCATTGACGCCAGCTGTTGGAGACGGAGATGTTGGTGTAGGGATGCCGTTGGTTTGCTGCACGTCGGGGTGGCTCCCGTTACGGCCATTGACGCCCTGGACCGGCAGTTCATCCTGACGTCCGCCACGGGACCGGTCATCGCCTAGAACCTCGCGCACCTCGACGCAGACGCGCGGAAATATGCCAGAGAATACGCGTGCCTCGAGTGTCTGACCCTTCACCGAGGTGAGGCCTGCAAGTAGTGAGGGCGGCGCAACCAGGTACCCGCGGTACCACTGGCCGTCCTGGCCGCCTTGCTCGATTATGTACAACTCATCTCCGATCTCGAGGGGAAGGTCTGCGGGCGACGAAGGCTGGAAGGGATAGGTGCATACTCCGAATGCGATCCGGGGGAGAGGTCGCCAAGGCATAGCCGCACTACCGATGTGAAGAGGAATTGCTCATTACTGGCGGGGAGGAGCTGCTACGTGTATCTATGGTATGGAGTGAGTCGCGTCACGGGCAATGGGAGTGTGGGAGGGGAGGGTATCAAGTACCGTTGCTACGGCCGCAACAGGCTCTCCGGGGTGAGATGACCGCGTCTGGTGTGGAGAAGACGGGATGGCCCACAGCGAGTAGAGATGCTGGTTTGAGGTGGAGAGAATAGCGTGGGAGGGGTATACGAATAGTAAAGCGGATGACGAGTTAGTGAGTTGAGGATGCAGGTGGTGATGCAATGAAAGGTGACGAAATGGTCTCGACCAAATTGTTTGACTCGAGGATGGTTTTCGCAACACGGGCACGGGCAAGCGATGCAAGGCACGTCGCTTTTGCAAATGCAATATAGGGGACGGTCCGCCAAGTGACTAAGCAATCTCTCGTACCCCCCCTCCCTCCCTCTCCCCCGTCTCCAATCCTCTTCCCCCCCTCCCCAGTTGCAGTGAGGGGAGGGAAAGAGAGGACGCCAACATTTGCGGGCGGCTTGCAGTAGGCAGATCCTCACGGTCCGCTGCAATGTCCTGCAGCAATTTGAACAAACTTGCCTTCATTTGGGCGTAGAAGGGCTTCCATTATACTCTGCATATCACCGAGCCTCTCTCCATGCAGATTATTCTGCAGACCGCTGCAACAAGCATCGTGGCCACGACATGACGCAGCAGCGGAGCTCAGTGCAAGTCGACGAGCGTCGAGGCGCGATGAAATAATAGGGTTAGGTGTACCGGTGTAGGGATGCTGGACAGGAGATCACGGAGAATAAATGGGCGATCAACTAAAATAGACGACCAACTCCTTGAAGAAAATCCACCATCCATAGCTCCCATCCTTTCCAACTCGTTCCTTTATTTTATCTAGGGACGATACATCCGTACTTCTTGGACAGGTGGTGAAGGATTCACAACATAAGAATCCTATATCAACGGTCCTCCCCACTCTCCCCACCCGACTCCACCCTCTACGTCGTTTGAGATACTTAGCTTTGAGCTACCCCGCGATAATGAACAGCATTCTGAGCCCATCTTCACTCCGGCCAATGAAGGCTAGTTGGATCCCTGCTAAGTCGATCTGAATGGACACATTCCATCTTGCATCGCCAATGGCTGCATCTCCTGAGAGAGCTACACCTGTAAGAACTCAAAATCAACAGACAGGACAGCGAGATGCGATGAAGAGGTTGAAAAGAAGAGCACGCGATGTTGTTTCGTTGTTCTCTCTCCCCTACGCGACCCAAAGCCGTATCTGATGGAGCAGATCCACACTCCAGGTGGTCCAAGCGGCGGTCCGCTGTCGCAGATTGGCACGGAACATAGCGCTCTGATTGATGTGATTCTGTGGGTGAGTGACAAGAGGCTAAGGGACGACGCGTGGAACTTGACGATTGGAAATACTCGAAGCCAAACACGACATCAAGAAATTGCTTGACCACAGCAGAATACGGATGTAGACTCGAATCTCGAAGGTCTAACGTAAACAATGTCTCTGCCTTCACGTTTTGCACCAAATTCAAGGAAGGACACGCGACTCGGGGCCTAACCAGGCCCTTCCCAGACGGCAACGGCTTTTCACACTCCGTTGGCCAATTGACATCGTGCTTCGCCGTCCATAGAATGTTCCACCAATTTAAAAACTGCATGAGAGGGTGCGGCTGACGGACCGGGCAGAGTGAAGGCGCCGTGGAAAGGAAAAAGAGGAAGCGATCGTCTCAGCCTTGAGAGAAGCGCCTCGGAATCTTCGGCAACCCGATCACGTGCGTGCGCGTAGAGGAAGCATGCAACGTACGCGACTTGATGGCGACGTTGAAGCCCTGATGAGGAATGCGGGAGGCGAACAACGATAAGGATGAGTTCTGTTTCATCAAAGGGTTTGAGCTTTCTTCCTACAGCATCTCACCAAGCACAGGGTCCATTGTCGGTTGATCAGTCTGCTGCTGATACGGTAGAGAAGCCCAGGAAGAAGCAACAGCTTAAGCCCACCTTCTCTCACCATGCTCCATATCAGGTTAGGGTTCCGGAATCCAGGAAGCTTTCTGGGGCCTGGCGAAACGGAATAAGATCTGATCCGCATGCCAGATTGCAGCCTCGGCTCTTGCCGAACTGTGCTTTTAAGGAGATTCGGATCGTTCCAGGCCGAAGCCCTTGCATCAATTCACGATGCGATATGCTTGGCCTCGACGTCTGACATCGAAAGCGCTTGCTCCCGTTGTGTGAGCTAGACAAGAAGGAGGATAGAACACATGCATACTTCGCAGTAGTCTTCGTGTCCAGTTCGCGTGCCTGTGAATAGCAGTGAACAATATCCAAGGGGATGCAAGTTATGCTGACTGCTTCATGATCTCCCTGGCTCCTGCCAATCGCTGAAAGACAACTGTCACGTGTGCTTGGCTCGGCAGCCCAACCCTCTGTCTCAGCACCGGGCCGGGAACGTCAACCCGATCGACAAAGATTCTACCTCTTCTCTTCCCCGGACACCTCACGAAGTGAATCCCCCACAACGTCACCGGACCTGCAGCAGTTCAACTCCCACGACCTGCTACGTGGCACTCTAACACCCCCCCTTCCACCACCCACAATTCCACCACTCCAACCAACGCCCCCTCCGGTCCCATAGGCCCAACCAGCCCAAATTGATGACCCACTCCACTCCCGCCTCCACCCTACCTACACCCCTCACCTCCCTCGTTCCAACACCCCTCCTTGACCTCCTCGACCACCTCCCGGCCACCCTCCTCACCCCCACAGCCCTGAGAACATCCCTCGCCCTCCTCCTCGCCCTCACCGCAATGTCAACCTGGTCGCGCTTCGGCCCCTCCTCCTGGGGCGGCCGCTTCTCCCCCTTCTCCCGCCCCGGCGCCGGCGAAGTCTCCGACGCCGACTTCAGCTACATAACCAGTGAAGACCTGGCGCGGCAGCATGCGGCCCCGTCGGCTTCGCGCCCGGGCTCGGCGTCTGACGTCGTCGTCCTCAAGCACCGCCGCGTCAGCTACCCGGTTCATTTCCCGGCGGCCAGCATCGACGGCGGCGTGATCAAGATCGGGGACATACGCAGCGCCGCGGCTCGCAGCATCGGCGTCCCGCTCGACGGCGCGGATAGGATCAAAATGTTCTTCCGCGGGCAGAATCTCAAGGACGACGGTGTCCCGGCACGCGACGTTGGTTTCCGCTCCGGCGTCGAGGCGGAGGTGCTCGTCATCGTCGGGGAGAAGGGACCAGAGGACGAGGACGAGAGCGACGGCGAGGAGGAAATCGAAGTCTCGGAGGGCGGGAAGAAGAAAAAGACGCGCAAGCGCAAGAGCAAGAAGAGCAAGAAGAAGGCCCCCACCGACGGTCCCGCGGGGTACACTACCTCGCCGAACCTCAACCCGGACGCTACCTACGCGCCCGCCGCTGCGCCGCCCCCACCCGCGGCGCCTGCTGCCCCGCGCTCGGCACCGAAGTCGGCGATGGAAGTCCTCGATGCCCTGGCCAGCACCTTCCACACTAAGTTCGTGCCGCAGTGCGTGCAGTTCACGGCGCACCCGCCTGAGGACAAGGCCAAGCGCGCGTTCGACCACAAGCGCCTTACCGAGACGCTCATGACGCAGATTCTGCTCAAGCTGGATGGCGTGGAGACGGAGGGTGATGCGGCGGCGCGGACGCGGCGGAAGGATCTGGTGCGCGAGGTGCAGGGCATGATGCATCGGTTGGATGAGGTGGGTGAGGCGTGAGGCGGGAGCGTTTGGGTTGTTGCTGCGGTTAGGGGTGGATTGATGTCATTTACTGGCCATAGACTAGACTGCATACATGGCGATATATCTGGGTGGCGACGGTGGGGGGTAGGATAACCTAGAACGCGGGGATTGCGGCGGCGTTTTTTGTGCCGAAACTTCATGATGGATACGGGGATATTAGGCGGGTTTTATGTGGAATTACAACAGGCAAAGGGCTTCGTTACATCGTCTAGCACCACTACCGACCTAACCCGTCTCCTCATCCGTTCACCTAGACGGCCTATCCAGACAGCGCTAGACTGACCATACCCGAACCGTGACTTCATAACTGAACCCACCGCCACTGTCCATCCCCCATCGCCGAACGCCTGATGTATGCGCACCTCAAACAAGTAAGAACTAACTCCCAGCTTGCCCAGCCAACGCCGAAAGATGTAATCACGCCCGTCGAAGCGGAAAGCTATGCATGCAGATAGGCAATGCAAGCGTGATGCCGAATAAAGCGCCATAACCATGCCCATTAAGAAATGCCCCAAATCAGATACCGATCCATTCCACCTAGTTCCCCCGCTCAACCCGCCTCTTGGGCGTCGCAAGCAGATTCAGCCTCGCAGCCGAAAGCCCACCCGGCGTCCTCTTCCGCGGCAGCCGACTCTTCGGCTTCGGCGTAGCACTCACGCTCCGCGCCGGGGTTGCCTTAAGCGGTGATTCCGGCGCCGTGCGCGCCTTCTTCGCCGGCCGCTCCTCAGCCTCCGGGGTCTCATTTTCCTGCGTCCGGTCATCCATCTCAACATCCTCCTTATCCTCACTCTCCGCAATAGCATTCAACTTGCGCTTCTGACTCGGCGCCAGCGTCACCGGCGCACTCACAGCGCCAACATCACTGCTGCGAACAGCGCGGATAGTCGGCTTCGTCGGACTCGGCGTGCCAAAGACAATAGGCGTGCCGGCGCGGAAGGTGAAGCTCGACGGACCACTAAACACGCGGGCAGACTTGGGCGTGAGCTCCAGGCCGGCTCGAGCGAACGGGTCGCGGTGCGTCGGAGACGAGGGCGGCTCGGCGTCGGAGCCAGGGTCGACGCGCAGCTGCGGGTACAGAGCCATGGAATCGCCGAGCGGGAGGGAAGGGTAGGCGCTAGGCGTGGGGGCAGAAGGCCGGGTGAGATGCGCGGGGTGCGGAGTCGCGGGCGGCATGGGCTCGACGGATGAGGCTTTTTCCTTTTGCGCTTCACGCGTCTTGGTGCTGGCGGAGAAGTCGACGCGCTTTGTGGAGGGGGTGGCTGCGACGGGGATGCCAGATTGCTGACGCACGGGCGATGAAGCCAGCAAGTGCGTGCCGGCGGCGACTTTGAAGGGGTCATTGGAGAAGCGCACGGCGGGAGCACGTAGAATCGATTTCATCGCCGTGGCAGCTGGAGTGTCCTTGATAGACGACAGAGCCAGGCCCGGAGCCTTGATTGGCGAGTCGCGCGTGAAGTTGACGACCTTTACAGGGCTAGGAGTACCCGCTGCAACGGCAGGGTTGCGCTTTGGTGTTTGCTGCAGCAGATTCGCGCTAGATTTATGACGAGCAGGCGTGGGAATCCGGGTGAGGGGAGACTGGAGGCTCTTTACGCGACCAAGTGACGCCTTCGTGGGGGTGAGGTGGCCGCGAACCGGAGGCTGAGCGATCGACTTGGAAGGGGAGCTGCCATCGGTATCATCCGCTGGGCGGGTCATGCTGGCATCGTCGTCCTTGTTCTGCTTCGAGCGCTTTGCCCCGGTATTGGGATTCGGCTTGGTCGGCTTGGTCGGCGAGGCAGAGATGAGACGAGGCTTGGGGCTATCAGGATTGTCCAGTTCAGCTTTGGAAGGCGACCGCTTCAGAGACTTGGACGGAGACGCAGAGCTGAGCTGTTTGGAATGGCTCGGATCGGCGCGCCACAGTGAAGGATGGTTAGCGATGGAATCCATTTTTTTGAACTCGGCCATGTGGACATCACTGAAGCGTCCCGCCTTGCCCTTGGGCTTTGCCATTTTGCGCTGAGGAATGGGGCTCTCGGGTGCAACAGAAGACGGTTCCGACTCGGGGACAGACGGCAGCGATGAAAGCTGCGCGCGACGCTTAGCCACCTCTTCGCGGCTCTCCTGCATGATCCTCCTCGCCTCTTCACTCAGCTCAACAGACTTTGCGCGGCTAGAGAACGTGAATTCGAAGTCAGGCTTCGGCACCTCAGCAAGGTTCTTGCGCTTGTCCATTGCGCGAGCAGGCGAGGGCGAGGGCGGTACCATCCCGCTCTTAGGCCCATCGCGCGGATCCGTCTTCGAGCCCATGCGGAAGAAGCCCAACCAGCGCGCCTCGTCATATGGGGTAGCAGTGTTCTTGTGGTGGAGCTGCGGGTGCATCTCAGATTCGTCCGGGATGGGAGTTCTATGCTTAGGAGTGCGCTGGGTGACCGAGGCAATGAAGGAGAGCGGGCCTTTGGGGTTCGCGCGAGGAGTAGCTAAGACGGGGTCATTGGCGAGGGAAGCAAACTTCTTGGATGGCGAGGCCTTCGAGGGCGACGCGGGCTCGGAGGGCGACGCGGGCTCGACAGGCGCAGCCTCTGCGACGCTGGGACTAGGAGGAGACTATCATTGTGAGCGGCGCATTCAGCAAAGCAAAGAGAGAAGGCATGAAGCTCATCGCATACGAATATCAGAGGCACATATAGCCCAGCATGATATTAAGACGCGTGTCGCGAGCCAATGACGATGTCGCAAGATGAGAGACGTACCTGTTCCTTCACAGTAGACTTGCCCTTGGCCAGTCGCGAGGACTGACGCCGGGTAGAAACCATGGTGTAGATGTTGGAGGTGTTCGCAATAAGTGTGTAGCAACGTGGATGAGGTGTGAGATGGTGTCGTAGGATGAAGAGTTGGGGAAGGGATCGATGCGCGACGTAACTAAGAGGATGCGGAGTTGCGAGCAGCAGCGAGGTGTTGTGGTTGAGCTTTTGGTGGAGAGAGCAAAGGTAAATAAACAGGGGGCCGATTGGTCCAGCCCTGTTTGAGCCTCAGGCTGCACGGACGCCACGGCATCGGTGGCGCCACATCACACATCTCTTGGGACAACATGGGGAAGACTGGGGACACGGCAACTTCACCTGGTCAACAGTGAAGCTGTGCGACATCCTCCCCTTCCGGCTTTGCTCTATTTTCGCGTGCACTGTGCTCAATCTCTATAGATTCTTCTAGGCCAGTAGCAAGCAGCAAACATTGACAAGCTACGAGCGTAGTTCATATTGTTGGTCCGGAAATCTGGGGAGATGATCCCCACAGCCTCCCAACAGCACGCCTTCTCCGCTAACCAGGTCTATATAGCAATGTCAATGCACCATCGCCAACCAATTGCCAGGTCGCTCGGTGTTTCTCCCCAGTTTTGTCAAGGCGTAAGCGACTACCCTCTGCATTTCCAAATCAGTCTTCGTCTAGGGCTATCCTCGGTCGCCTCGGATTTATGAGCCCATGTCTATTTCCCACAAGCTGATGCGCTGCCAGAATTTGTGGCGTCCTGAGACGATGGCTAGTGTCTTCTGGCATATTGAAGGGCCTTTATATGATCAAGCGTCGTCAGGCCCAGACTTTCAAACAGTTTCAAACCTTTGACTTCCTCTCCACCGTGTGGTGTTTGTCTCGCTAACCTTTTTCTCTCGTTGAACCTTCACTCTTTCAATCATGCATTTCTCTTCAGTACTAATCTTTATCTTGTCGATGCTGTCCTTTGTGGTGGCCATGCCTAGGAATGCGGCCAAGGCGGTGCAAAAGGCCAAGCTTGAGACCGACCTGAACATCATTATTCCTGCGAGACGAAACCGCTTCCACTGGGATGTCTCACGGCCAACCACGAACCAGACGGTGTGCGAGTGCACTCCGGCCTACTGTCCCGTATCACTCATTGACTCGCAAAGTGTACGTGGTAATATGGTATGCGTGAGCTCAACTAACCATTCTAGATTGTTCATTGCCGGAATGCGCACGCGTATGCTTGCTGGCGGAGCTCGGGTGGTGCATGCCCGAAGCCTGGGCTTTAGGCAGGTTCGATTGATGTTTGAACTGGTGTTCCGTTGAGTAACCAGCGTAGATTTCGGCTTCTTATATAAATACGACATGCAGCAGCCTTCGGTCATCACCAGCTAATGGCAGCGGAGTAAATGCAAGAGGTCGGAGTCATGGCGAAGGAAATAGCTGTGCTGTAGTGGCGGTTGCTTTCATGCATATACCTTCTATGTAATCGACATTGTACAGCTATCTCAGTCCTAACTTTAACGCATTGTCACGTTCTCAGCCTTGACCGGGTGGAAGTCTTCTGGATCTGCTACAACCCCGTTCATTCCCGGTAAAATCGACAATAGAGGTTCACGCTGCGGCTTTGGTTCCTTCTCAGCATTCGAACTCCTGTGGCCGGTGGACATACACAGCCACGACTGACGCCGAGACCATTTTCACAATCAACATGAATTGGAGTCCTTCAACTTCTCCATTTTACCATGAAAAAGGAATCAAACGCTCCCTCTGCATCTCCACCACCGTCACGGCCACCCCGCAGCCCCCAATCCACGGCTCAACCCCGTCGAAAAGATCTTGTGCGGTCAAAAGCCTCGATGGATCTGAGGACCATGTATCTGCCTATTCTTGTCAGTACTATGGTCGCCATGGTCGCTGGAGTCATTGCGGTTGTCAAGTCCGCACAGGGGTTCATTAATCGGGCCGCTGATGCCCGTGAGCCGCAGGTATGAAGCTTTCGTATGCCATTATATCAGCCACTAGGGCAAATCCTGTCAGCAAAATGATCGTTGCGGAATGTCCAAGTGTAATTCCAAAGCTAACTAGTCTCTAGTTTCAAGACGTCACCATCGCCCTGCACTCGGACAATCCCACCACCCTCCTCTTCTCGCGTAATGCCACTAATGCCGCCGTTAACCCGGACCAGACATTTCAGGTATGTATGCCTAATGGGAACCAGCCGTATGACTAGAACACAGCTGACCGTTTAAGAACGTTCTTGAGGTTATGAACCTGACGGAAGAGGACATGGAGGCAAACATTCGACACACCTACGTCAATTTGTAGTAAGTGGAGGGTCAGTTGTGACGCTCTGTGGGTTATTACCGAAATGAACTCTGAGTCTCGGAGGGATTGAACCTTAACATTCTCGTAATGTGTTCTGTGCCTTGAATTGTGACTAGCGGCCGGTCCATGTAATCTCCCGATGAGGAAGCAATTGGACCCTTAAGGCGGTCACTGTCGACATCATGGCTTTCCGGCATCTTTCCGCAGCATTATTATCTGGGATCATCGACTCATCGAAGGCTAGCAGTACGACGGACCAGCTGCTATATACACTAGACAAAGGAAGTGCGGTCATTCTTAGTGGTTGAGCTGCTGAATGAAAGAAACGTTTGAATGTCCTTCAGTTTGCTGCATATGAGACCCGCGCCAAGATATCCCAATTAGGAAGTCAAGACGAAAGCTTAAGAGCGATTTCATCTCAAGTCCGGCACGGTAAGATACGGTCGATATCAAGCAGCTTCAATGCCAAGAGCTTCTCAAAGGTACTGTTGACAATAAAAGGCGAGGTTCACTTCCACCTCTACCTCCTACCTCCACCGCAACCTCAACCGCAACCCCAACCGCAACCTCAACCCGCAACTTCAACTTTCTTCAACGCCAGCACCAGAAACCGCCACACTTTCACCGCCTAATTATTCCTCACCTGCCACTGAACGGCCACGATATCGACATCCGAGAAGCCATGAAGCTCTCCAACATCCTCGCTCTCTCCGCGGTCGCCGCAATCACTGTCGCCGCCGACCCCAACGCCGAAGCCGTCACGACCATCACTATCACCCAGGTCGTTACTGCGACCACCCATACGCCCGTGGGTCCTCATTCCAAGGGCTGGCACGAAGAATGCACCTTAGTATGAACACAACACGCTTATTTCGTATACACGAAGACAACCTCGCCACGGGCTGGTTATCCATACGCACAACAGTACCGTTGCCGGTACCTGAGTTTCAATATTCTGTACTCCTCAACTCTTCAACGCTCGCAGCAGAGCGCTATATAAGTTTGTTCACCTCTTCCGAACGTTTCAGACCATGAGCGCTAACATCCTAGGACTGCACTTCCTCTGGTTGTGTTAGGCGTTGTGTCTTTGTCTCTGTGCCCGAGTCGCAGATACAGACCCAGAACCTGGCCTGATCGTACAAGTCGGTGCCGGAGTTGGTGCCCAACGAGGACTACATACGTATGAGCTTCAGACAGCGATTTCGAAGGGCAGTCCGCGAGGTTCAGCTGATGGAATTGCTTGGGATGGTGAACTGATCGCTCAGGAGGTCGAACTAGTGGAGAGGAATACCTGGGCCACGATTTTGCACGACAGGATCAACTGGCCCCATTTAAGGGAGACATCGGGGGACATGCTCAATTGCTGGTTCTTGCTAGAAGTTGAAATGCGAAGAATGTATTGTTGAGCTGCCGCTCTATGACATCGACCTCTGTGTAGACATTGCTGAATCGGGAAACATTGACGAGGGTTTGAAATAATTCGAGGATCACCTTCAAAATGAGACCATGGACTGGTTGAATTGTTAATTCATATCCTTCGAGGAACAGACAACTAGCTGGAGGACATATTCATGAGCGGGATTTATACTAAGTCCATCATTTAACAGTACGAAGAAGACCTGGGATTCGCCCTCAGTCTCCAGATACCGAGAAACGGAGCCTGACCTTTCTCGGTCGGCAGCGGTGTACAATCTACCCGTCGACGCTCCCGTTGCCGCCTAATGTTGCCGCCTAATGTTGCCGCCAGATGTAGCGATGCGAGGGATTAACCGCCATGTGAACGACCAGCAATTGGACATGATCCGATGCACGTGAATAAGGCAATCGACTAGGCTGTCCAGTTCCCGCGCACACAGCCGTCGGGGGGTCACAGAGCCTAATATGCCGAACCAGGGCCGTCACCGCCTCCAAGACACATAAATGAGCGCATCTTTCCAAAGGCATTCGCGATAAAGAGCACGGTTACGTGTTGCGACAAGCCGTTTCTTGTGTCGGCCCTTTTAGCAAATGGACGGCGCGCGAGATTGATGGAGCTGGGCGGGACGGAGGCGAGAGGAGTCCAAGACTCAGCTGATGGGCCGGGGCTGGGAGTCAGGCGGGGTGGGGGGGAGGAGCCCTTGGCCCGCTGGATGGCACAAGCAAACCCGCTCTGCCCAGGGAGGAGCGCCGGTTGTTGGCGGCAAGCGGAAACTCTCAGCACCAGACCCTTGTCGTAAAACCCGCCCGAGACCAGCGCCAAGAATGTCGCCAAGACCAATGGTTTAGCGGAGAAGCCAAGGGCTGGAAGGGAGGGCTTGAGGAGGGTAGAGGACTTTCGCAATCATTATACGAAGTCGACTGTTTTGATAGGACTGCAAGCCCATGTGAACACACGGCTGGCTTATACGGAGGTATACTCAGGAGGAAAAGCACTCGAAGCCAAGTGATAAGATTGAGAGAAGAGTTGCATATAAATCTACTGGACCTCCAACTTCGCCCAGACTCGTTCAAGGGAGGAGCCTAGGTCCAAAGAGTTGCCCATATCAAATGAGGTGGTGGCACAACGTAGGCCACAACAGAGACGCGGTACGCAAATCACCCTCAGTTTCCCATTCCTTACCATCTTCCAAAAAAAGTTCGCCATCGCTTTCAACTCCCCCCCTAATCAAGGGCCCCAGATGATATGAGGGACATGGGCGGAGATGGTGCAGGCGCCAAGTCCGCCAAGAGCTTGGCGGACTTGGCCGCTGCAGCCCATTCGGCGTCGCCCAGTTTTCCGCCCTTCATGATTTAACGACTCTCCTCCCCCACCCTCCCCAAGCTTCCAAGACCTCGTTCTCTTCTTTTTTTACATTGTACCTTTTTCTCTTGCTTACCCCTGTGGACCCAAGGACGTGTGACGCGGTCAAACGAGATTTGGATATTTGTTGCTCCCATTCCCCGGGAACCGTGGCTACCGAAGGTTCGAGTCTTGCGGATTCCAAAAGTCACCGACACCTTCCGGCATTTGGTTTTTCCGGCTTAGTCATTTGACGCGTTGGCCCAAGCTCCGCCCAAACTTTTGTGGGCTCACTGCTACCGCCTTCTGCTGCCCTCCGCTCCGCACGAAAAAAACACCAAGACTCTTCCAACACCAAGACTTCGAACCGTTGCCCAGACTCCGCTGCGAAAACCATCACCACTTCAGACCCCAGGCTTGGCCTTCTACTATCAAGTTTTATCGCCATTTTCCCACCTTCGGAGATGTCTGCGATGAACGATAACGCCGCCTCCGCCGGACAGGCGCAGCCTGGCCAAGCTGCACCCCAACCGCAGCAGCAGTCTACTCCGCAAGCCCCGCAGCCATCTGTGCAGTCTGTTCCGCAGTCCAGTGTCGCCGGAGACCAGCTCGTCTGCCAGTGGCAAGGTTGTGGTGAGCGCTGTGCCACAGCTGAGCAGCTCTATGTACGTATTTTTACCCTTCGTTGTTGACTGTTTTTCCATCTCGTCTCCAATCGCGAAGGCGCCATGCATCATGCTCGATGCGGCTGCCAAGCGGCCACAGCCTGCAGCCCGAAGCTCTCCGGAGTCGAAGAAACCGAAGGACTGTGTTGTGCACAAAGTATCGCAAGTTTTCGGCGCTCTTTTGGCGCGGAAGATTTGCAAGTTTTCCCTGCAAATTTTTACGGTTGTCGCCGATTGTGTAGCCATTGCGCAACCTACCTGACTTTGCCCCTCCAAATCCCTCCAAGGCATCCAGGCTGACATGAGTTCGTCATCTAGGATCACGTCTGCGAGCGTCACGTGGGCCGCAAGTCAACGAACAACCTCAATCTCACGTGCCAATGGGGCAACTGTCGCACGACTACGGTCAAGCGGGATCACATCACCTCGCATATACGCGTCCACGTTCCCTTGAAGCCACACAAATGCGACTTCTGTGGGAAGGCTTTCAAGCGTCCCCAGGACCTCAAGAAGCACGTCAAGACCCATGCCGACGACTCGGTCCTTCTCCGGTCTCCTGAACCGAACCGTGCTGCCGGCGCTCAGGCGTATCCGGGTCAGCAGGGCAAGTGTATGTGCTCCCCATCTCTTCGCGCTCTCTTACTTCTTTTTCGTTGTTCCCCTTTCGTTTGGGTCCGCGTTTTCATACCCCCATTTTGTAATTTCGCTTTTCGATTTTTCCTGACCTGCGAGCAGTATTCACTGACTTGCAAGCGCTGGCTGCCACAGCAAGTGGTTACTATCCCGATCATCATGGGATCCAGGGGCAGCCGGTGTACTACCCCCCGCCTGGCTCGAACCCCAGCGCGTATCACGGTGGTCCATCACCGCAGCAAGGCTCTGCCTATGGCCCGGTCTACTACGCTGTCAGCCAGCCACAGAATTCCAATGCTGAGTACGAACTCCGAAAGCGTGCCGCCTTTGATGCCCTTAACGAATTCTTTGGGGACGCCAAGAGACGAGCCATCGATCCGACTACGTATTACGACGTTGGACACCGACTGATGGCGTTGCAGAATGTCCAGCTACCTATCCTCAACGGCTACGCAGGCGGGGTTTCAGACTATGGATCAGCCGGCCCAGCAGTAGCGTCTGCCCCCGCCCCCCTCCTTCAACCTCAATACTCTCTACCTCTGCCGAATCTTCGAACTAAGAGCGACCTCGTCAATATTGATCAGTTCCTTGAACAACTACAGTCTACAGTCTACGAAAACTCGAGTCAAGCTGCCGCAGCGGGCGTCGCGCAACCAGGCACTCACTACGTCCACTCAGGCGTGAACTACCGCACCAGTCATTCCCCACCTCATCATCATCCCTCATCGAACCCTCATTCCGGACATGCGACCGCCGTTGCCACGACCCAAGGCAATACCGAGACCCCTGCCCTTACCCCAGCATCGTCTGTCATGTCGTATCATTCCGGTCATTCCCCCTCTTCCGTTCATTCGACTCACACCATATCGCCCCCTCGCCCTATGGGCACGATGTACCCGACTCTCCCTGCCGTCAGTGCCATGTCCGACGTCTCTGGCACATACGCTTCAACTTCATCGGCTCCGCCTTCTGGACTTGCTACCTCTTTCGATCCGGATGCTCGTCGTCGCTACTCTGGTGGAATCCTGCAGAAAGAGGCGCCTGCCGAACGCATGGACCTTGACGACTCGCGGCCGTCCTCTCGTGACACCGATGCTACGACTACTGCGAAGACGGCGAAGATGAGCGTTCGTTCTCCCTCCCTGCGCAACGTGGACCCTGCTCTGCGTTCCCCCGGCATGCAGTCTGAAGGCTCGGAGGAGAACCCTGACCTTGATCGTGCGCAAGAGGCGTGGGTGGAGAATGTTCGCATCATCGAGGCTCTTCGGCAGTTCATCAAGGAGCTCATGGCTCGTGGAGAGTACGCCAACGACATGGACTCTGGCGATGGCTCGCGCGCCGCTACTCCGCAGAGTGCTGCGGCGGATGCGGAACGCCGGCGCCAGCTGGAGGAGGAGTCCGAGGCGAAGAGCCTGTATCCTGTGCTGCGCGAGGTGCAGGGTGGCGCCTAGCCTGGTTCCGTTGTCCTTCTCACATAGGGTTACTTGAAAAGTGTGCCTTCGAAGAATGTTGTGTTGATTAACATTGTTTTACTCCTGTTATTGTTCTGAGATGGATCGGTCGGTCGGTCGGTGTACCGGATGGGTTATTGAACTTGTGGTTGCGGAATGGGTTTTCTTCGCATGCTCGTTCTTGTTTAGCACTCTGGTGGGCAAGACTACGTGTACGGCCGAACTGATAGGATTTACTGGGCTGCGGCCGGAATCGGGCTCCGGGCTGCATGGAACTTGTAGTGTATCTCAATTACTGTTTCCCCTGCTTTCGATGCTGTTGATAATGCCAGTGCTGCTGTGAGACTTATGTTTTGGGGGATCGTCTTTGATACTTGGGGCTTATGGTGAGCTGGAGGCGATTATGAGCAGGCACTTCGGTATCATGCGCCTCTCAAACAGTCCATTTCTTCGCTGGTAGCCTTCTATGATAATCGCGGATACTGCAGAGACAGCCTCATTACGCCCCAACTCAATTGCAAGCTTCACGCCTTTCCAAACTCTACGTATCCCAATCCCCGCCGTCCCCCCGCTCCATCTCCGCAATCTCGCCCCTCAACCTTCTCCTCCACTCAACGTATTCCGATGGCTCAAAACCCCTCACATAAATTGCGCCCCCGCCAAGCCCTGCACCGCCCACCTTGGCCCCCCCAGAGCGGGGATCTTGGATGCAGGCCCGGCGTCCAAGAGCGGGGGTCTTGGGGGGCCTTGGCTGTGATTGGGCGGAGGTCTTGGGTTTTTTTGCTTGGAGATTTTGCGCGAAGCGGCTTGGTGTTCTTGGGGGGTTCTTGGAAGCTTGGTAGGGGAGGGAGCGGACTTGGGCGAGGCGGAGGGCTTGGGGATGGGGTTGGCGCGCTGGGGCTTGGGGGAGGGGCGGGCCAAGGGGCTCCGCTGCCGGGGGGGGGGGGGGGGGCGGTTGGAATTGGTGAATGGGACTGCTATGGAGGGGTTTGCGTGGGAGGGGATGGTTTGGTGAGAGGTTTGTTGGGAGAGGGAGAGGGGATGGGAGCTCGGGGCTGATTGCGGGGAGGTTTCGTTTTCGATGGATCTTGGTCTGGTGTTAGGAATACATACCATTCGCCTATTGAGAGTATTTCAGCAGGTTCATGGTGTTTCCGTGTGTCTTCTTTGACAAGATAGAGGGTTATGGAAGAATTTGGGAAGCATAGAGTTTGATATTAGGGGCTACCGACGAGCGCACCGGCGGGGACATCGACCGTTAATCGATGGATCTGGGATGTCGAGTGCATGAAAAAATGGTAGTCCTGTTACATGTGAATAATGAGTTACCAAGGCAAGATCGCTTGCGCTTGCTTACTTCTGGTGAACGGCTACTATCTCAACGAGTCCGTATCTCTTCAACTGTGACGGTACTGCATCTGGCAACTTTAATATTCAGTCACTTCACCGCACAACCTCAACTTCAACGTTGAGTTCTATGAGTTATCATTGGATCACTACTATTGTCATTGTCACTCACAATGTAGTCTGGGATATCTGCTCAACACGTTAGGCGAGGCGGAATACTTATATCAGGACTTTCGGAATTAGGGGAATTTATTTCTTTATATGGAGAAAACGCAACTTCGCAAGGGCAGCAGTTCAGGCAGCACCTATCTCGCGCTTAGGACAGAGAACGTCGTTCTGGTGTCAAAGTGACGGAGAATTAGGTCTGAACAACCATGGTGGGAAGTCCACTCAACCACGCCATGAACTCCGGGGAGTTGTGGGTCGGAAGGGTCCTGCGGGGCCCGGAAGGACCGAGATACCACCGCACCGTCACTATCTTGTCCTTATCGTCATCATCAATGATGCGTAACCTATGGTAAGGGTAGTTAGGTCCAGGGCGGTGGTCATAAGGATTACCGGGCAACTTGAGAGGAGGTTCAGGGCCCTCGGTCCAAGCGAGGGAGGGGCGTGGAAAGGTGGTATCCTCAAGGTGGCACCGCAAGGTATGTATGGCATCGTCAACAAAATCAGAGAACAACCCTGGGGTCACCATGTAACAAAATTGGCAGTTGCACAGGAGACCCGGCCAGTTTGGGACCTCGATGTCGACGTTGGCCCGCTCTTCGCGGCTAGCCAGGATGGCAATGAGATCCTCGAAGAAGGGAAACCCCTTATTACTGTCCATGACAGGTGTAATTTCCCAGCTGATTTTGATCGAGCGGAAGTTGCGCAGCGCCACTTTTTCAGCGGGGCTGACATGCGATGCCGTGTCGCGGATTTTGGTAACATATGTAGCCTCCTTGTACATCAAGTCCCGGGCTTCATCCTGCACCTGTTGATTAACCCACAGAAGCGCGAGCTCTGGAGCCGAGTCCCAGGGCTCTTGCGCGACCTCGCCCTTCGGAAAGAGCGCCTGGCGGTAGACCATCCACCGAAGCTCGAGGGGGAGCGCGAGAAAGAGGAAGATATCCTTGTAAGGGGGTCCAGCCGCGTCAAGGGGCTGGTCATTGGGCGCAGGGCCCGACTTCTCGGATACGTTGGACATTTTGAAAGCTGTGTGAAGAGTGTGTATGGATCGGAAGAGGGTAGTCTGAGGGTGGAAGGGAACATTGAGAGAGCGTATGTAACCCGTTATATACGTGAGCATCGACTGAATGTGATTGCAGTGGCTGGAATGTAATGGCCGAATTGTGATGCTGTGGTGGCTAAATTGTGATGCTGTGATGATCTAGTAGTGATGCGGTGATAGCCTCATTGTAATGCTGTCATTGTATAGCGCGATCCTTCGATAATCTAGCTGTGATGCCGTGGCCGAATGACGGTAAATGCTCGAGTATATTGTGTGTCGACTGCAGACTAGAAGATCTTCCCGAGCACACGCTCCACGCCGGCCGCCCCATCGGGTTCATCCTTGAATCCAGTCTTCCCCCTGATGACCTCAACCTGTCGGAACTGCCGCCTCGTCTTCTGCAACGTCGACTGATCCGCCCCCTCGGCCGGCAAGGCCTGATCCAGCTTCCGCTGCTTCTGCTTCCTCTCCATGCCCTCCAGCATCTTCGCCCGCTCCACGTTGCGGAGGTACTCGCGCTGCTCCCTCTTCTCCCGTGAAAGCTCAGCCCTCAACTTCGCCGAACGCTCCGCGTTCTCGTTCGCAATTTGCTCCGTCAGATGGCGCCACTTGAAGCCGGTGAGGTACTTGAGGTTCCACACATCGTCGTGGTAATACCCTCCCTTCTTGCCCCCGATGACACATGCGTTGAGCGTCTCGACTGCAATCTTGGCCTCTTTCTTCGACAAGAACTCCACCCATCCATCCGTGTAGTTCTGCTTCTTGTTTCCCCCAGACTTCACCCGCGATTTGTGGGCCTCTGCGGTCTCGGGTGTCAGGAACAGCCGCCCCAGCCCGCTCGGCGCATGCGGGGCGAGGAAGTGCTTCAGCGTGTGTGGCTTCATGAAGGGCGGGATGCGCGAGATGTACACGACTCCAGTGCGTGAGGCTTTATCGGCGGCTTTGGCGAGCCTTTTGGCGAGCTTCTTCGGCTTTTCTGTGTCGGGGGATGCGTCGCGTTTTGGGCTGGGTGAGCGGCGAATAACGGCGTTGGAAATGGATTCCTCCTCGACATTTACATCGTCATCGGCTTCGTCTCCGGATTGCTCGTCCACTTCCGAGGCTTCGGAGGTCGATCCGTCCTCGAGTTTGCGCCGTTTTGTGCTGCGGCCTCCCAGCGTTGCGCCTCTGCTGTCTTCTTGCAGGTCGGAGTCGTAGCCGCGGTCGTCATCTTCATCGCTGGCGTCGGCCTCGAGCCATTCATTGCGTTTTTGGGTGGCCATGGTGTTGGCGTATTTGTCGGGTTCAAAAGTTCGAGGTCGGAGACCGGCGGAGAAATCTTGATGCGGCAAATGTGGCCAAGCGCGGTCAGGTGACAGCGCGTTAGGTGGTGTCAGTCAGAAGGCTGAAATCACTATCTGGCCTTCTCGCTTCGTTCATGCTCTTTTCGGATGTTCTGTCTTGGAACGCTTTGTTATTACTGTACAGGCCCCATGCAGCTCGAATGCGGAAAGTGATCCTGAAACATCGCACAATGTTCCACGATTGTCTGTCTCGAACTCTAAGGCTGAACCCCATCTTATGATACAGCAGGCCGTCTCGTCATTTCATCTGTTGCAGAGGCTGCTCAGCGCAGTTAGGCCACCAAAACATCCTGCGCTCTACTGGAACCAGAACCTACTGTCTCTGTGCCGGCATCCGAATGACCGGTAACCTCCAGAGCTAACTTCTCCTGTTCCGCCTTCAGCGCCTCAATATCCTCAAGAAGCTTCTGCTTCTTAGTCAACGACCGCTTCAGCAGCGTAGTCCACAGATCTTCCAGATCGATTTCCTCCCTCTTCTCCTCCGTCATAATCTGTGCCACAAGCGTGACCCGCTGCGTATCCTCAAACCCAAACCCAACCCGCTCCGACCGTTCCACGTCCGCAGTGACACTCTCCGCCGGCTCTGTCCGCCCCATATGCACGCACACCCACCCCGTGCTAATCCCATCATCCAAACTGGCCTTATCCTCAGCGCCAACATTCGCCAGCAGCCTCGCGCGCTTATTCTTCCGGCGCATCTTGCGCTTCAGCTCATTCCTGCCGAGAAGGCCGTCCGAGTACGGCCGGAGCCGGTACGTGGCGCGCAGCCAGCGACAAAAACGGTCGGCCGAGACTTGAAGATGCTTTTGACTGCGGGCAGTTCCGACGATCATCATAAGATTGGCGCCGAGGCCGGGGGGCGGATCGAGCGCGCGCAGGTCGAGGAGGCTGAGACTATCGAGGCCGAGCTCGACGGACATGTGCTCGAGGACTGGTTGGAGGATTGGGGGTGGGTCGGCTGGGAGGTCGGGTAACCGCTGCTTGTCGGCAAGAGGGTGTGCTGGGTCTTGTGTGCGCTTGGGCTGTTGGACTTTCAGGTACCAAGGAACATACTCCTCGACCTGGGCGGAAGGCGGTTCTCCTGATTGCTCAGATACGAATTCTGGCGCTTCTGACGGCTCTGAGGCAGCTTTTGATGATTCTTCCGCAGCAGCTGATTTGGGACTGGCGAAAGCCTCATGTTCGAAGGTGTGAAATGCTTCGGTGGAGCATCTGAGCGTTGTCGAGGCGAACTGTCGCCGCTTCGGAATGTGTGAGGAAGGATGTGTTGCGCCAACACCCGCGCGGGAGACAAAAGAGCCCATAATAGCGGAGCGGCAGCCGCTACACGTCAGCGCAGCAGAAACAAACGGTCGCAGAGCCATTGCAGCAAGTGGTGAAGTGAATTGACAGTCGTTGCGGCAAGACAAAATGTCGATGTCGATCTCAGATCGGAAACCTGCCCGGCTCAACGTTGCGCCGCAACCGACAGGGCTGACAATTTGCTGCCCCGCGCGAACCGGAAGAGTCAGAAGTGGCGGGGGGCGAAATTTACGATCAATTGATAATCGGAGCACGTCGTGTCTCCGCTGTTAGTAACCTCACTCTTAAAAGTCTGTCGTCCCTCTCCACACAGCTGTCGCTATTCCTGACATTCTCTAGGCTTTATTCTCACCAAAAATCAAAATGGAGGTCGACAGCGTCGCTCTTCCCCACCTCGAGCAGCAAACTGCTGCGACCATCCTCTGCTGCAACTGCGGCGTTCCTATTGACGGCACTACCTCCGCCGGCGCTCTCTGTAACGAGTGCCTGAAACTCTCCGTCGACATCTCGAATGGCATCCCGCGCGAGGCTGTGCTGCTTTCATGCAGCGATTGCGACCGGTGGCTCTCGCCGCCTTCCTCATGGCTGGTCGCAGCACCCGAGTCTCGCGAGCTGCTCGCCATATGTCTGCGCAAGCTCAAGGGGCTCACCAAGGTGCGCATCATAGATGCCAGCTTCGTGTGGACGGAGCCGCACAGCAAGCGGATCAAGGTCCGCATCACGGTCCAACAGGAAGCGTTCCAGGGCACCATCGTCCAGCAGACCTTCGAAGTCGAGTATGTGCTCGCAAACCAGCAGTGCCCGGACTGCAAGAAGTCGTACACGCATCACACGTGGAGAGCGTGCGTGCAGGTCCGGCAAAAGGTGCCGCACAAACGGACGTTCCTGTTCCTCGAGCAGTTGATCCTCAAGCACAACGCTCACCGCGACACCATCAACATTAAGGAGGTGCACGACGGCATTGATTTCTTCTTCAGTGCACGAAACCAGGCTGAGAAATTCATCGACTTTTTGACCTCCGTGACCCCCGCTCTGGTCAAGAAGAGTCAGGAGCTCATCAGCCATGACGTTCACACCAGCGTCAAGCAGTACAAGTTCTCGTACAGCGCAGAACTGGTGCCCCTCTGCAAGGATGATCTCGTTGCGCTGCCTATTAAGTTGGCTAAGAGCATCGGCGACATTCCTCCTCTCGTTCTCGTCTACCGCGTCGGCACCGAGGTCAACGTGCTCGACCCCGTCAGCCTGAAGACAGGCAGCATCTCGACGCGCGAGTACTGGCACTCGCCGTTCACCTCGCTCGCCCAAGTCAAGGATCTCGTCGAGTTCATCGTGCTAGAAGTCGAGCCGCTTGGCCCACAGAAGGGGCACTTCGTCCTCGCCGAAGCGACCGTCAGCCTCGCCTCGGACATGAGCACCACGTTCTACGCCCGTACGCATCTAGGTGGTGTGCTGCACCCCGGCGACTCAGTCCTGGGCTACAACCTGACGGGTTCGAACTACAATAACGACTGCTTCGAGGCGCTCGAGGCGTCCAAGCAGTACGGCAGCACTGTGCCGGACGTGATGCTCGTGCGCAAGTTCTACGCACGCAAGAAGAAGAACAAGTCCCGCAACTGGCGGCTTAAGCGCATGGCGCGCGAGGAGAGCGAGATGTTGGCGCGCAAGCAAGACGAGAAGAAGGCGGAGACGGATTACGAGTTGTTCCTGCGGGATGTGGAGGAGGATGAGGACCTGCGGAGCCGGTTGAATCTGTATAAGACGCCGAAGCTGCCGAAGGTGGTGGAGGAGGATATGATGGAAGTTGAGGAGGAGACGGATGTTAGTGAGGATGAGGGACTGCAGGTGCCCATGGAGCAACTGCTGGAGGATATGGGCGACATGACGATCGAGGATGAGCAGTAGGTTTGGTCGATTGGCGTTTCGGTTGCATATACCAGGTGGCATTGGGTCGGGCTAGATATGTACTCATGACGTTCCTGATCCTCGTCTATCCGCCTACTTTTGTGCCTTCTACCCTGGCTGGGCCTTGAGGCTCGGTCTGTTCTGCTCCATAGCCACTATCGATTCAAAGAAGCCACTTTTGCTTCACGCCTCCAAAGCCTCAAGTAGACACCTCTGCACTTCGGCCAGGGTGTCCGGCGTACTGGTCTCGCTCGCCATGAGGTAGAGCACATTCCCGAGGACGCGGTTATGAATCCGATACCCACCCGTCCCCTCCATCAACCTCCGCTGCACGTCCGCCGACGCATTGGAGTTATAACCTGCCCCCTCCTCATCCTTGAGTGCAACAACAAACACACTCCCCATAGCCGCCGCATAGTCCACTCTCTTCAGGCGACTCACTTGCTCAACGAAGCCCCGTGACCACATACTCCACACCTTCCCACCGCCCCAATCCTCCCTATATCCACCCCAGGTCCTCTCCAACCCCATGAGCATCTTCACACTCTCGACCGCAACCGCACATCCCACCGCATGGGCTGTGTAACTATGCCCATGCAGCAGCGCGCTCGCCTTATCTGCGCTCAGGAAGGCTTCAAATATACTCTCGCTCGCCGCGGTCGTACACAGCGGGACCAGACCACCTGTTAGCAGCTTCGCATTGGCGATGATATCCGGCTCCGCCTGGAGAAGGGCTGAGGTGTTGAAGTGGCCCAGCCGGTATAAGCCGGTGAAGATTTCGTCGAAGATGATGGGGAGGCCGGTCCAGTCCTCCGGGTCCGAGGTGGGCGGCGGTGCGGTGGCGGAGATGAGGGTAGGGTTGCGCCGAATTGTGTTTATGAGGGCGTGCTGGAAGAGGGGGTCGCTGGGGAGTAGGGTTAGTTATGTAGAAAGAGCGAGGGAGGGGAGGGGGAAGGATAACGCACGCAAAATACATCCCCCCCGCGCCGAGTACCACGGGCTCTAGCACCAGGGCACCGAAGGTCCGGCTCTGATCCCGCAAGTCCTTCAGCGTAGCAGTGATGTATTTCTCGTACGCACTCGCATCGCGGGTTTGCAGTTCAAACACCTCGCCCAGACTCCCAAACTCCCTCGGCGGCCCAAAAATCCCCTCCAAACCAGCCGGGCTCTCAACAACCCACTTCCCATCCCGCATCTTCACCTGTGGAAACTCAAACCAATACCCGCGCGGCGTATACCACTCCACCCGCGCATTATACGTACTCGGCTCCGCCGCATCCATCACCCCCATCGTATCCCCATGATACCCGCCCTTCAAGCCCAAGATCTCCACCTTTTTCGCAGTATGATCCCACCCGTACCGCGCACATGCCGCCCGTAAACCCATCTTTACCGCTACTTCCATGCCGGCGCTGCCGTTGTCGGTGTAGAACACCCGGGATAGGCGCGGGTTGGCGTGGTGCGTGAGGAGGAGTTGTGCGAGGGCGAGGGCGGGCTCGTGCACGGCGCCCGCGAACATGACGTGCCCGTAGCGGCCAGCGGCGTGCGCGGCCGCGAGGGAGAGGGCGGGCGAACCGTGGCCCAGACCTTGGGTCCACCAGGAGGCGGAGCCGTCGAAGGTGGGTTGGAGGAGGGAGGGCGCAGCTTTCGCAAGCTCGGTCGGCTCGGTCGACTCCGAGGTTGTGGCCGACTGCATCTCCGTAACCCCGCTGGCGGATGGCAAACCAGTAGGCGTCAGAGCAGCAAAGTCATCTCCATACGCCGAGTCAATGACGAGGATATCCTCCGCCTTCCGCCCCTGATGCTGCGTAAACGGGTACCAAATGCTCTTATGTGCCTCCTCGGCCATAGTCCCTAGTCTTGCGAGCCGGGCCTCGTGCTCATCTTCAATTCCCTGCAACACGCCGTCGATCGCAGGCGAAGCACTGACCTGCTCGTAATACTTCCCCAGTGACTCGGCATCGGAATTCGAGTCCGGCAGCCGCGCCGGCGGTGGGGGAATCCCTGTCGTCGCGATTCCGCGATCGGCGAAGTACTCGGTCAGATACTCTGCATTACGATACTCCTCATCCTGGATCAGGACCACGGAGGTGACATCATAGCCGCGGACATGCAACGATTCGAACGCGCTGATGCTAGTCGCTATCCCACCGAGCGCGTGGTCAGCGACGAGCAGCACGGGGAGGCGCAGGGGGCGGTAGACGTCGGCCTGCAGACTGCCCGATGGGGCGGGGGAGAGGACGCCCCCCGCCGTTTCGACGAGGGCGAAACCGGGCCCTGCGGCGGCGTAGCGGGTTAGTTCGGCGTGGACGCCGGAGAGGATAGGTGCGTCTCCGAGGGAGGTGGATTCGAGGCGCACAGCGAGATGCGGGGAGACGGGAGTGCGGAATTGGAAGAGCGTGCGGGAGGGGACGGTGGGCGCATGGCGGGCGATATGGCTGGTGATGTTAGCCGAATAGTTGGGAGTATATATACGAAGTGTACCTATTGTCCGCCTCATCCAGTGGCCCCGTCGATACGGGCTTCAAGTACCAAGTTCGCCAGTTACGACGCTCACGCGCGGCCTTGACCAGCAGCGTCGAGACGAGCGTTTTGCCGACATTTGTATTCGCGCCGTACACCTGGACTGCGCGCAGGCGCGGCCAGAGCCCGGGACCGACTCGCATTGCGCTGCTTCTCTGTCCTTTTTCGCTTCCTCCACCGTCTCGCGTGACTCCGCCTTCGGACAAGATCTGAGAGTCGAGATCTGATATCTCGGCGGTGGCTGAAGCTCTTTACCGAAGATCCCGATCGCGCGGCACGGCACCCCGGACCTGGGGCTGGGCTGGGCTTTTCCGATCTCGCCGGGGGCGGAAAAATGCGGCGGTGCGACGTCACGTCGGCTGCGGCCAGCCGCGCGTCTTACCCCGGGTGCTCGGATGCGAGATCGGGGATGGTGAACGGCGTGTTTACTTTTTATATAAAATTGACTTCTTCGAGAGAGGGAGCGTGGTGAGCCTCACGTCCCCTTGCAGCTTGTTGGTTGATCGTTGAGTTGATGCCGTAAAGATCCCGCTTCAATCGCGTTGAGTCGGCTTTTTCCTCACCTCCGTCCGTATCAACCATCAACCATCACCAACTTCAACTCTGCCAGCACCACATCCCTACCAGCCATGGAGGACTTCAAACCAGCCCCCGGCCTGGAGACCGCCCTCCACGCCCGCCTCCAGAAACGCCTCAAAAACTCCACCCTCCGACGCCTAACCACCGCCCCAACCGGCAGCATCGACTTCTCCAGCAACGACTTCCTCTCCCTCTCCACATCCCCCCTCCTCCGGGAAACCTTCCTCTCCGAACTCGCCGCGCACCCAACCTTCCCCCTAGGTAGCGGCGGCTCCCGCCTGCTAGACGGCAACAGCCCGTACGCCCTCGCTCTCGAATCAACCATCGCGACCTTCCACCGCGCCCCAGCAGCGCTGCTCTTCAATTCCGGCTTCGACGCCAACGCCGGGGTCTTCGCCTGTGTCCCACAGCCAGGCGATGTAATCGTACACGACGCCCTCATCCACGCCAGCGTGCACGACGGGATGCGCCTGTCCCGCGCCTCCAAGACCTTACCCTTCGCGCACAACGACGTCGACGACCTAGAACGCATCCTCACCTCCCTCCTCGCCTCGCACCCCGGCCTGGCATCCGGCCAAACCAATGGGTTCATCGCCCTCGAATCCGTCTACTCCATGGACGGCGACATCGCGCCCCTGGCCGCCATAACCACCCTAACGTCAACCCTCTTCCCGCACCGCAACGCCCACATCATCCTCGACGAAGCACACGGAACCGGCGTCCTCGGCCCACAGGGCAGGGGGTTAGTCTGCGCCCTCGGCCTCGAAAACCGCATCTTCGCACGCCTGCACACCTTCGGCAAGGCGCTGGCCGCTGGAGGGGCTGCTGTGCTGTGCTCACCGCTTGTGCGTGAGTATCTGGTAAACTACGCGCGGCCGCTGATATACACGACCTTCATGCCCTTCCCTTCGCTGGCAGGCGTGCGCGCTGCGTACGGGCTGCTGGAATCCGGAGCTACTAAGCCATTGGTAAAGCACTTGACGGCGCTGACGGCGTATATGCATGCCCTACTTTTGGGCTTGTTGGGGCGGTATAAGCAGTATCCGAACTTGGCCCGTACCCTCAGTGTGGCAGCGGACCCGCCTCCGTCACCGATTTTCAGTCTCCAGACGGAGCATCCGAGGAGTTTGGCGGCATGGTGTCAGGAGGGCGGGTTTGTGGTGCGGGCGGTTGTGCCGCCTACGGTGCCGACGAGGCGGGTGAGGGTGTGTTTGCATGCGGGGAATAGCAGGGAGGAAGTCGAGGCGCTTGTAGCCAGTATTGAGGAGTGGGTAAAGGGGCGGTTGGAGGGGGAGTCGGGGAGAGCGAAGCTTTAAGGGGCACTGTGGGCTGGGTTGGATAGAAAAATGGTTGGAGTTTTAAGGGTGTCTAGGTACAAAAGTCGTCTATGTATAGAGTTGAGGTGAATCATACGCCCCTTGCGCCGTGATGTATGCCCTTCATACTCTCAGGCCGTATTGTACATCTACCCCTCAAACAACCCATGATTAAGCTCAACCCCAAACCCTTTCGCCATAACCCTCATCCTCTCCTCAATCTCCTGCTCCATCCCACCCCCAAGGCCCAAAACCTGCTTCACGCGCGCCCACCACCACACCACATCGCTCCCAAGCAACACAAGCCGGAACGCCCAATGCCCCCACCAGTTCCGCACCCTATCCCACGCTCTCAAATCGCGACTCTCCGCCAGAGCGCGCGAAGCCCACATCCCCGTGATCTTGATCCGATTGACGGGACTGCCGAGGAAGGCATTGTTCCCCTGTACAATGCGCAAGTTCCGCCCGATGAAAATGAGCTCCCTTGGCCACTTATCCTCGTCGCCCAGAATCTGGCGCACGCCCGCACGCATCGCGACTTGCGTCTCATACGCGCGCTCATTCTCACTCATCGCCTTCCACCTCTTCTCCTCCTCCGGATCCCTCTTATTCGCCCCCCCAGTATACGGCCGCATAAGCGTAACACTCGCAAAAATATCCGGGTTATTAATCCCCCAGCTATGCACAATGTCCGCAATAGCCTTGTTATCAAACCCAATCAGCGCCTTCCAAAACGCCGCGTACTGGTGCCGGAATCCAGGGGCCATGCGGATGTACAGCCCGTGGTCGATGAGCACGAGTTCGGGTGCGCCGCCGGGGAGACGCCGGATGAAGATGTTGCCTGGGTGTGGGTCGCAGTGGACGACGCCCCAGAGGAACATTTGTGCGCTGAAGAGGTCGACCATGGTGGTCATTACGGCTTTAAGGGAGACGCCGAGTCCGCCTTTTCCGTCTCGGCCCTGCCAGCTACCGCGGTCGGGCTTGAGGTGTGACTTCTCGAGATCGGTGTGCGGGGAGCGTTCCTGAAGATCCTTTTCAGGGAGCGGTGTCCCGCCAGCGCCAGGGCTTCCGGCGCGCCACCCGCCCTGCCACTGTCCAGTGATGCCATCCTTATCCCATAACCGTACACCCTCAATCCACTCCGACGTCATAACGCGACGGGAGCTCAACTCGCGATAAACCTTCGGGATATAAACGCGGCCGCGCAGCCTCGGTTCGCCCGCCACCAGCCTCGCCATCTCCTCCGCATTATCAGCCTCGACCTCGAAATCCGTCTCCAGCATCAGGCGCTCCGAGATGTACGGCACGAGGGTGTACATCGGCAGATCGAACCACCAGCTGTACACGCGGGCGACGACCTTGAACGCCCACAGATCCCACCCGACTTGCGCTGCGATTTCGCGCTTCTGGATCTTGACCGCGACTTCCCGTCCATCGGGCAAGCGCGCCCAATGCACCTGCGCCACACTCGCACTCGCCCGCGCCGTATGCTCAATGACGTCGCCGATGAGTTCCTCGGGCGTAACGCCGAAGTCCTCGCGAATCACGCGCTGAACATCCACCCAGTCGTTCTGCGGCGCATCGTCGAACATTCTTGCAAACATCTTCTGAAACGCCGGGGGCAGAATCGCGCTCTGCATAGCGATAGCCTGCCCGATCTTAAGATACAGTCCGCCATTCTCGCGGAGTAGATCGAAGATGCGCTGCGCATTCCGCGCGTGCAGGTCCTCAATCGAATCGGCCAGCGGGGGATTGGGGCGGAAATTGATCTTGTAATCCACGCCGATTAAGATACCCGTCCAGAAGGTGCGCGCGCTGCGCGTGAGCGCCGAGGCATTGAACCGTGTGTCGAGGAAGTAGGCTGTCGGGAGGCCGATGACGGAAATGAGGAGCAGTCGCCTAAGCCCTTTACGCGGTTTTCGGGGATTGCGTATGCGCGGTGGGCCGAGTTTCGCGGGATCGGGAGGTGTGAAGGGGGAGAATTGTTGGGTTTGGAGGGTACGGCGGGGGAGGGGGGAGAGGCGAGGGGTTATCGGTCGGTGAGCGGGAGGGAGGTGGGCATGGCGGGCGGCTCGGGCGATGCCGTAGGCGCCATTGAACATTGTTCGTGGCGCGGGGTTGTGAGTGGGTGGAGGTGGAGAGTGGGGTGAGATTGTTGTGGAGGGGGTGAGGTGAAGTTCACCCGCAGGCCTTGGGCGATGTGCGGACGTCATCGACAAACTTTATGGCTTGCGCGGCACGTGCTATGTCCGGCCTGCGGCTACCCGGAGTTAAGCGTTCGGGAACGGCATCCCGAAAAGGACCAAAAGGCACGAAACGAACTAGTTCTAGAGGTAATTGCTTCACTTTTGTAGCGGCCTCTGTAGACTCATCACGAGCTTTTCCGTACCAGAAACTCGATCTACCCAAACTCCGAATCCAATAATCAAGCCGCCCCCTCAGCAGCAACCTCTTCCAGTACCACCTTTCTCACGCCCTCCAGCCCATCCTCGCGCCTGACCGTGGTGACCCTCCGCGGCAAATCCTCGAGCCCAGCAAACTCTTTGGGTTGCACGTGGGCCTTGAAATCAAAGGCCTTTTCCTGCGCAAGCGCCAACTCCACCGCACCCGAAAACTTCGCCGGATGCGCCGTGGCCAGCGCAACGACATCCCCCTCTGCGCCCTGTTGTACCACACGCTCCGCCGCAGCAATGCCAATCGCGCTATGCGGGTCAAGCACATATCCCTTCGCCCACTTGTACGCCCCCGTTATCGTCGCCAGCGTCTGCGCATCGGACACACGCTCCGTGGCAAAGTTCTGCCTGGCCTTAGCCAGGACCTCCTCCGGGACGGCAAACCCGCCCTCAGTCTTGAGGGCCTGGAGCCAGCCGTTAACAGCCTCGCCCGCAGTCTTGCGACGCGACGCTTCGTCGCCGGAGCCTAGGACGTCGTGCGCGAGGAACCAGAGCAGGCGCTCGAAGTTACTGCTGACCAGAATATCCATGGCAGGGGAGAGCGTCTCCTTGACGCCAGCCTCGTGAGCCTTAACGCCGTCCTGCGGGAGGCCACCCGCTGCAGCTGGGCCGCGCACCTCGTGCTTCTCGTAACGCCCGGAGCGCCAGAAGCGGTGCAGAATGTCGTTTTCGTTTGTTGCGATTACGAGCTGTGTGATGGGGAGGCCCATGCGCTTCGCGAAGTAGCCTGCGAGGATGTCGCCGAAGTTGCCGGTCGGGACGACAAAGCGGATAGACTGCTGGGAGGGGTTGGCGCGCCGCAGCGCAAAGTACGAGGCAAAGTAGTAGGTTATCTGGGCGAGGATGCGCGCCCAGTTTATGGAATTGACGGCTGCAAGGCGGTGTGTCTTGTTGAATTCAGTGTCGGCGAAGAGGGCTTTAACAAAATCCTGGGGTGGTCAGCTTACGTCCAAATGAACTCCAGAGCGCTTTGTCGGATTGTGTGATGCAAACAAGAGCAAGCGGGAACCATACCTGGCAATCATCAAACGTACCCTCCACCGCCAAATTGTGCACATTGGCGTCCAACACCGTGGTCATCTGTGCCTCCTGCACTGGGCTGATCTTTCCCTTGGGGTGCATGATGAACACAGAGAGATCCTTCTTGCCGCGGAGGCCGTAGATGGCCGCCGACCCAGTGTCGCCACTCGTGGCGCCAATGACGACCAAATGCTCGCGATCGGCAGCGGACTTGTCGGCGTTACGCCGCACGAGGAAGTACTCGAACAGATTGCCTAGGAACTGCAATGCGACATCTTTGAACGCAAAGGTCGGACCGTGGAACAGTTCGAGGAGATGCACGTTCCGGGTGGGGTCGAGGGTTACGGTGGGAGTGACGGAGGGATCGCGGAACGTGGCATAGCTCTTACGGACAAGCTCTTTGAGATCGGCAGGCGGGATCTCGGACGGAGAAATGTAGAGCGAAAAAATGTTGACCGCAAGCTCCTCGAAGGAGAGGTTCGCCCACTCGGTTTGCCAGCCTTGCGGCAAGGCTGGTATTTCCTCCGGGATGAAAAGGCCGCCATCAGCCGCGAGGCCCTTGAGAACTACATCTTCAAAGGAGAAGTCATAAGAACCTCCACGCGTACTGAGGTAGCGCTGGGAGGGGGTGTGGGAAGCCATTGAGGAAGGGAGTGTGGGGTACGTTTGGCGGGGAAAAAGTTGCAGAGCAGAAGTTCGAGACGCCATGACTGTCCCGCAATCCGATGTCGCAGGCGTCGGGGGCCGCGGCGAAACGTTATGCCGTGTTTGCAACCAAACATCGTGCAAGCCTTTACACAGGGCATCACCCAACGAGCGCCGTGTAGAATGGTGACTACATATAGCCAGTTTCTTCAATCAAACAGCTTTTATGCGTTTGGTACCTAGTCCATAAAAGGCAAGAATTAGCAACACCAGGGTGGATCGTACCATCATGACCGCCTCTCCCATACCCATCACCATTATTACCGGCTTCTTGGGCTCTGGCAAGACCACTCTGATACTGAACTTGATCCCGCAACTACCTGATAATTACCGCCTAGCGCTGGTAAAGAATGAATTTGGAGATGTGGCCGTGGACTCCCAGCTGGCCGCCTCATCCGCCATCTCTGGCGTACGGGAGCTTTTGAACGGCTGTATATGCTGCAACCTGGTTGGATCTCTGGGCGACGCGCTCGAGACGCTACGGACGGAGCAGTCGCCAGATCGCTTTATCATTGAGACGAGCGGCAGCGCGTTCCCCGCCACTCTGGCCATGGAAATCAACCGAATTGCACGCGAGACCGGGCACTATGTTCTTGACGGTGTCATCTCTGTCATCGACGTGGAGAACTGGAAGGGCTACGACGACACATCTGTGACGGCGAAGCTACAAGCCAACTATACCGATCTGCTGGTTCTGAACAAGTGGGAGCACGTTAGCGAAAGGGCACTTGAAGAGTGCATTGACCGAATTCTCGACCTCGATCTCGATGTCCCAACGCCGCGGGAGAAATCGGACAAGGGTTGGGTCAGCAAAGATGTGCTGCTCGGCCTAGACGCGAAGCTCGCGAAGAGTGCGGAAGAGGAGCAGGAGCACCCCCACGACCATGACCACCACAGCGAAGTGGAAGTCCTGTCCGTCACGCTGTCGTCTCCCGACCCTTCTGACGGTGTCAGCTGGCCGAGGCTGAAGACCCTGCTGCAGGAAGCATCCAAAGATGAGGTGTACCGCATCAAAGCAGTCTTCTACTGCCTCGAGGCGCCGTCGTCGTCAAATGGAGACAAATCCGCCTTACCAACGACTGCCGACTCCCCTGGTCGATACATTCTTAACTGGGCCTTTGGACGGTGGACTGTTACTCAAGTTCCAAATACGCAGCAGGAAGAGCCGGTGCTGCGAATGACGGTGGTAACAGGGCGGTGCGAATCGGCAAAGTGGCAGAGGCGGATTGAAGTCGGAGAGTTTACCGCCTTGCACCGCGAGCCTGAGGCGCCCCGTCTGAATGTCGTGCGCGTGTCGTAAGCGGTCGATGGGGGGGAGGAGCGATGGTGTCTGACTGGGGAGGGAAGGGGCTACGAGGTCATTCCTTCCTCTTTCTCTCACACATTGACACCTCGGCTGCCCATACAGGATTGAAGAACTGCAGAGAATTCTAAACTTCTTCCACTTTGCCAACCTTTCCCTTTCCAACCTCTACACCCGCCCGCCCCTCTCCATCTTCAGTCACTCTTTACAGCACTGTGGATACCTCCGCATCTTTACTCTGCTTCACCCTCAGCTCACACATTCCTTCGCCCTCTGGGCAGTCCACATTCGCTTCTCGCCAAAATGCTGGCGTCACGCTTCTGCAAGCCTCTGGGGGCGTCTGTCTTCATCATCACCACACTTCTGGCTCTCTTCCTGCATCATGCGACGTGGAACACAGCGAGCTTGGTGCCGCACGCTCTCGATCTCGGCGTCCTGTTCACGCCGTTTGCTACCGAAATACCGGATACCGCTGAATCAGCTTTGCATCTCGACAACCTCACTACACTCTCGTTGCCCACGATCCGCTCGATGCAATGGCGGCCTGGTGTGGATATCATCTACGAGCCGAAGTTCTGGATAGACTTCGTCTGCAAGGGTGCCCGGCTCGTGAACATGATGAAGGCTCCCGACATCAACGCAGCCCAGGCCGCGAATGGCGCACAAAAGACTGCATCGGACTGGCCCAATCCTAGCGAGCAGGATGTCCTTTCTTCGGGGTGGACAGTTTCGGACGATGAGTCTGCTCCTGACTTCAAACACCCGACATATGCTCAAATGTTGGCCGCGCTTGGTATATCTTCATTCCAGGCCCGGAGTATTGAGTTCACGTACGACCACTATCGTCAAACGGAAGACAGAAGGAAACGGGCAAAGGCAAGTTCCACAAGCCCGCATGGTCCTTTGAGTCCGATTAATTCCTCCAGGAGTATAGCTCACACTATGTGAATATCATCCATCAAGGCTTGCTTGTGGCCGAGAATAACTTCTCGCCTGCCGCTGCCGCTGCTGCTGCAACTGTGCCAGTGGGACAACCACCAATGTCGCGTTGGTCCGACTTCATGGCATACCAGTGGCAAGCAGATGCGGTGCAGCAGGCTCTGGACCCCCAAGGACTGAAAGCTGTACTACAATCTGATGTTGTTAATGGGCAATCCCAGGATACTATCAAGTACGCTCTCCAGTTAACGGACCAGATTATCCAATATTGGGACTCGGGCGCAGAACACAAGCCCGCTCGATTTACTCTGGAGCAGAACCCTGAAGCTTTCCACGCTTTAATCGCCTGTCCCAACGGGCGCGGTGTAGCATGGCTCCTCACCCAACACAAGGAAACGTTTGGAGTGCGGGAGATCTGGGCCATTGATGTCTTCCACGTCCTGGAGGAAGGGGTAGGGGAAGAGGGCTCCGAGTGGAAGGTGGAGCGCGATCCAAAAGATCCGAATGGTTATGATATGAACAACAACAACCAGCTGGAGATGTTGTTTTACATACGGCCTGTCCAGGGCACGCCGCTATCTCAGCCGGGATCGCCTGGAGCCGAGTCGCCTGCAGCTGAGCCGCCATCTCAGCCAGGATCGCCTGGAGTCGAGCCACCTGCAGCCGAGCCGCCATCCCAGCCACGATCGCCTGGAGTTCAGTCACCCGCAGCTGAGCCGCCATCCCAGCCAGGATCGCCTGGAGTTCAGTCACCCGCAGCTGAGCCGCCATCTTCGCTTCCTTTCAAGTCGGATTCCGAGGATCGAGCTCTGGGTCTTCAGAGGGCCAAGTCGCGGCGGAGTGTGCAGGTCGTTGAAAAGCCGACCTTTTGGCAGGAATTTGTCTGCAAGGGAGACCGGTATATTGCGATGATGGCTGCGCCGGACCTGGCGACTGCGGGAACGGCTAGCGGCCATGGCAATGTGGCATCTGCCTACCCTAACCTTGATGACGCCACCATCATCAACTCTGGCTGGACAATCAACACTTTCGGAGCCGACATAGACCTCAGATTGAGCGGATATGAAGCGATGTGTAAGGCAATCGGCCTCAGGCCAGAATTTGCTTACGGCGTGTCGTACATATATGGGGACTTGGAGAAGGGGTATTTCACGAACGTCGTTTCTCAGGGTACCATCTTCGCAGAGGCTAACCTATCGCCTTCGAACAAGGGTCCCCAACTGGCCTCGACATCCTTACCGCAACGATGGGCGGACTTTGTGCACCACCAGTGGATGAACGATGCTACACAGCAAGCGTTAGATCCGAGAGGCCTGAATTATGTCCTACAGGATGGCGTGATGAACGTGCAGACCCGGGATTGTCTCATCTATGCCATGCAGCAAACCGGCCAAGCTATCAAGTTCTGGACGCCTGGAAAACCGCCTCCGGTCTGGTTTACTCTCACAGATACGCCGGAGCCTTTCAAAGCTCTTCTCGCCTCTCCGAACGGGCGTGGCGCGGCATGGCTACTTACCCAGCACAAGGACACCTTTGGTGTGCGGGAGATCTGGGGTATCACAGCCTTCCACGCGTTGAAGTACGACTTCCTGGAACCAGACCCCTACGACCGGGAGGGAATGGACATGAATCGCTGGGACAACAGTTTGCAAATTCTGTTTCACATAAGGCCAGTCGCTCCTCGGGATTCTGTGCAACAGGTCAGGTCACGGCGGAGTGTCCAGGTCATTCCTGAGCCCCCTTGGTGGGTTGATTACGTTTGCCAAGGAGCTAAGTATGATGGAGCGCCCTCTCAGACGATGCACTGGACTAACACGAGCACAGGTTCATGGCGATGATGGCCGCCCCGGATCTTGCTACCGCGGCAAAAGTTGGCGGTCGAGACAGCGTAGAGTCGGACTACCCTGATCTTGACGAGAAGACAATTCTTGACATCGGGTGGGCAATCAACACAATGGCCGCAACTATAAATCTTGAGCTTCCGGGGTTTAAACCGATGCTTCAGAAACTGGGCCTCAAGGCGAAGAAGGTGACGGGTGAAACCTTTCAGCGAAAGGCAAACGTATCGTGGCCAACGAGAGCGTATTTTATGAACGCCATTTACCAAGGGATGCTCATTGGACTCAACAACCAGTCACCGGCTACCTTACCCCAAGCAGCCGGATCACCGCCAGCGCTCCGGCAAAGCTGGTCTGATTTTGTCCATTACCAGTGGAAGAAAGACAAGGATCAACAGGCATTAGACCCCAAAGGCCTGAAGTATGTGCTGCGCCACCATGTTATCAATGAGCGAACTCGTGATGCAGTCCAGTACGCCATGCAACAGACAAAGCAAGTCGTGCAGTACTGGAATCGTGGCGGTTCGCCTGCCCGACTCACGCCCGAGGACACGCCTGAGGAGTTTAAAGCCATGCTCGCGACTCCCAATGGGCACGGTATTCCATGGCTGCTTACGCAGCACAAGGATACCTTTGGGGTAAGGGAGGTGTATGCCATAGAGATCTTCCACGTCTACGAGGCCTTATTCAACGGCGATGAACCGCCCAGCGACGATCCAATGGGACGGGACTTCACCGAGGAGTGGTTGAACAAATTGGAGATACTGTTTTACATCCGGGAAGTCTCCTCACCTGGCGCTCCAGCCAAAGCTCCAGCCAAAGCTCCGGCGGACGTACAGCTGAAAGCGAAACTGTGAGATGGTTGTTTGTCCGATGTTCGGCAGGGTCAAGGTGATCCGCTGTCTCGGCATCAACAAGCGGTTGAGGAGGCATAATGTGTAATGTGTTCATAGCTGATACCCGAAATGTCAATGCCATTTGTGTTCCAACGGTCTTAAAGTGCACTCTGAATCTTGCCGTTGTGATTGCGTGCAACTTGGAGCAAACCAGGAGGGAATAAAAACCAGCCATTCGCGGCCCGCACCGTGCCGCGTCGGCCCGCTGTACATGCATGCCTGCAGCAAGTCCTGCGCCATTGCCCCGCAACCCGAGTCCTGCGCCATCTCACATGCACAATTAACACCCCCACCAATCGCTCAGACCCCAATGGCGTCTTCTAACCCCCCGACAACCGCGCACATCTTATCTGGTACATCTACATCCGCTTCTGCCCCCGCGCCCTTGGGATCTGATCACACGCCGCCCTCCGGCACCGATGTGAAGCACCACTTCCCCGCATCGTTTTTCCGGCCATTATCAGAGGACGAGACGAGATATGAAGCTAGCCTTCTTATTTTAAACACCGTTCTTCCGCCCGTTTCTGTTCTGAAAACGATATTGGAAAGGACGTGGCCGTGGGCATGTGCCGATGGCGGCGCGAACAGGTTGTTCGATGCGCTTGGCCGGACGGAGGCTAATGACTGGGTATGCTGACCTGCCTCTCTCTGTGGACACCGGTGGCTGATCGACTAGTTACCGAACTTCATCCACGGCGATCTCGACTCGGTGCGGGACGACGTGCGAGATTTCTACGAACGGGAGGGTACGAAGGTGACGCGGGACGACGATCAGGAGAGCACCGATTTCGCAAAGGCGCTAGGGGAGCTCAAAAGACTACTTGAGAGCAGCTATAAATATCAATGCGTTGTGCCACCCCCCCGGCACACGGTCCTCATCCTCGCCTCGCTCTCGGGGCGCGTCGACCAGGCTCTGGGCCTACTGCACGAATTGCTCCGCGAGTCGAACGATAACCCCGGGTATGACCTCATTCTGATCGGGCAGTCGAACGTGTCGTTTTTGCTGCGCCCCGGACGCCATGTTATTCATGGAGTGAACCCGGCGGGGGGCGTGTTTAGTGGGAATTGTGGGCTGGTGCCGATTTATGGGCCTGCGGTGTTGAGTACGCGGGGATTGAGATGGGATGTGACAGACTGGGAGACGAGGATGGGGGGCAGGGTAAGTACGAGTAATTTTGCGGTGCAAGACGAGGTGGAGGTGGAAGTGCGCGGGGAGACGGTGCTTTGGACTGTGGAGATAGTAGGGGAGGAAGTAGGTCGAGGAGAGGCGCGACGTGGACAGCGGTCCGAGATGGATTCGCTGCCCCGGCCATAGGCCGCCTCTATGTTCAATTACATTCTTTAAAGACCCCAACACAGCATACCTCATCGTTCTCGCCTGACCTTTCTCCCCCCCTCTTCTCCCTCCTCCCTCCTCCTCTTCTCCCCGCCTATATCAACCTCCGCCGCCTCCCGCCGTCCCAGCGCAAGCGCCTGTAACGCCCCATGCAACACCTCCTTCTCCGCCATCCGCACTTGCACCGCCATGCCGCGCCGCCCAGCTCCTTCGCCTGCCCGCTCCAAACTCGCCAGAATCTCCCGGTCCTCAAAAAGCGTTGTCCCGTACTGCCGCAGCTTCGCCTCGATTACCTGTTCTAGGACGGCGAACCACGCGCGCGGGTAGCGGTATGTGTCTTTGGCTGTATGTGAGGGCTTAGGCGGTGGGTTGGGCAGCGGTTCGAGAACGCGGAGGAGGATCTGGTGCCGTAGGGCGTGGTCGAAGATACTTAGACCATGCACATCGGGTGTGAGGCGCGTGATTTCGTACGCGTCGTCTAGGATCTCCAGATCGTTTATCAAAGCGTTCTGCGGCGGTTGAGTTAGTGAGTAAGATGTGCGCGGGAGACGTACCCGCTCGGCTGCGAAGGTGTAGAAAGGAATGTCGATGCCACCGGCGCGGAGAACGCTGTCGATAAGCGATTGCTCAACCTCCGCCACATCCCACGCCGCATATGTCGGGCTGACGAAACCGTACCGCCGCAGGACCTCCGCGCGTGGCAGCTCGCCGTAGTCGTTTAGACACTCTTCCCCCGCGGGGATCGGCTTGATAGCCTTCATCACCAGGGCATCGGGCTCGTAGAACAAGCGCGCCTAGCTGTATCAGCCAAAGAGAATACGAAACGGGGTTTGGAAAGGAAACATTATTCCGCTCGCCATCCGCATTCAGCGCGTCCGCCAGCGGCACCATGCCCTTCGGCAATTCCGCGTCCTCGTCCTCCGTCACATACCCCTCCTCGTCGGGCTGCCGCTCCGCCGGGTCGCGTTCGATGTCGAATGCGTACGCCATGATGATGCTAGCAAAACGGTTCGCAGTCGCGAAGATCTCGTCCCGCCCCGGCGAAGCTGCGTACCCATACCTCGCAGGCTCAGCCTCAATCACCGGGACCACACGCTCGGCAATCATCTCCCGCGCCTCAGCGGCCCCAATCCTGCCAAGCACCGGGCTGGCCTGGAGCTCCGCCAGCTCGCCCTCAGTCCAGAACAGCAGCGTGTTGAACGCCTCCAGCGGGGGCAGGACGGCGAGATACGGCGCCCAGGGACTCGCGGGCCCGGCATTGTGTGCTGCGATTAGCGAGAGGATGAGCCCGGTCCAGGGGTCGGCGTCGGCGGGGAGGGAAGGGAGGGAGGACGGGGTTAGAATGATGGAGCGGGGGATGCGGAAGAGTTCCTCGTCGGGCGCGATGTTGGACAGCGCGACGACGCCGCGGCTGGCGTTGCGGGAGCGTAGGTCGGCGAGGTGGATTTTGGGGCTTATGGTTATGCCGGAGGCGCGGAGCCAGGAGAGGTAGGCTTCTGTTGCGTGGGTGAAGTCGTCCATATTGTGGGAATTGCGGACGGGGAAGGCTGGTGGTAGGGATGAGGGGGGGATATCAAATTTCATGTCGCGCATTTGCGCGTTGTCAGGTGACCGGTGATGGCCAAACTCTCGGTTACCCAACTGGGAAGGTTGAGATGCGGAAAATGAACGGCGAGTTTTGGCTGCAGCGCTTTTGGAGGCGTACATTGAGATTCATCTGCAAGATATGTCACTTTACTGGGCGGGAGCCGGCGACTACATGTGAGGAATAGGGAAGCCAAAACATCAACTCTGGCATATATCAGGCCAGTTAAGGCTCCTGCAGTGAGCACATTTTTGCCTCCAGCGCGAATCGCGAGATGCATCATATACAAGTTCATATTTGGCCCCCACGGCCAAAGAGCAGCCATACAAGCCTCAGTACCGCTCTATCCCCAACAGGAACGCTATGCAACCCCCATTCAGGACCGATTGGCCAACTCAACCACCTTCCGCGCCGCCTCCTCAAACCCATCATACGCAAAAACCTTCAACCCACTCTCCCGTATCACAGCCTGACCCTCCTCCTCCCTCGTCCCCCGAATCCTCACCACAACCGGCACATGAACCTCCAACTCCCTCATCGCCATAACCACTCCCCGGGCAATCATATCCCCCAACGTCAACCCGCCAAAAATATTCACAAACACAACCTTAACCCTCGGATCCGCAAGCACAAGCTCAAAACTCCGTTTGACAGTCTCACTCGTCGCCTTCCCACCCGTGTCCAGAAAATTCGTCGCAAGACCACCAACTTGCGCCTCTAGCGCGTCAACCGTGTTCATCGCCAGCCCAGCGCCATTGACCACGGTCCCGATATTCCGGTCCTCCCCGTCGAGCTTCACGTACACGATCCCCGCTGCCTCGCCTGCAAGCTCCATCGGATCAACACCCGTCACGTCCCGCTGCCCATGTAGCTCCGCATGCCGCCCGCTCGACCGGAACGCCGCGTCGTCGAACGTGAACTCGGGCTCCGCAACCAGCAGCTTCCCCGCCGCGACGCCTACCTGGGATCGCAGCTCGATGCCCTCGTACTGCCGAAACAGCCCCCACAGCGCGACGATCAGCTCTAGTGCATCTGCCGCGGCCGGTGTGGCTGTGTCGAGATCCAGCGCGCGCACTGCGGCCATGGCTTCGCTCGGCGACGGGCCGCCGGCGTAGGAGAAGGGGGTATGTGTAGCAGGCCCGGTGCCGGAAGAGGCGATGAGCACGGGTGAGCGCATGGTCCGGTCGATTGTCAGCACGAGGCTGCGGGGCGGAGTCCCGGCGGGCAGGGCGGAGGTGCGGATCCCGTGCTCGGCGAGGAGGGTGGCGGCTTGGTCGGCGCGGAGGTGGAGACTGCGTTTCTGCATCACGGGGGCGGGGCGCACGTGCGGCCGGCGCAGGGTGTGGAAGCCGCGGGCCTGGGCGGGGATGGTTCCGCTTCCGCCCCCGCTGGACGCAGAGGTGGGAGCACCGCGCTGCGCAAGCAGCGTCTTCATCAGGCCGCCGAACTTCGTCGGGTGGTCAACCATGACGACGCCTGCCTCCTCCAGGACACGCTGTTTCTCCGCCGCGCTCGCTTGACCGGGCCCCGCCCACGCACCCGCATGTCCCATAACGGTGCCAGGCCGGGCCGTCCGCCCGCCAACCAGGCCGGCTATCGGCTTGGGGTTCGGCGTGCGGGCGCGATACGCTTTGATCCACTCCGCGGCCTCCTCTTCGGCCGTGCCACCGACTTCGCCTACGAGGATGATGGCGTGGGTGTCGGTGTCGTGTTCGAAGACACGCAGGCCGTCGACGAAGTCTGTTCCTGCGACGACGTCGCCGCCCATCCCGATGCAGAGGCTTTGCCCCACGCCCTGCCTTGTCAATGCCGCGACGGTTTCGTAGCTCAGGGTGCCGGATTTGGCGATTATGCCGACGTGGCCGGGGGAGAAGGTTGGGAGGGGTTGGAAGCCGATGCGGCATTTGCCGAGGGCGGAGATTATGCCGGGGGAGTTGGCGCCGACGAGGCGGGATTTGGATTGGGTTTGGAGGATGGAGTGGATCTGGCGGAGTGGTTAGTTGGTGATTTTGAGAGCCGGGAAGGTTTGGGAGGGGTGCACCCGCAGGATGTCGTGGAGCGGGATGTGCTCCGCGACCGCGACGATGAGCGGCACCTCCGCCTCAATCGCCTCCTCAATCGCCGCCGGCGCCTGGTGCGCCGCAACGTAGATACCCGTTGCGTCGGGCTTCAGCTCGGCCATTGCGCGGCGGACGGAGGGCAGCACGGGCAGACCCAGGTGCTCGCCCTCTTTGCCGGGTCTCACGCCGCCGACGATATTGGTGCCCCATGCCAGCGACTCAATGGCATTGGCCGTAGCTTGTTTCCCCGTGAAGCCTTGGAAGATGACGCGGGTGTGGGCGCCGATGTTTAGGTTCGCGATTGTGCTTTCGTAGGGCGAGGTGCGGCGGGAGGAGAAGAGGCGGGTGTGGGGGCGGGGGGACCGCGGGAGGGTGCGCAGCATGGTAGTCTATGGGGTATTACGGTCTATAAGTGAAAGGAAGGATGCATGAGGTGAGGATTATTGCGACGACCGCCACGGTTCTATATAAACTCCTGCATGGGGAGCTGACGATGTCGCGGCGGCGTGCCGGGAATAACGGCTGGGAATAGAGCTCCGATTGCGGGGGGGGGGGGGGGGGGGGGGGGGGGGGGGGGGGGGGGGGGGGGGGGGGGGGGGGGGGGGGGGGGGGGGGGGGGGGGGGGGGGGTGAACGGGCCGAAAGCAAACCGTACCGCACGTTTGGGCGCGGGACGAGGCCGAGCTGTTGACGTCGATGCTTCACATTGTGGATTCCGGTCAGCGCTTGCAGAGGTTCAATTCGTGGAGCTTTCAGGTGCTGAGGTGAGAGGGGGGATGTCGGTGCGGAAAAGGATCCCCTCGGCGGTGATTCCCCGCATTCCGTCACATGTTTCTTGGCAGGCACGGTTTGTTTAGGAGTGTGCGTGTGTTTAGCCATGGGGGATGGAGAACGACACTGAGGCATTGTGATGTGGAAGATGTGGATTGAAGGCCGTGAAGGGGTTTGATGGAGTCATCTTTACTCCTGCTTTGGGCTGTGAAGGCATTGGCGTGACTGAGGGTCTGGGTGCGCAGTCAGCACGTCGCGAGAGCCTCGCGATAGTCCCGATTCTTTCCGTCATCGATGCTGGAAAAAACGCGTTAAATCGTTTTAGTTCGAGTCTCGGGCCTCCTTGCTTCAGCCTTTGCGGAAATAAGACATCAGGCTTGTGCCCAGCCTTGCTCTGTTCGGTGGAAGTGACTGTGGCATACGGCATACTCGACCAATTCCCTCTCTTTTCTCTTCCTTCCGGGAGGTATGTACCCATTCAGAGCTTTCGCGACTCTCACTCGGTAGGCCCTTGCTTGCCGCTTCGAAGCGTGATTTCGGTTCAGATTTTTCTTGGGTGAAGAATCTGAGTTGTGGGAGGCTGGAGATACCTCCGGGCAGTCGACATCAGCGTTTGGTACGCAAGCCATCAAAAAGTCCAAAATGGTATCACAAACCGCCTCTAAATCCCCTCATACGGAGGTAGAGCATTTGCATGTACAATCCGTATTCCGTACGGAGGTATTTCACAATCAATTGCCATTGTCCTTCAGCCCAGCAAAACCCACGGCCATGGAGTCGGCTCCCCAATCCCCGCCCCGCCACGCTCCCCACCCCCCGCCACAGAATACTGTACGTGGTGGACGCGCCAACCACGCGTCACGCACTTCCGAACACCTTAAAGTTCTCCTCCACCTTCACCCCCACGACAACCAGCATCGTCAAATCCAATTCTTCTCCATTCCCCTTTATTAGACACACCATCCATTGCTACACCATGTCGTCCCCCCTCCCCTCCTCCCCCCCCAACATCCCCTCCTCACCCTCGCCCAACATCCCCTCCTCACCCCCGCCTTTCCGCCCCACCAAACGCTCCTACCCTTTCACCGCACCCCCTCCCCTCGACGACGCCCCCTCCTCCGAACCAGACAGCTTCTCTTCCGACCCTATTGACCCCTCTGTCGAGCTCTACGAAAAACCGCGTGCAAAGCGGCGCCATGTCGGGCCCTACTGGGCTGCCGGTGCGCCTTCGCAAACCCCCGTATCTGCGTCGGCATCGGCGTCTGCCTTCTCGCCTGCCCAAGCTCCGTCCTCTGCCACCCCGAAGGCCAAGTCGAACTTTGCACGCAACTTCGACAGCGGCGTGTACATGCTGAGCGACAACACGGACGAGGGCGAATTGCCAGAGGGCGAAGTACCGGAGTCGTCGGGGGCCGGTGGTAGCGAGGTGCAGCCGCAGACGGGCGTCCAGGAGACGACGTTGACGAGCGAGCTCGGCGGCGGCTTGATCTTTGGCACGGTTGCCCGTGCGGAGAGTCCGCTGGTGCTGGCGAGGCGCAAGGTGGAGGAGTGTGTTGACGAGAACAATCCCGTTGTGGAGCTTGAGTACGTCACCCCCCCGTCGTTGAAGTAGATACCTAACCCACGTAGCAACCTCGACCTCCAAACGCTCCCCTCTGACCTCCTCACGCCCCTCCGCTCTATCATCAAGGTCCCACGCCACTTCGACCACGTCCCGCTCAACTCTCAGCAGTTAGCCAGTGAGGCGCACCACGGGCGTTTCGGGAGGCGCCCCGAGACTATGAAGGAGCTCCGCGAGTCTTTCGAGGAGACGCACTACGAGTCTCTCGAGGCGCGAATTCAGCTGTACCTCGCGAATAACAGCCTCCGCACCCTCCCACTCACCCTCTTCTCCCTCACGAACCTCACCGTCCTCATCCTGCGCAACAACAAGCTGACCGCTCTCCCCCCCGCCATCGCACAGCTGGAAAACCTGGTGGAGCTCAGCGTCGCCAACAACCGCCTCACCACCCTCCCCTACGCCTTCCTAACCCTCCTGCGCAAAGCCCGGCGCCTCAAAGTCACCCTCACCCCCAATCCCTTCCTCGAGACCGACCCCAAATTCACCCCGATCATGAAAGATCTCGAGGCCCGCATTCCCTTGCACAATCTGCGCGACCCGGATGGCCGGCGGAGCCATGAAGCCCTCTTCGCGCGCACCGCACCCGTGTCCCTTCTCCCCTGGCCCGAGCGCATGCCCCCCTCCGCCCTCCCGCCCGGGTCGCCATTCACGTCGCTCCCTGCCTACACGACTCTCTCGACGGCCCACCACGGCGACTTTATCAAATTCTGGGCCCCGCCGCCCCGCGCGCGCGTTCGCTCGCTCTTCGACCTGGCGCTCGGTACCTGCGCGCGTCATCCGCGGCTGCCGACGCTGCATGGGGGATTGCCGCACGAGCCGCCGAGTGTGTTGCACAAGGCGCTGGAGGAGGCGCAGGCGGCGAGGGCTGAGGGCCGCGTGTGCGATGATTGTGGGAGGGAGTGTGTGAGGTGGGATAGGGAGTGGGTTGAGTGGTGGCATGTGCGTCGGTTGGGATCTGGGGCGTGGCCCATTTTGAAGAGGGGGTGTGGGGGGTGTGAGACTGCGGAAATTAAGTCCAGCGAGTTAAGGGATGAGGAGTAACGGCGGGGGTTTGGGGGGAGGCGTTCTGTGTATGTCTATCGTTGGGCTCGTGGTATGTACGTAGGTAAGAGCCGTAATTACTTAGCTGTTCGGGGTCAATGACGTGGCTTCCCATACTACCACTTAATAGAAGACTGCAACTCGTGGACAAAGCTCTACATGCATAGTTGAGGACTAGATAGTTGTGCTCATCCTACAGTCTATCAGGAGTTGAGAACAAAGGGTGCTCACTGTGGAACCCTTACCTGGACTGGCAGGAGCCGCTCAGTCTCCTCTTGAACAGTAACGACGGTAGATGCAGAGAACAGGGCGTAGTGCTGACGTTGGATAACGAGTCTGTCGGGGACTCCCTCAACAGTGCAGACTAGAATTACCAAACTTCAACAGCCGCCCCTGATCTTGTGATAGTGAGCGTCCCGTACGCTTATCCCACAGAGGTTGAGTCTCGCGGACGAATCGTCACAAACACACCAGATCCCGGGTAGCGTTCCCTTGATATCAACGACGCCTAGGAACCTGCGCACATTCCCAATCGGGCCGTCTTCTTTAATGAGCACTTGAATTCGTCCCTCGCTCACTCCGATGGCAACGACGAATCATCATTAAAAACTACCTACGTCATCCCCGCTCAAAGGTACTCCACGATGTAGTTCTAGACAAAAGGCAGGAGCATTGTTATGCTAGGAAGGAGCATTGTGATGTCAGCACGGGGCATACTTATCTGATGAAAGAATATCATGCAATGTGCGCATGGTGGGAGGAAGGAGCACTGTTATGTCATCTTGGTATCATGGTGCATTTAGTCTCTCGAGTCTCTAACTCTCTCCTCTTCTTGTCTCTGTCTTTTGTCAAACTATTCACTTTACACCATAGCAATTGCGCGTGTCAAGTCTATACTGCCATTACTCCATTGGTATCCAACCGCTCCCGATTCCCGCTCCTCAGTCAACCGAAGCCCTCCCGTCCCCGCTCCCACTTAACTACTAACCTCCTTCTCCCCCACCTTCCCCTTCCCATCCAGTACGCCCGCCTCCTCCGCCTCAACCACAGCAGCGGGATCATTAACATCGACCCCAATGGCAGCAAGCTCGATCTGCCTGCGCGGCCCAGTGAACCACTTCCTCGCCCAAAGGAACCAGCTCCCGAGCGTCCCAACGAGAACAATCCCCACCGCCACGGGCGTGTAATTCAGCGTGTCCTTATTGACCGGATTCACCGTCGGCAGACAAAACACGATACTGATAAACGTAACCCAGGTACACGTCACAATCCCCACGGGTCGCGAAAACCGGCCGAGATTGAAGGGCCCGCGCACAAAGTGCTTGTGCCAGATGATGCTGATGAGCACGGGCAGCGCGTACGATAGGTACAGCCCGATGGTCGCGATGCTCGTGGCTGCGGCGAAGGCGACTGAGTTCCCGAGACTCGGGAGCGCGAGGAGGAACGCCAACGACGCGGCGAGCCAGATCGTGCGGATGGGGCTCCTGAATCTCTTATCCACGGAGTTGAAATACCGCGGCAAGGCCCCGTCGCGGCTGAAGGCAAACATCATGCGCGAATTGCTCGTCAGGCTGAACAGCCCGCAATGCCACACGCAGATAATCACCAGCGTCATCGCCACCACCGCGCCATTGACCCCAAATGCGTCGACGAAGATTTGCAGAACGGGTTGGCCGTAATCAGAGTTGCGGACGCGGTCCCAGTCTTGCACTGAGAAGAGCAGGCACAGTAGGTAGAAGAAGCCGAAGATTGCAGATACCCCGATGCTCGTCATGACGCCGATGGGGGCGCTGCGCGCTGCGCTCCGCGTTTCCTCGGACATGTGTGCGCTCGCGTCGAAGCCCGTGATCGTGTATTGGGACAGCAGAATCCCGCAGATGGCGACGTAGGCCGGCGATGCCCGCACTCCCCACCCCGGATCCCCGGTCCCGTCGTAGAACGTCCCAAACACGGCCTTCGCGGACTGATGTGTTGGCGCCGCGGCGACGACCGCGATGGCGAGCGACCCCACGCCCAGGCTGTGCAGCACAATGGACGTGTTATTCAGATAACGCAGGATATGCACGCCGAACGTATTCACCAGCCCATGGCTCACGAGCAGCGCCGCATAGATGCCGAGCGTGCGCCCCGCCGTCGGCGTGTAATCCGGGCTCTTGACCGTCGCGAGCGTGGATATGAGCCCCGCACACCCGAATGTGATGCCCGTCGTAACTGCGACCTGGCCCAGGAGGTTCAGGAAGCCGGTTAGCCAGCTGAAGAAGGGGGCGTGTTGGGGGGGGGCTAGGATGGCGGCCCAGAAGTAGGGCCCGCCCGAGGTGGGGATTGCGGAGACGATTTCCGCCATGCTGAGGCCGACGAAGAGCGTCATGAAGGAGACTGGAGCGCGGGGTTAGCGGTGAGGGGGGGGGGGGGGGAGCGCGATGTACCGATTAGCCAGCCGGAGGCCATGACGCCGGGGCCGCCGGTTGCGAGGCCGTAGCTGAGATGCGTCAATCCCGCTCCCGTGGAAGTAGACGAAGCGCTCACCTGAACAGCGTCGTGATGCCCGTAACCACGCTCTGCGCCCAGTCAGTCCCGCATGCGCCGGTCCAAAGGGTAGCAACTCACGATAATCGAAAACGACACCCCGAAGTTGTGCAACACGCTCCAGTCGCGCTGCAGCTCCTGCTTGTACCCCAGCTCCGCGAGCTTCGCCTCGTCGCGCGCCTCGATCTGGTTCGCCGTCTCGTGGAGCACGGGCTCGTCTGCCGTCGTCGCCATGATTTCTCGATGTACTCGTACCCGTATACCTCGTACAAAGTAAATCTCGTCGCAATTACCAAAAATCTTCAAGAATCGCGGAAACACAAGCAAAGCAACCCAAAAACCGGGAAAGCTCTCACAAGTAGAGCCGCTGGGTAACCCCAGCGTCTTATCCCCCCCGCGGCGGGAGCTTCCCACCCACCCAACCCCCCACCTCCACCTTCTCCAGAAGTCGATAAGGTGCAACCCTGAAGCTGCAGGCGCGGCTTAGCTCGGTGCGAAGCTCTTATCGGGTCAGCGTCAGTGTCCCGCACATTATCTCCTCCCTCGGCGCTGACCACGCGCTTGCGCAAGGCTGGCTGGCGGGACAGGGAAACTCGGGGCCGCTAGGCCTGGTTCGGGTGCGCCAGTCCGAGGCGGGGAGCGCCGTGCGTTGCGGCGGCACCTCCGGGTTGGACGCGGGGTTGATAGGCGTTTCTTGGCTGGACACGGGATACGAATACGGTACGGGCCGACGACGATGTTGTAGACTTTGTAGATTCTTCATCCATGAGCTCCACACGATGTCATATGTACCCTACCACGCAAATCGTACAAAGGTGGCCCTAAAACCTCATCCTGACGACCGCCTTCTCCAACTCCCCCACAACACCCCCCCCAGCAAGCGTCCACTTCTCCCCCACAAACCCCTCTTCAACCCTACTCCTCACCATCCCATTGCCAGCCCAGTACTCAATCACGGCCCTCGCCTCCGCTTTACTCAATCCCTCCAGCTTCAGCGCCTCGACGTCCATCACCGCTTCCAGGCTGCGCATGTCCATCTCCTTGTACAAGTTCCAGAAATCGCCTAGTTTGAGCTGTTTGTTTTCTGGATTCGCAACGCGCGCCTCCGCCATTGCGATACCGACGGACAGGGCGTCAGATTTAACGGTCTCGTTTCCGCTGGTCGCGGCGAGGACGAGGCCGCCTTGCGGCAGGGTGCGCGCGCCACGGAAGTAGTCCAGAAAGTGCTTTACAAGCACAAAGTCCTGCGGGTGGATCGGGCGCAATTTCCCGTCCGCATCGAGGGTCTTGTACTGCGTCGGCCTCAAGATCGGGGCCACATTATCGATAGCAAGGAGGATTTGCGGGCGGGGCACGGCAACGGCCTTGCCCTCTGCGTCCGCCTCCGCAGCCGGGGCCGTGAGTTCCGTCCACAAGGCCTGGAAGACAGGCCATGCGATTTCAGGGTCGTTAACACCCAGCTCCGCGAACGCGTCGAGCGTGAGGCCCGGCTTAATCTTGATAGGCAAGTTATGCGCATGCGTGAGCTTGAGCTTAGACAGCACGGGCCGGTTGGCCTTTGCGATTTGCGCGAGCAGTTTGGCTGTGTATTCGTTCTGCGTGTATTGGACCGGGGAGGTGTTGGGGAGGGGGGCGTATTCGGTTTGTCCGAGGTAGAGATCGCGGGCTGCGTTTGCTGTGTTAGCGGTTGTGTACAGTGATGGGGATGGGGATGGGGATGGGGATTGGGGGGAGGGGGGATACCTTCGGGGATGCTGATGACCACCCAGCCGCGCAGAAAGGCTGTGGCCATGGCTTGCAGGAGCAACACGCTCTTCCCCGTCCCCCTTTCACCATAGACCAGTTTCCGCAGCGTCTGACCCCCGAGATCACGCACCCCGCTCCCCACAGCCCTCTCATCCGCGCCCCGCGCCTGCTCAACCCCCTCCATCTCCCTCGCCAACTCCACCACCTCATTCCTCATCAACGCCGCAGGCCGTCTAAAAAACGCCCACCCCTGCCCAACCTTAAACCCCTCCACCACCCTCAACGCATCCACAACCTCCCCCGGTATCCCCACCACACGCCCGCGCACTTCCTCCGCGCCCGCCATGTCGGCCGTCAGATCTACCAACCCCGCCGGCTCCAGCGCATTCGTATTGCTGAGCACGATGCGCTTGCGCACCGCCTTGCGCTCTCCCGGTGCCGGGGGCCGGGTCTCGCGGACTACGTCGCGTTTTTTGAGTTTGAGGGTGCGTTCGCCGCGTTTGGGGGGGGCGAAGGTGCCGGTTTTTTTCTTTGCGGGGGCGGGGAGGGAACGGTGGGTTGAGGTTGAGAAGGGAGCGGTGGAGGGGCGGAGAGCGCGGGGGAGCGTACGCAGGCAGCGCCCCGGGGGGATGACGATGGTGGACATTCTGCTGGGGGCCAATTGCTCCGCGTATGCAGTGGAGCTCTGCGAAGGAGCTGGTGTTGAGGTTGACAATTGGGATAGCTAGCAAAAGTTGCGTCCGGCCGGGGGGGGTGTGGGCGGGCCGGGACTTTTTCCGCGACTTTTTTTTGAGATTCTTCGGACTTTTGGGGGGGCAGGTTTGCGGGCGTGAAACTGCGCAACCAAATCTTACAACTCTAAGCCACTACGCAACGCAATGGCCGACGTCGAGATGGACACTGCGCCCGAGAACATCGCTTCGCCCGACACCGCCATGTCGGCCCTGTCAAAGGACATGAAGAAAGCGAGCATCAACGTCGCTAAACCGATTCCTTACACCTTCGATCTGGGCCACTTGGCCGTGTTCGACTCGAACCCCCTCCCCGCGAACTCCAAAAACAGCGACATCGATGCCGCGGCGCGGGACTGCGCGCAGGCACTCCTAAACCAAATCCTGACCGTGTGTCCCATCGTCGCCTCTCCCACAGGCGTCGACGTCCAACTCCCAACCCCAAACACCGCACTGCCACGCGAGAAACCCATCCCCGCCGCCAGGGAGCCGACGACGTGGGAGAAGTTTGCGGCGAAGAAGGGGATTAAGGCGAAGAAGCGCGAGGGGAACAAGGTGTATGACGAGGAGAAGGGGGAGTGGGTTGCGAAGTGGGGATATGGAGGGAAGAACAAGGCTGGCGAGGACGATTGGCTGGTGGAGGTGGATGAGAAGAAGGAGGGGGCGACCGGGGAGGCGGGGGATGTGAGGAGGGAGAAGAGGGCGGAACGGAAGGAGAGGGTTAAGAGGCAGGAGAGGAAGGAGAGGGCGAATGAGAAGAGGGGGGTTAAGGGGGGGAAGTGAAGTCGATGAAGGTGCTTTGAGTCTAATGGCCTGGGTCGGAGAACTGAGATCTGGCTTGCTGTCACGATGGAAGATCAAAAGCTGGAGTCTCGGCTGGTTGGCGTTTGGGGGGTCTGTCTATGGGGCATATGCGACGGGCGGGACGGCTTGTTCTGGCGGCTGCTTGACGGTTATGAGCTCTACTTAACGGCCTGGCTACCTCCCCTCGTGGAGCAGTGCATATTCGGTTGAAGATATGACGCTCAGATACCCCAGTCCGGTCCCAACGCCATGATGCTGATCGTGCAGAGTGATCACAGCACACGAATCCCCCACACCGAACCATCCCACTGTCTCTATTCAACTCCAACCGTAGACCGTCCCTTACCGAGGCGCGTTGACATTCTTCGTCCCCTCCACTCCAAGCTTACTCGCCACAACCGTCGCCTCCCTAACCGCCTTCGCAACCGTTCCTCTAACAGCTCCTTCCTCGAGCACCAACAGCCCCCCAATCGTACACCCCCCGGGCGTGCTAACCTTCTCTCTCAGCACCGCCGGATGTTCACCAGCCGCCACCAACCCCGCAGTACCCTTCAAAACCTGCGCCGCCATAATCTGCGCCTCAGCGCGGGGTATTCCCATAGCCACGCCGCCATCGGCCAGGCCCTCCATAAATAGAGCTGCAAACGCAGGGCCCGAGCCGCACAGCGACGTGGCCGCGTCCATAAGGTGCGGCAGCAGCGTGACCACGGGGCCAATGCGTCCGAACATCCACTCTACTAGCTTATTCCATTCCTCTGGCAGCGGCGGGTTGGATGCCGCGATTACGGTCATCGACTCGCGGACGAAGCCAGCCGTATTGGGCATCACACGGACAACGTGGGGCAAATCGGTCGGGTACGTGCCATAGCTGCCGCCGCAGATGGCTGTCTCAACACCCTCCACTGGCGTGCCAGCCAAAATACTGATGAGCAGCTTGCCGCGGAGCGCGTTGCGCATGCCAGACTCTGAGAGGATGGATTGCGCCATGTATGGTTTGCAGCCGAGGAGGATGACATCGGCGGCCTCAACGGCGCGGACGTTCTCATTGATGCTGATTTCGAGAGCAGTGTCGTAAGACCCGAGGACAGATTGGATCTTTTTGCCCGATTCTTCACGTCGGACACAAGCGATGATACGATTCGGCAGGCGGGGAGGTGTATCGGCGGGCGGAGAGGAGGAGTTCTTGAGCTCTTCGAGAGCGCGCATTATGCCGCTGGAGATGGCGATACCCATTGTGCCTGCTGGTGTTAGGAAGGATTTAGGGAGGGGCGAGACGGACCGCAGCCGAGGATGGTCAGGGTGAGGCCTGAGCTGGATTTGGAGGCTGCCATGATGGGCAATATGTGCGGTTGCGGAGGAGTTCGTGATGAGGGGTGGGAGTGGTGGGGTATGAGTGGTGGGGGAAGAGCGTTGGATGGACTAGAGTCGTCTTTTTTTGAAGAAATCAGCTTAGGTTACACAGCTGCACAGTACAGAAGGATACGAACATAACTTGGCGTACTTGTGTAGCAACTGGCACAATTGAGTACGTTTGGTACTGCGGACTGTAGTGATGCAGTAGTGTAAACAGAAGTATCGCCAATTCGTCCCGCGAAATGTTGGTGCTCAATCCTCCGGTCTCGGCTCGCGTCACTTGCCCCCGCGTCCCGAAATGAATTAATTCCTCCCCCTCAACTCAATTCTGCGGATGGCCTCATGCTAACACTCCGGCACTGCTTCTGGCGACAAACCGTCCACAGGGCACTGCACACCATGGCTGCGCGAGACTACAATGTACCTCACCCGCACCGCCCGCGAGAACTTTGCTAACCCGCGCAGGCCGCCGTTACCGCGCTCAACTCGCTGCAGAGCAACTTCTCAATCGTCGATGCCATTCGCAAGTCCGGCAGGGGCATGAATAAAGATGCCATACCCGAGATGCTCGAGTTCTGGCGTAGGCTGGGTTACCAGGTGTGCGACTCTCTTCCACCGCCGTGGGGCAATACTGATAGTCGCAGCCAGAGGACATCGATCGTATCAATCCTATCCACATAGCTGGCACGAAGGGCAAAGGATCGACCAGCGCCTTTGTCGCGTCTATCCTGCAACGTACAGCCGTACACTCCGAAGATCGCACCCCGTGCAAAGTCGGACTCTACACCTCGCCCCATTTGCGCTTCGTCCGGGAACGGATTCAAATCAATAACGTACCGTTGAGCGAGGATCTCTTTGCGAAGTACTTCTTCGAGGTGTGGGACCGGCTCTCTTCCACCGCCGACGGGTCCAAGCCCGTCTACTTCCGCTACCTCACGCTCATGGCTTTCCACACATATATCCAAGAGGGCGTTGACGCAGCGGTGACTGAGTGCGGCATCGGCGGCGAGTACGACAGCACGAACATCCTCATCCACAAGACCGTCGCTGCAGTCACGGCCCTGGGCATCGACCACGTCGGCATGCTCGGCGGTACACTGCCGGAGATAGCATGGCACAAAGCGGGCATCTTCAGGCGGGGCGCCGCCGCTCTCACCGTCCCCCAGCCCGAACCCGCAATGGCTGTACTGCGGCAACGCGCCGAAGAACAGGGCGCAACGCTGGAGATAATACCCACACATCCGGCCATCGCAAGCGGGGAAGTCGAGCTCGGCTTAGCGGGCGACTTTCAGAAGTCAAACGCCAGCCTCGCCGTCGCCATCGTCGCCGCGCACCTGCGGGCCGTAAACCACCCCTCCGCCCCTGCTCTCGACGGCCAGATCCTCCCGCCGGCCGTCCGTGAGGGCCTCGAGCTGGTCAAGTGGCCGGGGCGCTGCGACTTGCGAAACGACATAGATGGTAAGATCGCCTGGTGTTTTGACGGAGGGCACACGCTCGAAAGCCTCGAAGTCGGCGCACAGTGGTTCGCCAGCGTAGCCAGCGGTCGCGCGCCACCGATCCTTATCTTCAACCAGCAGACGCGGGACGCGCGGGCGCTGGCCCGTGGCCTGCATAGTACGCTTGCTAAGGCGATGGGCTCGGACCACCCGTTTTCGCATGTTATTTTCACGACGAATGTCACGTACAAGGATGCGGGATATAGCCCTGACCTCACGGCGGGGAATGCGAATGCGCAGGACGTGCAGGCGTTAAGGGTGCAGAAGGAGTTGGCGGCTTTGTGGGGGGAGTTGGATCCTGAGGCCGAGGTGGAGGTTCTGGGTACGATTGAGGAAGCGGTGGGGAGGGCGAGGGGAGTTGCGGGTGAGGAGGAGGCGGTCGTGCTAGTTACGGGGAGTCTGCATCTTGTTGGGGGGGCGCTGGAGGTGCTTGAGGGGAGGTGGATTGCGGCGAGATAGGCTGGTGGAGGTGATGGTCACGGGCGTTTTCAACAGGCTCGCGGGTGGATACCCTTGATGGAATAGATATGGATGTACGAGGACTTGGGAAACGGTATAGTTTGTGTTCGAGTAGACAGACACTTCACTTCGGTGTCGATTTCAAGCTTGGGAATGCATCCGCTTTGGAGAAGGACGAATGCCATACGGGTATCCCGAGTAGAACATGGTAGGCCACGGTGATATCTCCTCCCGACGGTCCAGAAATAGTGACTTATCATGTCGACAGAATGTGGAAGACGTTAATTTCACGTACGTCACTTTCCACAAGGCTAGCGCCACCCCGCCCCTCGGCCAGGAACCAACGTCTCGGCTCGGGCCCCGGCCCCGGCAACCGGGGGTCGCATTCCGGCTTCGGCACTTTACGGCGCTGAATCGAGACGACACCGCATCTGGACAAGGAGGGCGCAGGGCGCGTCGCGTGATGTAAATGCTCTGCACCTCGTTGTTCTTTCTTTAGCTCAGTTATCTTTTGGATTCTGAACAAGTTGGAATAGGAAAATAAGAATGGCGTCTTCGACTGCTGCTAGGCTGTCCTCCCGCATACTGTGAGTCCCGAATAAAGGGGGCTGCGGGTGCTAACAACGAAGGATATGCCGGCCAATTCCCCGCATACAACGCAGCATTTTACGGGTCCCGAGACGGTGCTTCGCTACGACTGGTAACCCGCTTGCGCAGCCGGTACGTCCACCGCGTGGAAGTCCGCGCCCTCGCTGACGATCAGACGCGACACGTGCTCTCCTCGATTCCCAAAGTAGATCCGCCTAATGTTGCGCCCGCCTTCAATGCCCGCGCCATCCAGGTGTACTCCGATGCGAGCGGGCAGCTGGTAGACGTGTATGCCCTGTTCTCCCAGACCGGGGGCAGTGCTGACCTACAGACCCGCCGTGTTTCTGCGCGATCACTGCCATTGCGCGGAGTGCGTGCACGAAGACACGAAGCAGCGGTTGATCGAGACGTTTGACGTCGTAAGTTTATCAACGACAGTCGAAGCCCGACTAACGGCCAGATCCCGGAAGACATCGCCTTTAAACCCGAGGGCGTAAGGGAGGAAGCAGAGGGTTTCCGCGTTACCTGTGCGTCTGTCCGTCGGATCCCCGTTGCAAGGCTGATGGAACAGGGAACGATGGCCATGAGAGCTTTTACTCTAAGGAGTGGTTACGGAACGTTGGACTCAAGAGGACGAGCCGCGCCGTTGAGCGGCAGGGCCTGGTCGAGTACGCCCCCCTTCCTTGCCACGAGCGAAATACTAACGCTCAAGACCCGTCTTCTGGACCGGCTCCTCCATCAAGTCCTCCCCGCCCTCCATATCTTACGACGAAATAGCCACCTCCCCCACTGGCGTGCGGGACTGGCTCTATCTCATTCGCACCTACGGCTTCGCCTACATCCCAAACACGCCCGCCACCCCCGAAGCAACTGAAGCGCTCCTGAATCTCATTGGGCCGATCCGCAACACGCACTACGGCGGCTTCTACGACTTCACCGCCGACCTGGCGAAAGGCGACACAGCCTACACACAGCTCGGCATCGGCGCGCACACCGATAACACGTACTTCACCGACCCGGCTGGGCTGCAACTATTCCACCTCCTGTCGCACACGGACGGCAGTGGGGGCGCCTCGCAACTGGTTGACGGGTTCGGTGCAGCGGCTGAGCTGTATGAAGTGGATCGGGAGGCGTATGAAATCTTGAGCACGGTGCGGGTTCACAGCCATGCGAGCGGGAATGAGGATTCGAGTATACAACCCGTGACGCCGATGCCGGTGCTCGTGCATGATGAGATACATGGGCACCTGGTGCAGGTACGCTGGAATACGACGGATCGGGCGAGGGTGGATGCGCCGGTTGAGGAGGTTGGGAAGTGGTATGCGGCGGCGCGGACGTGGACGGAGATACTTAGGCGCCGTGAATATTGGGAGCAGTTGAAGCCGGGGACGCCATTGATTTTTGATAATTGGCGGGTTTTGCATGGGAGGAGCGAGTTTACGGGGAAGAGGCGTATGTGTGGGGGGTACAGTGAGTATTTCTGGGGTGGATGCTAGTGCTGGGCTAATGGGGGCAGTTAATCGCGATGATTTCATCTCGCGGTATAAGATGGCGGCGTGGGGGAGGGGGGAGGCGCTGCGGCAGGTTGCGCAGGGTTGAGGGGGTGGACTTGTGGTGTCTGTCTTACTGTGTCTTCAAAAGTGGAACGTGTTGCATTGCTCTTTGGCGGTATCCATCTGTAGGTCATCTCCATGTTCGCTTTATTAGGTGTAAGTGTGTCCAACGCCCGGTCGTGCGTCTCGAAGTCGTGACCTCATTCCGCTGCGGTACGCAGCGTGATAGAGGGCCCCGGATCTCGCTGCAACGAACTTTTTCAGAAGACTTAGTACACAGACGGTATGTTTCTACTACGTGCGGAGTTTAGAGTACTGCAGGACTTTCCACGAACCTAGTTACATCTCCTCAAGAGGCCTGCAGCTTCCACCCCGCCTCAGAGAGCAGCGATATCGCACCACCACTTGCCTCCACAGTCCTGCCTCACACCCCAAGGCAGTCAGGCGCTCAACCCGCGCTTTCTCACTTGACGACTGGCTCCTTCCTCCGAAGGATCCACTTGTGGGTCTGTTGACGTACGTACTTTCCATCTCCTCACTTCGGCTTCGCCCTCAGATACTCTCAACCATCTCCTCCCAACTCCAACCATCACTGCAACTGTGCATCTCTCAAAACCATTCAAGCTCCTTCATTCCATAATCAGAATGCATTTCTCATCATCTGCAACTATCAAGGTCTCCAAGTCACATTTCACCGAAGAGAGTCAACAGCGGCGTTCATTCGACTCCTCAGCTTGCATCTCAACCACCATTCACGTATGTATAACAAACTGCTCCTCAAACACAAGCAAGACGCAGCAACTAAGGATCCATAGGTATTTTAAGGAAGTCGATCTTCTTCAGGCTCCGCAGCCTGCACTATCTTAGGAGCTTTCCTCTTGATGATGGCTCGTCGTCCTCTCTGAGAGCCATTCAATCTTGTTTATATTGTGCATTTTGTGGCCTTGAGGTGCCCATCACAGATTCACCAGTTTCTGCACAGTCGACATGCCTCGCAGGTCGAAGTCCGACAGCGGCAAGCTCTCGGGCACGATGGGACTGAACGATGTTCTCGAGGACAAAGACCTTAGGGAACTGTTCCTCGCATCAACATCCGCATGGACGGATGCCCACCTGGACATCTTGCATGCTCGCAGGAAATACCCCGGTGATCTTTCTCGGCTTGCAGAGCAAAGAGGACTTGATCCGCTCAACATTCGGATGCCAAAAATGCCTCCGGGCATGATGCCTTTGGGGTTATGCATTGAATGCTCTCCAACAATACTCGGAAGTTGGTTCATGTCTGGCTACGAGAGGGTGAGGATGGGGAAACCCTCTTCCGGGATCATTCCTTGACGCTGCGGCAAGCATCAAAGGCACATACTCATTCACCGGATGGGGCCGATTTGGACCAAAATGGGGAGATCCAACCTGACCTGGCTCATGAGCATTCCACTGGAAATCACCGACGCCTTCAAGGCGGCATTCACGACAATCATGGGCCAAATGTGCTACCTTCGCCTCCCCTCGGGCTCTCATGAAGGGTGTCTGTCGAGGTAGAGACGAATCACCACGGTACTCGTTGAACTGGTATGGCTCCGTGACAGTATTTTTTAGCTCCCCGAGTGCTAGAATAGTGCTAACAGTTGGACTTTATTTAGATCATGCTCCACCAAACGGTGTAGCCTCATCAGCAGGAGCTTTTCCCCACAATGCTTTTACACGAAGACATCGTGTATACAGTGTGCGAGCTCCTTTCCCGAAGGAAGGACTTCAACTCTCTTCACAATCTTTGTCGTGCCACCCAACTGTGAGCGTGGCCATTTTGGTCCACGTTACCTAGACGCGTGGGCCTCTACCCACGTCTCCTCCGCCAGGTGTCCACGCGCCGCCTCAGGACGAAGATTTCAAGCTAGTGGGGGAACTGGGTCCCGTATCGCGGTGTTGGTTACTTCCAGCAATCAAACATCTGTACGGGTGCGTTACAGACCGCAAAAAAAGTATCCCGATAGTCCCTAGTTATCAGCTCACTATGAGACCAGCATTTCTGACCGTTTGCCGAGTTATGGCAGTATACGAGACTCGGAGATCGAGAAGAACTGGCCTGTATGCCTAGGGATATCGGCAAGGTGCCCGGACGCGTAAGTCAATCCCCAGAACTCCCACCCACCCTACTCCGAGGAGTGTGGGGATCAGTTAGCGGAATGCGGGCTGATTCAAGCTAGAGCAATAGGGCCACCTACGCGTTCAAGCATTACGAAAACCCCACAACCCATATTTAGACTCGGTACTCTATGGCTGGTGCAACCGGGGCAACGACTGTCAGAAGCAGGGGGTATCGGTGGGTCACTTCTCCCCCTAGGGTGGGAAGCCCCACCGTGCCACTCTCCATGCAGAGGCTATAGAGGGAGTCACGTCTGTCATTACGCAGTAGCCATCATCTGGAGCTGGCATCTGCCCACCCGGTGCAAACACCTGGGAGGGGTATTTCTAGCTGCCCCCGCTCTATAGCTAGCTCATTCATCCGCCTTTCCCATGACTCTTCAGGGTAGCCCATGCTTCGTGTGAGAACGGCGGTCGTAATCTCCGCTCCCTCCCAGCCCCCAGAAACACCGATACCGAAAGGCAGAAGACCGAGAAGCCAACAGATGTACAGTCACGGAGCAAGGCTCCTGGACCGCGAATCTGCTCTGGGCTTAGTGAGATGGAGCGTTGGAGCATAGTCGAAAGGTCCCAATACCCGGTACTGTGTATACTTTGTTAAGTGTTCCAAGGCGTTGAGTTTGAGGGTGTTCGGTAGTTCAAGTTCCCTGCTGAATGAGAGAGTTTCGAGGATCACCCAGAAGATGCATGACCTGGTAGAAGACCTTAGAAAGCCTTTTAAGAACACGACGATGGTCTGAAAAAACCCGAACGCACGTTAAATTTCCTCACTCACCCCTGAGATGCTACTTCCTACACAGCACCCCATTAACATCTGTCCACAACTCACTCCCCACGCACGCCCGACAATACAAAACCCCCCTCGGATCAACCTTCTGCTTAATAGCAAACAACCGCTCATAATTGGCCCCCCAAAACGCCGTCTGCCACCCTGGCGTATCCGGATCCGCCTCCGAAGCATATGTTCCCCCCGCCGGACTCAAGCTCCTCAAACTCGCCCCAAACCTCGCCTGCTGAGCCCTCCTCTTCTCCAGCTCCCGTGCATCCGTCCCACTCCAATGTATCTCGCTTGCGGGCCTCAAAACCGACGTCCGGAAAGCAGGGTTCACCGCGTTCCCGCCCCCGCGTATGAACGGCGGATTCGCCGTGCCTACGCCGAACACCGCATCTGTCATAATCTCCGTATCCGCGTCAAAAGCACCCCGTAGAGCGTTCACGAGCTTCGGACTTGAGAGTTCAGTGGGTCCCCACAGCCAGCTCGCGAGCAGCTTGTTCTGCCCCGTCCCCGGACTCTCGGCATTAATGGCCTCGACATCATTCGGCGCACCCATCGCATCCTCATACGTGTCGTGATCCGTATACCGTCCGACACTCGCTGGCTCCACCCACTCCCCATCTTCCTCCGTACCGTTCCCCAGTCCTCGATCCAGGGTGCGGAGATTCGCCATCACGGGCGCGACGATGCTGCGCAGCGCCGCTGAGGTCGCGTTTCCGAGGTAGACGCTGACGGAGAGGCGGCCCGTCCCACGTGCCGGGTACCCGTTTATGTACCCCCCCGCACCGACGGCGGCGAATTTCGTCCATTGACGGTGGAGCGCGGCGAGTTCGTTCCACCCGCCTACGAAGCCGGTGTACTTGGCTGTTGGGCCTGAGCGTACGGCTTGCAGGGTGAAGGTGAGGGCTACGCCGTAGGTCGATGCACCGCCCTGGGAGGAGGGTTAGGGGTGAAAGAGACAAGGGGGTCTC